>VMYD01000286.1:612500-824670 GCA_007663325.1 Eucalyptus pauciflora
AGTCCCCAAGATGTCCCCGAAAACTAAACCAATGACAACAAAAACCAAAGCTACCCAGAGTGCCCTAGAATTTTACCTTTGTCTTCCGTACAGACCAAAAAACTTAGAGACGACATCCCCTTCAACCAATAGTATTAATCACTAAACAATATGCCTACAATAGATTCCAATGCTCAGTCTTCCACAGCTTGATCGCCACCAGATAAAATCGACCTCCTATTACAAATGTGGGGTTGGATCAATTGATGGCATTGGCCATGTTTTGTTCATGATCTCTTATTGTTTTTGTTGTTTAACAGGCATGAGGGAGAATTGATAAAACTTGTGGTCAGAACTGTCCTAAGCGAGTTACAGAAAGATTTTCAGCTAGTTGTTCCTACGAAGCTAGTTGGACTTGATGGTCAACTGAAGAAAATCATGGATTGGATTCTCAGTCCTTCTGACAATGCTCGAATGATTGGAATTTATGGCATGGGTGGGATAGGCAAGACAACACTCGCCAAGTGTGTCTACAATAAAGTCCTGGATAAATTTGTGGAAGCCAGCTTCCTTCCAGATATAAGAGAAAAAGCTACCCAGCACCACGGTATTGAGAATCTACAAAGTCAACTAATATCTGATATGGTACATAGCAAAACTGATGTGCCTAGAATTGATGATGGAATTAATATAATCAAATATAGATTAAAAGGAAAAAAGGTTCTCATTCTTTTAGATGATATAGATAATAAGAAACAACTAGATGCATTGGCTGGGGAACGTAATTGGTTTATGGCAGGAAGTATGATCATTGTTACCACTAGAAATCAAGCCATTCTTGATCAATCTAATTTCGAGGTAGATTGCAAGTATGAATTGAAGGAAATGGATGAGGTGCATTCTCTACTTTTATTTAACAGACATGCATTTCATATGGACCATTCTCTGAGGGATTTTGAGGGTATATCTCATGATATCATATCCACCATGGGTGGGCTTCCTTTGGCGCTTGAGGTCGTAGGGTCATATTTGTATAAAAAAACGAATAAAAAAGTATGGGAAGATGTGTGGAAGCAATTAAAAGACCAACCACATGGAGATGTTCAAAAGATATTATGGATAAGTTATGATGCATTAGATGATGGACAAAAGCAGATTTTTCTAGATATTGCTTGTTTCCTAATTGGCAAAAGGAGCGAATATGCCATCTACATGTGGGAGGACTGTGGGCTTTATCCAAATCAAGGAATTGAAGAGTTGAAATTGAGGTGCTTAATTAAAATTGATGATCTTGGTTTCTTTGAGATGCATGATCAACTCAGAGATCTAGGAAGGAGCATTTTATCCCGAAGACTTGGGAAATCTAGCATGCCATGGGACTATGACTACAAGGGATTCCCAAGAGCACTAATAAATCTAGAGGTAACATGTGGCACTCCTTTCTTTTTCTCTCCCTCTTATTTTAATTTATTTCATCTTATCTACTTTAATATTTCATTTAGGATGATTAGATGCTCTCACTTTCTAGGAAAAAAAATTATTTAAACATCCATTCATGTCAATCGTAGATTAATTGTGACAGCGAAATGGATTATAAGTATCTCAACGATGAAAAAGTTACATCATTTGATTCAATTTCATTGATATAAAGTACATCTATAAAAATTTAATTTACAATCAATTTAAGATCCATTAACTACAATTTTATAGTATAAATCTCGTTTACCAAAAACATGTAATTGCCATATCTAGTTGAAAATGAATGAAGATGGAGTATCAACATCATAGATCAAATAAATGAAGATTTCTTGGTTAAAAAGGAGAAGATAGTATGTGCCAATTGAAACAATTGATAATTAATTTAAAAAATAAGATGGGAAAAAGTTTCACACTTATGACATGTGCTTGCTTTCTAGTATGGCCGAATGTACCGCGGTACTCCTGTGATTTAGGAATCCAATGTTTGATATTTTTTTTTCTCCATTTTGATTTTGAAGACATCCCTCCACTAGTTATTTCTATCTCCTTTCATTCTTATTTCCTCTTAATAGATAAGATAGCATAAATTCCCTTAAAAATATTTTTAAGAAAATCTTACTATTATATATGGTTTTATCCTGTTGACCTTGCTCATTTCTTTTAACAAACATTTCTATCCGCTATAAGTTGTTTATATTATTTATATTTGTTCGGACAATGCCTCTTTTGTGCTAGAAACCACTAGACTAACTTGACTATTGGAAAAAAGAAAACTTGACTAATTAGAGGAAATGTCATGCTTATTATTAAATCCATACCTTTGTATTAATTATATATGATTTTCAGCATGAAGCCAATTTTCTCAACTATGTATCTCTTTTACTTAAATTATCAATGCTCATGTTATTTTATCATTATATATTGTCCATGTGGGAAGCCTCATGGCCGATCAAAGGCGAGGGATTAACCCTAGCAATTAAACAAGTGATGTCAGGCGGAGAATACAGCTTTATATTCTTGATATAATTTGAAATAGTTCGTTGCTATGATTCAATATCACACTATTGTCGATCCAATGACTTCTTAACATCAGCAAAAAGAGCACACCATACGGGTGTTTGAAAAATGAAAACAAGAGTCAAATTTGTTTTGAACAGACAGAAATGTTGAAAGATGATAATTAGTGTAGGAAAAAAAAAACATTAAATGATTATGAGATGCAAGAGATTTTGATTTAACTTTGGAAAATGAAATACTTATGGGACTAATTTCCAAATATCTTGATTATTTCAAACATGATTATGTCTATTTTGTTATATCCTATTTCTTCAGTTCATTTTGGTGAAATATATGCAAATTGCGTAGAAACTTTTAAGGAAAGTTTGAGCTATGAAACCCCCTTTTCAAATAGTAGATTTTTTAATGTAATGTATCGTGTAGATCGATGTACAAGCAAAAATTATGAAGGATAGTGTGGGATGATGATTACAACAATTTAGCAACTTTTCCGACGAACAAACTTAAGAGAAATTATACTCATTGCATGTCTACGGTTAATTTGAAGGAGAGATAATGACAAACGTGTCAAACCATTAAAGTGAATTTCTGACTAATCGAACTTTTGTGAGAGAATATAGGTATTATTATAAAAGTCAATCAAAGCCATAAGGGAATTTTTTCACCATCTTCTACTAATTAAATGATATGTTTTAGCAGGAAAGTTAAATAGTATGTTTTGATTTATAAGATGCAAAATGAAACAATGGCATTCTTATGGAAACCAACATATGATGATTAAACAATGTCACCACGTCATTTTTTAGTTAACCGGTCCATTTTTCAGTTATTTTGAACGAGACTTATTTTTTTTTTCAGTCTTGGTCAAAACTGCTAACTAATGCACCACGTCATTTTTTAAACAAACTTTACCCAAAAAAAAAAAAAAACATTTCAATTTTGAAAGAAATAAGTAAACATTTCGCACAAATAGTTAATGATGTTAAGGATATTAAGATATCTTTTAGAGATATTTAGGACATTTCTTTTGATTTTCTATATCTATTTTGATTATGTATATCAGATTTGATTTCTTTTAAATTCCCTCCATGTAATCCTTTTTATATATCTAAATATATTAAAAATTCCACCTTTTTTTTTTTCTCTTCCCTATTATTGCATTTGACTACTAAAATGAAAATAGGGTGCTTCCTTAGCTGCTTATAGAGGTACGGACACTTGGATTGCTAAAACTTGGCATGGAGAGACACTTAAGTGCCAAAAGTTTGGAAATGTATACTTAAGTGCCACTCCGGCCAAAATCCGGCCAAATTGCTGACATGGCAATTTTTCGACGATGTGAGTACAAAACGGCATCTATGACGTGGCTAGAAAATGCAAAAATGATGTTGTTTTATCTTTGATGTGGTAAATAATTAATATAAAAATTAATTATATTAAAATTAAAACTAAATTTATTTAAAATATTTTAAAAATAAAAAACTTAAAATTAAAAAAAAAAATTGGGAGGGGGGGTTGCGAAAGGAGGCGGCTGAGGGCTGAGCCCTCGTCGCTGCTGCCTCCCCACCACCGCCAAGTTGGGTCGACGGCGGAGGGGGGAGGGTCGGCTGGGGTCGTCGGCCCCTGGCCGACCGACGGCAAGGGTCGGCGGCCCTCACCCCAGATCCGACGAGGGCTCGCGGTTCCTCGCCATAGGTTGGCTAAGGCACGAGCCCTCGCCGCCGGTCGGCCAGGGGTCGACGACCCAAGCCGACCCTACCCCCTCCGTTGTTGGCCCTTCTCGGCAGTGGTGAGGAGGTGGCAGCGGCGAGGGCTCCGCCTTCGGCCGCCTCCCTTCGGGCCCCCAACCCCACCGCTCTCGTTTATTTTTATTTTTATTTTTTAAATATAAATAAATGTAGTTTTAAATTTAATTTAATTAATTTTTATATCAATTATTTACCACGTAGAGACAAAACGACGTCATTTTTGCATTTTTTAGCTACGCTGGCGTGTAAAATGACGTTGTTTTGCACTCATCTCGTCGGAAAATTGCCACGTCAGCAATTTGGCCGGATTTTAGTCGGAGTGGCACTTAAGTGATTCATTTTGCTCCGATTTTGACACTTAAGTGTACATTTTCAAACTTTTGACACTTAAGTGTCCCTCTGTGCTAAGTTTTGGCATTTGGGGTGTACTTCTGGCGCTGCTTATAGGTGGCCCATTGGCACTCTTTAACAATTTATATTTTAAAATTATACAAAAGCCATTTGAAAATTTCCAAGTAAATATTTGTACATTGTAAAATGGTTTCATGTATTTCGTCTTAAACGAAGTCAAAATTCATGCACTATAAAATTTTGGAAAAAATAAAAGAGATAAAATATTGAGGTGCATTTGTCTTAGTTGTTTTAAAGCAATCACTATTTTTTTCTTTATCTTCCTGTCATTTGAGAAAAAAATAATTAAATGGAAGTTCACATATCCATATATGTATAGGGGAAGGATAAAAAGGTCTCAACCGTGCAAATCCAGGACTTAAAAAAAGCAAAAACTAAAAAGTTTAAAAAATTGTAGGGATGCCCTTGCTTCCACAACTCTTTGGGGACAGCTTCAAGCGGACACTCCCAACAACTCCTTTCTGAAGCGAGATGGCTTCAGTGGAAGGTTATTGAAAACGACGCTTCTTTTTTGATGGCCAATTTGCATTTGCCGAAATTATCGGTTTTGGAGTTACGGGAGAGCGAGATCACAGAGGACTGGGAAGGATGGAGTTCATTCATGGTAAGTTTGGGAAAAGAAGACATACTTTTTGCAATTTTTAGGGTTTTGTTCTTATTTAGCCAATCAACTCATTTTTTGATAGCTTATTCTCCTTTTGTATTAGGCGTCAAAGCAGCTTAAAGTTCTCGACCTTCAATTTTGTCTTAATTTAAGGCGGACTCCCAAACTCTCAACTTTTACAAAGTTGAAGACTCTCATCTTGAACGATTGTAAGGAATTGGAGCATCTCCACCTTTCTATTGGCAAACTCACGAGCCTCATTTCCTTGGACTTGACTTCCTGTGTTAGTCTCAAGGAGCTACCAGAGGAGGTGGGCGAATTAAAAGATTTAGAAGAACTTCTATTAGATGATTCTGGTATTACAGAGATTCCTACATCTATTGGTTCTCTGAGGAAGCTGGTGAAACTGAGTGCCTGGGGTTGTAAGTCATTGAGAAAAATCCCTAGCTCAATTGGGGATTTACAGAATTTGCAACATCTTGAGTTGAGGAATTCTGTGATCAAAAAGCTTCCTAGTGAAATCGGATACTTGCCTTCCCTCAAGTATCTCGATATCTCTGAGACACTGATATCTGACCTACCAGAAAGTGTCCGAAATCTTTCTTCTCTCCAACGCCTTGACCTATTGAGCTGTAAGGAGCTTTGGTCGCTGCCAGAGCTTCCTTATTCTCTCCAACACCTTGACTTAGAGGGTTGCAACGAGCTCCGGTCGCTGCCAGAACTTCCTTCTTCTCTCCAACTACTTGACCTAAGGGGCTGTAAGGACCTCCGGTCGCTGCCAGAGCTTCCTTCTTCTCTCCAACGCCTTGACCTAACGGGCTGTGACAACCTCCAATCGCTGCCAGAGCATCCTTCTTCTCTCCAACGCCTTGACCTAATGGGTTATTACAACCTCCGGTCGTTGCTAGAGCATCCTTCTTCTCTCCAAAACTTTCACCCAGAGGGCTGCAACGAGCTCCAGTCTCTGCCAAAGCTTCATTCTTCTCTCCAATGCCTTGACCTAAGGGGCTATAACGAGCTTCGATCGCTGCCAGAGCTTCCTTCTTCTCTTAAACTACTTAACCTAAGGGGCTGTAAGAAGCTCCGGTCGCTACCAGAGCTTCCTTCTTCTCTCCAACACCTTGACCTAATGGGTTGTTACAGCCTTCGGTCACTGCTAGAGCTTCCTTCTTCTCTCCAACACCTTGACCTAGAGGGCTGCAACGAGCTCCGGTCGCTGCCAGAGCTTCATTCTTCTCTCCAACGCCTTGTCCTAAGGGGCTGTAACGAGCTTCGGTCGCTGCCAGAGCTTCCTTCTTCTCTCCAACGTCTTGACCTAATGGGCTGTTACAACCTCCGGTCGCTGCCAGAGCTTCCTTCTTCTCTCCGACGCCTTGACCTAGAGGGCTGCAACAAGCTCCGGTCGCTGCCAGAGCTTCCTTCTTCTCTCCAACGCCTTGACCTAAGGGGCTGTAACGAGCTTCGGTCGCTGCCAGAGCTTCCTTTTTCTCTCAAACTACTTGACCTAAGGGGTTGTAAGAAGCTCCGGTTGCTGCCAGAGCTTCCTTCTTCTCTTCGACGCCTTGACCTAAGGGGCTGGAACAAGCTCCGATCGCTGCCAGAGCTTCATTCTTCTCTCCAACGCCTGGACCTAACGGGCTGTTACAACCTCCGATCGTTGCCAGAGCTTCCTTCTTCTCTCCAACTACTTAAACTAAGGGGCTGTAAGGAGCTCCGATCGCTACCAGAGCTTCCTTCTTCTCTCCAACACCTTGACCTAATGGGCTGTAAGAAGCTCCGGTCGCTGCCAGAGCTTCCTTCTTCTCTCCGACGCCTTGACCTAAGGGGCGGGAACAAGCTCCGGTCGCTGCCAGAGCTTCCTTCTTCTCTCCAACGCCTTGACCTAATGGGCTGTTACAACCTCCGATCGTTGCCAGAGCTTCCTTCTTCTCTCCAACACTTTGACCTATAGGGCTGCAACGAGCTCCAGCTGCTGCCAGAGCTTCATTATTCTCTCTAACGCCTTGACTTAAGGGGCTGTGAGGAGCTCCGGTTGCTGCCAAAGCTTCCTTCTTTTCTCAAACTACTTGACCTAAGGGGCTGTGAGGAGCTCCGGTCGCTGCCAGAGCTTCCTTCTTCTCTCCAACGCCTTGACCTAATAGGTTGTTACAACCTTCAGTCGCTGCTAGAACTTCATTCTTCTCTCCAACACCTTAATCTAAAGGGCTGCAACGAGCTCTGGTCGCTGCCAGAGCTTCCTTCTTCTCTCCAACTACTTGACTTAAGGAGCTGTAAGGAGCTTCGGTCGCTACCAAAGCTTCATTCTTCTCTCCAACGCCTTAACCTAACGGGCTGTTACAACCTTCGATCGCTGCTAGAGCTTCCTTCTTCTCTCCAACACTTTGACCTATAGGGCTGCAACGAGCTCCAGTCGCTGCCAGTGCTTCATTCTTCTCTCCAACGCCTTGACCTAAGGGGCTATACCGAGCTTCGGTCGCTGCCAAAGCTTCCTTCTTCTCTCAAACTACTTGACCTAAGGGGCTGTGAGGAGCTCCGGTCGCTACCAGAGCTTCCTTCTTCTCTCCAATGCCTTGACCTAATGGGCTGTTACAACCTTAAGTCGCTGTCAGAACTTCATTCTTCTCTCCAACACCTTAATCTAAAGGGCTGCAACGAGCTCCGGTCGCTGCCAGAGCTTCCTTCTTCTCTCCAACTACTTGACCTAAGGGGCTGTAAGGAGCTCTGATCGCTGCTAGAGCTTCCTTCTTCTCTCCAACGCCTTGACCTAACGGGCTGTTACAACCTCCGGTTGCTGCCAGAGCTTCCTTTGAGCTTAACAGGTCTTTGGTCACTTGTCGGAGTCTTGGACCGCCACAACTTTACTCTCTCTTGATGTACTCCATTTACTTGAAGACATCTATGAGCTTTCCTCAATACCAGTGAAACTCTGTTTTGAGGAGTGGGATAAGTTGACATCACTTTGCCTCGACGGACCCACGTACTTGGAAGAGCTTTCAATAGAAAAGTGCAGTTCCATTAAATACTTGACCCTTTCACAATTGTTTCGTTTGAAAATATTTCGTGCTGAGCATTGCAATAGCCTAGTTCAAATTTGCAGCCATGATGATTTGGTGTGCTTGGAGGTCATATTTTTATATGACTGCAATTCCATTAGAAGTCTTCTTTGTCCAAGATCACGGTATTTGAAGAAATTAGTGGTTGTTGGGTGCGACAATCTGGTTGAAATTCAACATCTTGATAGTGCAGAGTTCTTAGAAGAGTTGGATTTTACAGGATGCAAATCAATGGAGACTTTGCCAAATTTGACGAGATGTGAGAAGTTACGATCTCTAAGAGCTCGAGACTGCAAGAAACTAACTCAGCTTCAGGGACTTGAAAAGTTGAATTTAATTGATTTGGATATTTCTGGTTGTGACTCATTGGAAGCGATATCGGACTTATCTGGAACTCACGTCTTTAGAAATTATGAACAAGAGCTGTCTTTTGATTCATGGAGTGATGTTTCCTGAATAGAGGTAAATAAGCAATGAACAATCATTTTTCATCTAAGATTCATGACCTACTTTTGATCACTTTTTTTGACAAGAAGGTTTTCTATGACAGGGTTCTGTACTTTCCTAAATTGCTAGTCTTACATAATTGAAGGAGTGGGGCAGTTGGTCGTAGAAGTTGACATGATGCTTTAGCCAAGATCAAAATGTTGACCCTAATGTAAATAGAAGGTATAGATGTGACATTCTAAAATCTCAATTATGTTTTCAATTAAATGAATAAGGCCTTTCATTGTCGCGCCTATAGTGTTATTCTCTGAGCTAATCATTCATGAGATAACTAGACTATCTGGGGAAGCCATTAAGGGAATTTAACGCAATAGACATGAGAATTCGACCATGAATCGATTACTCGATCTAGTTCATATGTAGAGATCATTACGGCACAATTAAAAATCGATCAGGGATTAGAGATAGGTCGGTTCGACTGAGATTGGTGATCAAAGTGTAGGTGATTTCGCTAGATTGCAAAATTCTCGTCAATCGATACTAGACCGATTTTTCTGTTTTGGTACCCTGTGTTTGTATTTGAAATCTCGAGATTTTAATGACCACCGAGAGTCACCAATGTGTCGAAGATGTACATTGTGACTCGAAATAGATCGATCATAGGTCAATTGCACCAAAAATTTCTAAAAGCTACTCGATAGGCTAGGTCACGCTAAAATCACGCTAGATTGAAATTAACCGCGAATTTGAATCTGATTTCAGAAATTGAAAGTTTTGTCATGTCACGAATCATTTTAGGAATGTCGACTCATCCTCCAAAGATTTTTCTGCAAATCGAGATTTTTGGCGAAAATCCAATATATGGCCGTTTTTGTCCGGAAAATTCAGGGGACTATTTTTTATTGCGTTTTTGGGATGCAAATTGGTTCTATTGGCGAGGAAAAATGTCAATTTGATCAAGGACACGATGGTGAAATTTTTAGAACTGAAATTGGCTTCAATTGGAGAGAGATTGGTCCAAATTGAGGGGGGGATACTTCATATTCGTAGCCCCCTTGGTCCTCAACCTTTGCACCCATTCCTTGGCTTCTAAGAGAAGCTTTGTGTTCTACAAATGGCTGAGGAAGATAGCCAATGCATGGTGGGACCTCTTGAAGGGGCAGAGAATAGGATGGAAGCTTGGAGGGACCCTCCGAAGGGCTGCTGGCCCCTTTCTTCTACCTCTACACTTGCTTTCTCCATTTTAGTCACTTTTGGAGCTTAAGATTTGAAGAGAACCGAGCCCCAAGCTCCCCTGCCGTCGCCAGCCCCGTCGGACCGCCATAATGTCGCCGTCGAGCGCCCAAGCATGCTCGCGAGTTCGCGCGCGCACGTCCGCTGTTCCAGCTCGTCTTGCGATCCAGCGCCTCCTGCCGCATCCTCCCAAGCCTTGGTTGCCGTAGGAGCTCGGCCGGAGCTCCATCGTCGCCGTCCAGCAGCTGCCGTCACCCGTCGTCGCCAGCTGCAGCCGTCCGCCTGTCCCATGCCATTTTTAGCCCAAGCTAGCCGTCCAAGCAGCCCTTTCAGCCTAGCAGCAGAAGCCGAAACCCAGCAAGCCTTTGTGGGCTTTGAGGCTCGCTTTGGACTGCTTCAGAGTTTGTTGCCCGTCTCCGCGTCGCCATCGCCGTGGACTCATTGGATTTAAAACTGGTGAGTTTACTCACTAAACTCTGCTTATGGAGTTAATTATGCTTAAGTGTTGATTAGTTTAGACTAATTACAGCTTAGGTGGTTAGTTAGAACGGATTAGTGATTTAATTACTCGTTTATGCTTGTTAGGTGGTTAGATTGGCTTAGTTAGCGACTAAATATGTTGTATTATTCATCTAAATTGGTTCTGAAATTTTTCGGGCCCGTTTCGGTATTTAATTGGGCTTTTTCGGCCTAAATTTGCATTTATGGCATTTAATTGTATTTATTTAATTAATTTTGGTATTTATTTAATTATTTATTATTTTTCAGAAATTATATCGGGATAGTCGATGACCAGAATTTCGTGTTGATCGCAATTGTGTGCTTGGTTTATTTAATTGAATGTTATTTTGTGCAAATTGAGTGGTGATTGAAATTTTAGGTATTTATCCCAAAATTGAGTATTTTCGGTATTTAATTAGAAAATACCGGGCGTTGGTAATGTGTTTATGGACTATTATAATTAGTGAGATTTTCTTAAAGGGAAAATATTGTATTTTGGTTAAGGCCAAATCATGTACTCGCACACGATTATTTTTATCAAGTATGATAAAAATGGTGAAATTGTCAGTGGATGAGAACAATATACTATATTAGCTTGTGGGCCTTGATATGTCAGCTTCGTTGAGCAGTATACTCTAGCAGCTTTGGTGAGCATTATAAGTATCGGATAGCTTTGGTGAGCATGGTAAGTATCGTATAGCTTCGGTGAGCAATATAGATATATGGCAGCTTCAGTAAGCAATTACTATATATCTATATTATCAGCTTCGGTGAGCTATACCATCTATTTTCAGCTTAGGTGAGCAGTGTTTGATTTGATCGAATTGTATGGATGGTATTATTAGTATGGAATCAAATGGATCGAGGTTTGATCGGAATTGAAGTGATTGGTTGATTATATGAATTGTACTGACTTGCAGGAAGGAACTAAGGCAAAGGTAAGTCCTCTGTCCTGTGTGTGCACAGGTAGCCTTTGGGTATATTTTCTTCCTAGTCGGAGTTTAGGGGGTGGACTTGCTGAGATGTTGTCTCACCCCATAGTGGGCTAACATTTTCAGGTCTTTAAATGGAGGCTCCTCTCGAGCATTTTGGCCAGCCGAAGAAGGTCACCGAGTAGGTATCTTACATTTCGCTTCATTGTCTGGGTTTATGAACTCGTGAGATCCATTGTCTGGGTTGATGCGGGTATATCTTGGATGGTACCCCATCAATATCGATCATGGTATCGTCGCGAGCGAAATGGACCTAGAGAAGGTCCCCTACCGAAATCTGAGGTCCCTATGTCGGTGTTGGAGGTTGCTTTTGGAAAAGGTACGGTGGACCCTCCCGGTGGTGCAGTGGTAGACCCGAGTCTCTTGGATCTAGAGACTCCAGAATCTTCTGAGGAGGGATCGAACGATTAGAGGATTTGTAGCCCTTCTATCCTTTTTGTAGACCTTGTATATATCGGCTAGTATTGTATATGACTTAATTTGATGTGTATAAATTTGTGATGTGGTTTTCGAAAATTGTGGACCTACTTTTCTATCCCATCTTCGTGTTGTCTAGGGATTTAATTATTCGCTTCCATATGTGCATTAAAATGAATGGGTCGACGACGCGTTCTGGGACGTCGCAATTTAATCGACCACCGAGAGATGGTCACGCTCTCGGACAATCGGGGCGTGACAATAGAGGCTGATGAACTTCTGCTACTCATTATTGTATACTACGCCTAGAATTTCCCAATGTCTAATGTTCAAATTTTCATTGAAAAAATCTCTGGCCATTTTGAGTTACTTTGTAAGTTCTTTTGTATGTCAAATTTGACTAATGGTAGATATCATGTTTGGGACAAACGCCTTTCGATTTTCCATAATGCATGAAACCCTTGTCAAGTTTCTTCTGTTCCCTTGATGTCCCAAATTAACCTTCTAAGAAGAGCATCACTTCTTGGAATATGATGAACTGAGCTAAAATAAAATTCAAGGTTCAAGTGTTTCTATTTGGTTATAAAAAAAGAAAAAAAATTGTTAAAGTAGTTTTGGCTAGTCTGTCATATATAAATATAGATCACCTTAACATTATTAGTAGTCAAACTGTTGTTTTGAAAGATTATAATGCAAGGTAAACTGGTGCTGCTTCTATGACAGGTTTGGTTGGTCTATGTAATGATCTAGGCTTACTTTGGGACTTCAATTCAATTAATTGTATCGATGACCTTTTGCATTAGTGGACAATTTTTTGCCTATTTGTGAAGTTGGGATGAGTAGCTCAATAATTTGCTAATTAGTTTACATCTCGTTTGATCCTATTTGTTGTCATGGAATTGCTTTATCACATGATTGATTTGGGCATGGCTAATTGGGCTGAGGAAGTTCAAATTCCATACCTGAGATTGATCAAAATAAAGAAAAAGGATTTTGCAGAGGAAGCTACTGCAACAGCTGAGGACCATCTTGCGTGCCAACCTTGAAGATGCGCCGGGGCCAACTAGAGTGTTGCAAGGAAGTTTTGATGCTTCTGAATATTCAAACACTTGATTTGATCTCAACGTCACATCCCTGAATGATTGTAAATGTAATTTCTTTTTCAATTAAATATGATTTCTGTATGCTCTTCAGGTTCTAGCTCTCCTTTATTCAAATACTAAGCTACTGATTTTTTGTATGTTACCCTAATGCAGAGTTGTCTGATCCGATTGCATTCTAATGGTATCACTTTCGAATTGATGAGGCTCTGTAGAGGGAGGTATGCACTGCTAGGCTCCTCCATTTATAGATGTTTATTTGTGTGATGATATCCTTTTAATGTTGTCATATAGGTTTCTGATTTGATAAGATCAATTCTTGTGTATGCAGCATTGGATTTCTAAAGTTGAAATTAACCTCCTCGGAAACTAATCCCATATTGCTGATTTTGCTAATTGGATATGACAATATAACCCAGTAGCGAATAAATCTTTCTGTTATGTAGTTTAGGCACTAATCCTTTTAGCATAATTTTATTAATTTCAATTTTGATCCTAAAGACAAATAGGGAAAGTGTTGTTAATTGCTTACTTCTTTTATGCCTGTTGGTTTCTTTCTCATCGACTATCTAATAAAGTCTATGTTCATTGTGGTCCTACTCTAATTGGTATTGATGTTTACGCATTTGTACCTTATCTCTCATGGGGTAAATTCTGATGCTATGATCTTTGATTTATCAATAATAAGTTAGTGCTATCTTCCTTTTGCAGATTAAAGCTTCATTTGATGGAACTCAGAGAAAGTCTCCAAACGCCACGGGTTGGAGATACAAGTAGGAATGAGCTATGTCAGTATGGAAAGGCATTCCAGAGTTCTTTGCTATTGGCGTTTGTCACTGGCTCTGTGTGGTTATTACTCTTCAAAGGATTCTTGATAGAAGGCCACCTCTTCTCATGTGGTGTATTAGTCCTTTGCAAACTTTGAAATTGTGCTACTCTTTACCAAAGGCTGCATCACAAATCACTTGGAGGAAGACCGCATGTGTAGATGGTTCGATATGTGGAGTCAACCTTAAAATGAGATTTGTTAACAAGATTACTATTTAGATGTCCACTTTAAGCTACAGTTTTGTGACCACGAGAGACTTTTTTTCGTGGAAAAGGCAAATGCCGAGGAATCAGCAAATAATCTTTCAATTGCAGCCAAGAGTTTCAATGACTAGGTTTCCAAGGTAGTTTCCCATTTGGAAGAATTTTGAACACAAAAGAACTGCATTCATTACTATAAAATCATCTCTTTGGTCTATTTATGTCGGAATATTCATAAGTAGGCACTTTGCAATCACTTTGGCCATATTATCTCAAAGCAGAAGAGACATAGCCAGGTACATTTGCATACCTAAAACCAAGTAGAGAGACCAGTTCGTTCTTTGAAGAGCAGCATTACTTTTGCCCTTCGAGATTTTCTTAGGTGGATGCATGGAGCTCATGCCGCTCAGAGTCACACCTCCACGATTGTTTGCAGCGTTTCCACCACTAAAACCAGGTCTCTCTCTCTCTGGATTTGTTCTAGTACATTTATGTCTGTCTGATCAATCACTAGGTTCTAGAGTGAAGTATTGAGTTGTTTTGTGACATCATGAAATTTCAATTCTGTTTTCATTTAAATAAATCGAGCTTTTCATCGACGCACCTATGGTGCTATTCTCTTAGCCGATCACTCATGAGATAACTAGACTATCTGGGGAAGCCATTAAGGGATTTTAACGCAATCGACTTGAGAATTCGACTAGGAATTGACTATTCGATCGTGCGCATCTGTAAAGATCATTACGACATTGTAAAGATCGGTTAGAGATCAGAGATATGTCAGTTTGACTGAGATGTGTGGCTAAACGTGGGTGATTCCACCAAATTGCAAAATTTTCGTCGATCGACATTAGACTGATTTTTTTGTCGTCTTGGTCCCCTGTGTTTGTATTTGAAACCTTGAGATTTTCACGACCATCGAGGGTCGTCAATGTGTCGAAGACGTACAATGTGGCTTGAAAATTATCAACCATGGGTCAATTGCACCTAAAATTTCTAAAAGCTACTCGGTAGGTTAGGTCACGCTAAAATCGCGCCTGATTAAAATTAACCACAAATTTGAATCCAATTTCAGAAATTAAAAGTTCTGTTATGTCACAAATCATTTTAGAATCGTCGACTCATCCTCCGAAGCTTTTTTTGCAAATCGAGATTTTTGGCGAAAATTCGATATAGGGCCGTTTTTTACTAGAAAATTCATGAAATCGTTTTTTATCGCGTTTTTGGGATGTAAGTTGGTTCTATTGGCGAGGAAAAATGTAAATTTAATCATGGACACGATGGTGGAATTTTTTAGGGCCGAATTGAATCAATTCAAGAGAGAACTGAAGTGAAATTGAGAGAAAATGTTGCAAAATTCGTAGCCCCTTGGTCTATGACTTTTTGGCCCACTTCAATGGCAGCCGGCCATGGTGGGGCATGGTCAAGGGGACAAGAAGATAGAAGTGAGGCCAAGGTGGCCCCCTCCAAAGCCAGCTGCCATTCTTCTTACTTTGCCCTTGCTTTCTCCATTTCCATCACCTTGGAGCTTTGAAATTTGCAGAGAAAACAACAGCCTCCTTCCCTTGCCCATGGCACGCTCGTTCGACCTCTGCTAGCTCCGTCATGTCTCTGTTGCGCCTCGCACTCCAACTGCTTGTCCCGTGCGTCGTGCCCCCCTTTTCGAGCCTCCTGCTCGTGTTCTCTGCCAGCTTGAGCCTCCTCAGACCACCGTTGAAGCTGCGCCGTCGCCGTCCTGCCGTTATTTGCCTTCGTCAAGCTCGCGGCAGCCCGTCTGCCTCACCCTCGTCGTTTTGGCCCAAGCCAACCGTCCAAGTAGCTCTCTCGGCCCAAGAATAGAACCGAGAAGCCCTGGGTCAGCCGTGCACTATTTGGCCCGCTTTAGACCGCTTCCGGGCCTTGAAATGTGCCCCTGCTTCGGAGTTTGTCGCTCATCTCCGCCTCGCCGTCCTCATGAACTCATTGGATTTCAAAATCGATGAGTTTACTCACTAATCTCTGCTTAGGGAGTTAATTATACTTAATGGTTGATTAGTTTAGGTTAAGTAAGGATTATGTTGTTAGTTAGAACGGTTTAGCAATTTAATTAATCGCTATTGCATGTTAGGTGGTTAGAGTAGCATAATTAGAGACTAGATAAGCTGTAGTATTTATCTAGTTAGGTTCAGAAATTTTCTGGACCCATTTCGGTATTTAATTAGGCTTTTCCGGCCTAAGTTGCATTTATTGGTATTTATTAACTAATTTTGGTAATTATTTAATTAATTATTATTTTTCGAAAATTAAACCGGGATAGTCGGTGATTGGAATTTCGTGTTGATTGCAATGGTGTGGTTGGTTTATTTAATTGAGTGCTGGATTATGCAATTTGAGTGTGAATTGTAATTTTGGGGTATTTTTCCTAAAATTTAATAATTTATATTTTTTTTAATTGGAAAATACCGGGCGTTGGTTTATAACGCCAAAAATATCCTGGTGGACTATATTAAATGGTGAGATTTTTTAAAAAAAAAGAAACTATTGTATTTTTGTTAAGGCCAACTGTGTATCCACACACAATTATTTTATCAGGAATGATAAGAATGGGGAAATTGTCGAATGATCAAGATGGTATACTATATCAGCCTACGGGCTTTGATATATTAGCTTTGGGTTAACAGTATACTGGTATACTATATCAGCCTGCGGGCCTTGATATATCAGCTTTGGGTGAGCAATATACCTTAGTAGCTTTTGGTGAGCATTATGAGTATACTATATCAACCTTTGGGCCTTGATATATCAGCTTTGGGTGAGCAGTATACTCTGTTATCAGCTTCTGGCGAGCTATATTAATTATCAGCTTTTGGCGAACTATACTATCTATCTTTAGCTTAGGGTGAGTAGTTCTTGATATGATCGAACTTGATAGATAGTATTGAATGAGTTGACCGAGAGATGGTCTTGATGATATGGAGTCGAGTGAGTTGACTGATCGATGTTGATCTGAATTGAAATGATTGATTGAATATACAATTGTACTGACTTGCAGGAAGGAACTGAGGCAAAGGTAAGTTCTCGGACTTGTGCTGGTGCTTAGGCAGCCCTTAGGGCGTATTTCCTTCCTAGTCAGAGCTTAGGGGGTGAACTTGTTGAGACGTCGTCTCACCCCGTTGTGGGATAACATTTTCATGTTCTTAGATGGCAACTCCACCCGAGCATTTTTTACAGCCGAAGAAGGTCATTAAGCAGGTGCGTTATATTCCACTTCATGGGAACCCAAGGGGATAGGTCTATGAGCTCGTGAGATCCGTGGTTTAGGTGGATGCGGGTCTATCCCACAAGGTACCCCATCAATACAAGTCATGGTATTGTCGCGAGCGGAATGGACAAAGAGAAGGTCCTTTATTGGAATCTGAGGTCCCTATGTCGGTGTTGGAGGTTGCTTTTGGGAAAGGCACAGCAGATCCTCCTGGTGGTTCAGTGGTGGACCTGAGTCTGTCGGATCTAGGATCCCCGAAGTATTCAGTGGAGGACTTGAATGCTTAGAGGATCTGTAATACTCTAAACCCCCCCTTTTGCAAACCTTGTATATAGTGACTAATATTGTATATGACAGTCTGATATGGACATCCTGGGTCGGTATAGCCAAAAAGGGAAAACCGAGACTTTTCACTATACTCAGTTATATCTCTAATGAGATCATCGACCCCCTATAACAAAACGTGAAAGACCTTCTATCTATAAGTGTCGGCTCTATCTCCAAAAAGCGTCGTCCCTCTCTCTCTCTCTCTCTCTCTCTCTCTCTCACGGGCCATCACACCCAGTTAGGTGCATCGGGTAGTGGCGGTGGCAGCATCCCTAGCATTTGCCCGTCACGCCGGACGTGGACGGACAGAAACTCCTGGATGACGGGGCCCCCAGCCAAGCCTACATCGTGCATGACCAGCACCCGAACTCTCAAGAACACCAGTCCAGGGACGGTGATGCAGATATGCTCCATGCATTCCACCTCCACATCCGATGGAATGCCATAAAACGTGCCCCGTGAAACTGGAGGGAGAGACATCTCTCTCTAATCTGAAATGTTGGTCCCCGAAGGGGTGAGTACAACCACTCAACAAGTAAAGGACCAATGACCACCCAAAGCATCATACAATACAATCGTAGCATAGCATGTCATTTAAGTATACATACATAATTTACCTTGATATCATGCACCTGTCATCATATCTCACATACATGCATCATCATATAGTCATCATCCTCATCATGCATTCATGCACTCATCATTATCATATCACATGTGCCATCATACCATAGGTGCACATACATCCATACACTCATCATCATTATATCACATGTTATCATCATACCATAGGTGCATATACATCCATATACTCATCATCATTATATCACATGTTATCGTCATACCATAGGTGCATATACATCCATACACTCATTATCATTATATCACATGTTATCATCATACCATAGGTGCATATACATCCATGCACTCATCATCCATGCTATCAAGCATACATCACCATGAGATCCATTCATACCTTCATGATTCGCATTTTTAACATCGAATAGCATCTATTTACATGCAATATGCCATATGCATACACCCATGCACATGATTCACTTTCAATTCTTATCTTTCACGAGGATCTCATCAATTTTTCTTCCCAGGGATCAATGTTTGCATCCCAAAATTTATCGCTCGCACCCAACCTGGCATCGTGAGGAACCTCCGGCACACACCGCCGGGCATCCGGCTCACACCTCCGGGCATCCCGACACTCCCGGGGCATCGTCGGCTCACACCTCCGACGGTCATTCATATTCTCATACATCTCGTTTCCAATTTCACACTTGAAATTTTCAATGCAATTGATTTGAATTTCACTTTTGAAATCATGCAACATGTATTGGAAAAATTGTCCTTTGATGAAATGATTTAGATAAAATCTTTCTTTGAGATTATGGAAAATTCATCATTTTCTTTAATGTCACATGAAATGCATGAGAAGCCATCACACCATTGCATGAATCATCACCCAAAGTATCATAATTCACACAATAATTCATACAGATCATGCATCACAACATAGTATAGGCCATGCACTCCAATATCATAAATTCCGAAAATATACAGCTTACACAGTTTTCAAATCACAGTCAATTAAATAGGCAAATGACCTTCAAAAATCATGAAATTTAACTATGTTATATTTAAGACATAGATAAAGATATCACATGAAGGAAATTTCTCCAAACGAAATTTGCACAGAATAGATATAGGTCATGCATTCCTACATCATCAAGCCCGAAATACACAGATTGCACAATTTTCAAATCACAGTCAATTAAATAGGGAAATGACCTTCAAAAATCATGAAATTTAACTATGTTGTATTTAATACATAGATAAAGATATCACATAAGGAAATTTCTCCAAAAGAAATTTGTACAGAAAGTTATAGGTCATGCATGTCAATATTTCCAAGTCCGAAACACACACCTTGCACAGTTTTCATATCACAGTCGGTTTAATATTCAAATGGCCATAAAAAATTATGAACTTTGAGTATGTTATAGTTAACACATAGATAAAGATGTTTCATGAAGAACATTTCTCCAAAAGAAATTTGTACAGAAAGTTATAGGTCATGCATGTCAATATTTCCAAGTCCGAAACACACACCTTGCACAGTTTTCGTATCACAGTCGGTTTAATATGCAAATGTCCATCAAAACTCATGAAATTTGAGTATGTTATATTTAACACATAGATAAAGATGTTTCATGAAGAAAATTTCTCCAAAATAAATTGTACAGAAAGTTATAGGTCATGCATATCAATATTTCCAAGTCCGAAACACACACCTTGCGCAGTTTTCATATCACAGTCGGTTTAATATGCAAATGGCCATCAAAACTCATGAAATTTGAGTATGTTATAGTTAACACATATATAAAGATATTTCATGAAGTAGTCAAAGTGAAATTCTTGGTAAAAAGTGGCATGCAACACTCAAATCCACCAAGAGACCACAAAACAATCCCAGATCTAGCAATTTTCGTATAGGGAGGGTTTTACCCCTCAAAACTCAACCATTTAGTCCCAAATTTTAGTATGTTGTAGTTTAAGATGTTATCTACAACTTTTGTGAAGGAGTCAAAGCAAGAATATAACTCGAATCACACATGCAAGCCTCTACAACATTCGGTGTTCAACGGTATACTCGAAAACAGAGGGTATTTTCCAAAAACAATTCATCCTAGCTTCGGTTCTTTGGACCCTGAACCTTCAAAATCCATCACTAATCCAAACACACACATAAAACACACATGCAAGAGTAGCAAGAGATCCCAACTTGCCTCCAAAGACCGAACCAACGACGGCACAAGGACGGCGAAGGGCGGACGAACGGACGACGGGCGTGCGGGCGAGCGGCTCCTCCTTCTCCTCTCTCCCTCGGTTTCTCTCGAAATCTCTCTCTCTCTCTCTTTGCTTTTGGTCCGAAATTCCTCCCTCTCTCACTCCCTTAACCGGTTGCTTTTCCCCCCTATTGGTCTCCCTTTCCATCATTAGCAATGATTGCTAATTGCATGGTCTACACTTGGCAATCCAAGGAGGGATACATGTTTCTCTTCATGCACAAAAGGGGCTCCATTTCCTGTTGGCTTTGGGCCAACAAATGGGCTGGTGACAGCCCCCCCCTTGGGCCTCAATGGGCCGACCAATTGGCCCACCTAAAGTCCAAGCTATTGGGCCTAAGGCCCAAGCCTAATTGAACCCTAACTCTACTTTAATAATTCACCTTAATTCTTTCCTTTATAGATTTCGAATTTTAAATTTCATATGGCCAAAAATCTTGCAACATTTAATTTATATTGATTAATTCTATGAGATGCATAGCCAAATAAATTCTTCTTATTAATTTATCCCAAATTTTAAGAACAAGCATACAACTCTTAGTCTTAAGGGAAAACTAATGGCTAAAACATAATTCAAAAGAAATTTCATTACCTACTCAAGAGCTCTAATACATCTTAGGGCTTGTCTCAAATTTTTGGGATGCCACAATATTACAATAGTGAGACGAGTTATGTTTCCTTGATAGAGGTAAATAAGCAGTAAACTATCATTTTTCTTCTAATATTCATGACCTACTTTTCATCACTATCTTCTTTTGACAAGAAAGTTTTCCATGACAGGGTTTCGCAGTTCCCTAAATTGCTAGTATTACATAATCGAAGGAGCAAGGGTGGTTGGTCATGGAAGCTGACATGATGCTTCAGCCAAGATCGAAATATAGACCTTAATGTCAATAGAAGGCATTGGTTATCTAGTAAGATTCTCCATTGTTGAACAGCCAGCATGAGTGAATGGAGTAACACTTTTCTTGAAGCTATATTTTTTAAGAATGATTTGCTCCACACCTGGTATCTATTTGATTTATTTTGGAGACTCTGGATTTGCCAACATATATTTGCTGTTGATTATGTTATCGCAATGTTTTTCATTTATCCTTACATTGGCAACTTTTGTAGACTACAAACAGATTAGCGACTTGTGAAGCAAGAATGAAAATATCAACATAGGTAAACAACAATCACCTAGTGATTAATAGTTTCCCTCTCTGTAATTGAATTTTTCATCTAGAGGCCAATGATCTTCTGCTACTCAATATTGTAAACTATGGCAAGTATCCATTTTCCCTATGTTCAAAATTCATATTTTCTTTGAAAAAAATCCTTGGCCATTTTGAGTTCCTTTGTGAGTTCTTTTATGTGTCAAATTTGACTAACGACAGATGCCTGTTGGGGATAAACACATTCCGATTTTCCGTGATGAACCCTGGCAAGTTTCTTATTGTTCCCTAGATGTTCCCCTTGAACCTTCTAGATAAGCATCAATTCCAGTAAGTATAAGGAACTGAGCTAAAATAAAAATCAAAGTTTAAGTATTTCTGGTTGGTGATTAAAAAAAAATGGAGATTATTTTTGGCTAGTCTCTCATATATGATTCTAGATTGCCTATTCTTAAACTGCAGTCAAATTATTATTTTGAAGGATTATCAAGCAAGGTAAATTGGTACTGCTTCTATGACGGGTCTGGTTGGTCTATGTGATGATCAAGGCTTACTTTGGGACTTCAATTTGATGAGTTGTATCGATGATCTTTTGCATAATTAGGACAATTTTTTTTTCCCTTTCTGTGAAACAAGCGGGGACGAGGAGCTCAAGAACTAGCTAATAAGTTTGCATCCCTTATGATCCTATTGTTGTCATGGAATTGTTTTATCACATGATTAATCTGAATCTGGCTAACTTGGCTGAGGAACTTCAAATTCCAGGGCAGAGACTGATCAAAATGAAGAAGATATATTTTGCAAAGGAGGCATGAGCAATAGCTGAGGACCATCTTTTGTGCCAACCTTGAAGAGGCTCATGGGCCAACTGGAGTGTGTTTAGGAAGTTTTGATGCTTGTGAGGATCCAAAACACTTTATATGATCTCAACAACACATGCTTGAATGATTTAAATGTTGTATTTTCAGTTGAGTCTACTTTTGGTATGCTCACAAGGTTCAACCTCTCTATCAATCAAATGTGTAGCTGCTGATTCTTTTGTATGTCACCCTGATGCAGAGGTATTTGATGCCATTGCATTCTAACGTTATCACACCTGAACTCAATGAGGCTCTGTAGAGGGAGGTATGCACTACTAGTTGTACCATAACAATGAAAAAATAAGTTGTGTGCTTATACCATATGACCTATGGAATTTCACCTGAAAATCAGTAAGCAAGTATGCATGAGGACAATCTCCTCCATTTCTTTCAGTCTATCAATGCGATACTATCCTTTGAATGTTGTCATGTAGGATTCTGATTATTTATTTATTTATTTGATAAGCTCAATTCTCATGAGATGTCGACTTTGTAAAGTTGAAATTCACCTCCTAGCAAATTATCTTGTATCGCTGATTTTGTTAATGGGATATTGCAAAATAACCAAGTAACAAATTCATCTTCCTGTTCTGCAGTTTAGGCACTTCCATCTTTTCAGCATAATTTTATTAACATCAATTATGTTCCTAACCACAACAAGGAAAGTGTTGCTAATTGCTTTCGTCTCCAAAGCCTACTGTTTTCTTTTTCATTGGCCAGCTGATGAGTTTTTTGTTCATTGCTGTCCAACTACGATTGAGGCAAATGATGCTTTGTGCATTTGTACCTTGTCTTTCATGGTGTATATTGTGATGCTCCGATCTTAGTTATCTTCATTCATTGATAATTAGTAAATCCTATCATTTTTGTTTAGATTCAACCTGCATTTCATAAAATTTAGATAACATCCCCAAACATCACAGGAAGGAGATGTGGGCAGGAATGAGATGTGTCATGAGACGTTATGGAAAGGCGTTCCAAAGTTCTTCACCATTGGTGCTTATAATGTGCTCCATGTTGTTGATATTCTTCAAGGATTCATGATATAAAGGGACCTCTTATAATGTGTAGTAGTCCTTTGCAAGCTTGGAAATCGTGCTAATAATGCCGAAATTTCAAAATGCTTTGAAGAGGACCGCATATGTCCAGGTGGTTCTGTACGTGAAGTTAAGCATATGGCGAGGTTTATCATAAAGATTACTGTCTAGATGTCCACTTCAAGCTACGATTTTTGTCAATGTGTGAGACTTCTTCATGGAAAAAGCGAATGTCATGGAATCAGCAAATAATCTATCAATTGCAGGCAAGATTTTCAGCAAAAAGATTCTCAAAAGAAAGTACTTTCTCATTTGGAAGAATTTTGAGCACAAAATAAAAGTGTTTCGTCAATATACGATCATCTCTCAGCCTCGGGAAGTTCATGTATCGGCGTTTTGCAATCACTTGTAAGTGTATAATCTCAAACTTGATTCCTTTAAGCAGGAATCTATAAAATAGAGTATACACAGCCGTACATGTTCCATACCTGGAACCAAATTTTCTTTGGCATTGGCTACAATTGAAGTGGATAAAAATGTCAAGAATAATATCTGGAAAGGTGAAAGTAGCTCCTCCCAATGTTTATACTCATTTGGTTTGGACAAGAACATTGGAGGGGTCATCTAATAATTAGTACTCGGACTATACTACACCAAATTGTGGTCAATAGTCATCATTCAAGTTTAAATCGAAGCAATTTCTTTGGAGCCACTCTCAGATGTTCCTCTTTACCGTACGACATTACAATGGTGGAACTTTAGTAGTTGAAAGCTACTCGCATCGGGCCACGTTAAAGAGTCAAAACACTAGTTAAACATATCATAATATTAATTAAATATAACACAAGAAGAGTTGCAAATAAAGTCAACTATTGACTGTATAATTTACTATTTAATTGCTCAACCAGTGGCTAGGCATTTAATTCAAAGTGCAATGGCTTTGTGTTTGACTACTTACACAAAATTAAGTCACCACCTTAACGAGGAGTTGATTTGAAGTTGGAACGTGAGTCGATCAAATGATTACATGAACATATTAAACCGATCGAACCATTTGGTGCTGTTCATGGGTTTTTCCCATTTTTCTCTTAATACTTTGGTTACATGCTAACGATTTGGTTTGAGCTTGTTTATGATAGTTCCATCCCGTATTACATTGATGCCTTATTAATAAACAATAACAACGAAAGTTTCGAAGGACGAGAAGGTTCTTTGGTTCTCCTCAATCATTTGTAACTCCAGGCTTGATGGGATGGCACGAGAAATATGAAAGCTATCACTCAAATCAGAATGTAAATGTTGAAGGCCTTTTGATTTATTTAACACCTACGAACCGTATGTTAGAATATATAGCTTCAGTAGTTTGCCATATGATGAATCATATAACGTAGAGGAATTGTAATAGACAAATTGAGGAAATTAGGGAGTTAAAGAACCCCAAAAACAGAGGCTTAAGCAAACATTTAGCCAAAAAAGAAGAAGTTCTAAACAAAGAAATCGACCACGAAGTAGATGTAAACGTCAAATCCTACCAATCAAAGCAGTCCTCTTATTTTGCAATCAGCATCTTGTTGTTGAGCAAAGAGCTTACTGGAAAGAGATTAAATTAGCAGGTCAGACAATTTTTACTTTGCATGGGAATGCAATCTATGCTCCATGCAAATTTATGCAGGATCATTGTTGACACCTAAATTTTGGCGACCCGTTTGGTCATTTATCACATTAAAAAATTAGGGGCTAATTCTATCCCTGAAAAAATATTAATTGCATAGCATATAAATTTAGGTGCATTTGTTTTTAATTTGCATTTTGTGCATTTATTTATTGGACCGGTGGCAGATGGGTTGGAATTAGTGGTTCTGAGCTTTAACTTGGCAGGCCGGACTAAGCCCACGAAACGAGCAAGTTGGCCCAAGCTCCTTTTTTTTTTTTTTTTTTTAATGATGATCGAAAATTATCTCGTGAAAAATAGGAATTCGAAATTTTTCCGGGATATGATGAATTTTTTTTGGATAGAGCAAATGTGACAAAAAATATTGTGATTTATCTTTGCAGGATTTGGAAATAGAGAAAAATTCTATCACAATCTTGAATAAAATCGGTGAATGAATATTGCGTTCGAAAAAATCCTCATGATCTAAAATCCTAGTCCACTCACCTATAAATAGGTTGCTACATTGCAAAGTGAGAAGGAGGCCACACATATTGATACATATGGCCACACAATGGAGGCCGGCAATTCAGAATTTCAGAGTGCATAGAATACTAGGGAGATACACGTGAGGAAAGAGACTTTTCTTTCTCTTTTTCAATAGTCAACAAAGAGAGGGCGTATTATGAGAGTACGTCGGTTCATGAGGGAAGAGAGGAGGAGGAAGCTAGGTCAAAAGTCAACAAAAGAAATTGGACTCCTTGGGCAAGTCGTGTCCTTTGCCTAAATTCTGGACGCTTTCCGTCGTTTCCCCAACGCCCCCATCCGTAGTTCGACGCAGCAAGCATCTCGGGTACCTTGAAAAAGGGAGCCCAACGACGTCCAGCGACTCGCGCTGCTACTTAGCCACGTATTCGACAACGCCGAGCACGACCGAGCCATTGTCCCGAGCTGCTGTCCATGACGTCTCTTACTCTTCACTTGCTACGCTGCCAAGCCCAGCCCCAATCCTAACGACGAGTTGTGGTGCTGATCATCGGTACCGCTCGAAGAGTCCATTCCCTGCCACGAGTCTAGTGACCGGAGACAACGCAGCAGCCTTCTATCTCAAGCCGTTGCTGTAGCATCGTGACCCCGGACCAACGGTGTTCACGATCCTTCCTAGCGACAACAAAACTTCTCTTTGTTTTTGCAGGTTTCCCACAAGCGGGTAAGACTTTCAGAGCATCCAAAAGTTGCCGCTGCCGCTGATCTTGGGACGCGGCATTCAAGCGTCCGTTGCTACCCTCATCACGTCCAAAACTCCTGGGGTTTGTGGCGTCTCCAGTGAATTGCTCTTAATTAGTTTTTAATCCCAACCTTGTGCACATCACCAGGAATCGTCTCATCGTGCTAAGAAGCATCAACCGTGAGTCATCCACTCACGGTCAAATGCAACAGAAGCAAAATTTTTGAAAGCCACAAGACAAAACAGACAATCCACAGAGAGAAAGAGGGCATGAAGCATTGAGACGCCATTAGTGAGTGGAGGAATAAAAAATAAGGAGTTAAAGATGAATTGTGAGTGGTGATTTGTGGAGATTGATTCACGCAATTCTCACATCTCGGACGCCGCTTTTCCGAGGCCAACATCAACGAAGCCAGTCCTCGCCCACTCCGCAGCTTTCCGGTATTTCATCCAGTGATTCCAGCGGCCGCCGCATCAATTCCAGCATCATCCACCACAAGCCATCGCTGGTCCCATCATCTTGACAAGTCCAAATTCGGGAATGATATTACGAAATAGGTAATGATATTATCCAAATTTAATTTGGTAATTTTCTTACTTAATTCATTGATATTGTGATTAAATTTAAATCTTCCAATGATGCATAGTTTCCCGAAAAGTTTTTTAAATTAGGGATTAATCCCTAATTTCACAACTTGACATGGTTAATGGTCTAATTTTCGCGCCCGAAATCTAACTCACAATTGCATGAAAAATCGCCAATCCAATCTCATGCTCGAGATTCAATTCGCAATTTTGTTTAAAATTGACCAATCCGATCCCATGCACGGGATATGATTCGTTGATTTATGGATAACGATCTTATCTTGTTGGATGTGCTGTCATGTTGATTTTGTTTTCGTAAAAAAAAATCCAAAAAATCAGAGTTAGATTAGGTTCTTTACTCGTCTTAGGGTTATCTTGCATATTTAGAATAAGAAATTTATTTATTTCGAATTTTTGAAAAAAAAAATCCAAAAAAAAAAAATCAATTTAGGATGCTAGTTTTTTTACTTACTTAGATTGCACGTTTTATTATTTGGCAATTTTAAATTTTGAATTTTATAAAAAAAAAAAAAAAAAACACAAAAAAATCGCATATGTCATGTAGAATTAGGGCATTATTCGTACATCATTGCATATTAGGATAAAATTGAATGTTTCCTTTTAAGTTTAGATTGATTTTTTAGATAGATTGCATCTTAAGTTAGAGATTGCTAAGTTAAGATAGTATCTTAGTTTGAATTAGGGTTTAGCATGATCTAATCCTTAGTATAAGTTGGATAGAATCTTAATCTAACTAGATAATTTTTGCATTTTTTCTAATTTCGAATTTTATGGAAAATACAAAAAAAAAATTGTCTTTAGAGTAAATCAATTTCATTCTTTAGGATAGACTACATTTTATTTATGTCATATAGTTTAGGTTATATTACCATGTCATATCATTTCATATTAAGTTAGTAGCATGTATTGCATAAAGCATGATTCTCATTAAATAAGTGAAAACAAAAAAAGAAATTGCGTGTTAATTAGTAGTCATATATAAGACTATCGATGTGAATTCTGATTTAATATTGCAGATGCTTTCGTTGTTATGAGTAAGTCTTGCAATTTATTCATTACTTTTCTTGGATGTTAAATTGGTGGTTTGCATACCCGCATGATCACCTCCTCACATGTTAGAGAGATAAATTAAAATCAATTCAAGCTATTTGCAAAACATTTTTTCAAAATAAAAGAGAAAGGTACCGAAAGGGCGTTAGAGAAATCTAGCGTAATCAAGTCCCCGAACTCACAAATCTCTAGTTCGTAGGAGTAAAGTAAATCTCCCGTTATTTTACTTGAATTTTTAATTGACCTACCAAAAATAGATTAGCGACGACTCCTAATTGAAAAATCATTTACATGTTAAAAACTTGAACCTAACTCGTGAATTGGTATGGGCTTGAGATAGCCCGAGCTAAGTTTAATCTTAGTAATCCATTAACCAAACCCTAAGTGGTTCACCCGAAAATTTGGTCACGACAATCATGTTGCAGATAAATCAAAAGGTAAGGAAATTCAGAGAAAAGAAAAAAATTTGTGCAAATTTAAATATATATATGAATATAAAATATGAGTCGCCACAATTCGAACAAACATAATAGCGGAAAGATCAAACATTGTGGCACTCTCCTGAATACTTAATTACCATTAGATGCATATAAAGATGAAAACCCGATGAACAAAAACAACCTCTACATTTCCTCTCGAACCGATCCCACCCTTTTCTCTCTTGATGACAATGAGCATGGTATTCTGTAATTTCTACATATTAAAATTGACGCACGATGTTCGAGCATTTGTGCTTCAACCATCGGAACCCTTGTTTGATACAAGCCTTGAACTTGCCCTCGACTGAATAAAGCTTGTATCTGGCCAGCTTCCTCTCCCTCTGCTTCTCGGGGTCATTCCACCACGACACTTTTATCGACTTCTAAAATGTAAGAAATAGGCAAAGCCAAAGTCCATTTTGACTTCCGACATCAGGTTTGTCTATTTCTGTCCCAAAGACAATGGTAGCACATACAATTTGGACCTCTTTGGTATGCCATATCTTTTGAACAGCTACTCTTTGAAGGGCTACTAATCCAGCATGATTGTACACCGTCTTTATATGGCACTTCTCTTTTGTGACAGCAACACATTCACTCTTCAAAAGGCCATATACTATCCCACAAAAATTAGCAAAACGATTATTTAGCTGCTTCAGTGGTTCCTTGGTCTTTAGCTATGACCTCATATTTTAGATTTAGTCTGTCAAAGTGCGTGTCAAGAACAAGAGCATAGGGAACCCCAAGAGCCTTTAGGATATCCTGTAATGGACATATAATTCAATCAGAATAGACAGATTATTTCAACATAATCAGGCGATTAATATGTAATTCAAGTACCTCACGAACTGACTGAGTGGTAGTTGTAGTTAATGCCATCGCTGGGACATTCAGAAAGTTCTGCTCAAGACATCCCAGTCCCTTGTAATCTGGACAAAATGTCCCCATAGACTATAATAATGACAAACACGAAAGTGACAACCAATGAGCTTTCAACATTAATCAGTCAAATGTACAAGAAAAGCTCAAACCAGCAGTACGTTCCTTTCATGAGATCAAACTGGCAGAGCAAATCCATTTAAAACCTTGTAAGAAACAAGATCAATGATCACATGGTTGAACCTTTGCCTTTCTCAAGTTGTTAACATTAAGTATAAGCATTAATAGAATAAACAGGGACACAAGAACCAACTTAAGAGACTGAGTATCATGCCAAATATAGAGAGGAGAATGGGTCCTTATCCAAGCTTATGCCAATTCCAATTAGTCTAGGAAGTAATTTCCATTGGAGCTTATTTAAGTTATGTGCTCTTTACTCAATATAATAAACAATATGCTGCTAAGTGTACTCAAACAATGGAACTTAAATCTTTTCACCAAACATGGAACACTGAATTCTGTTATATTAGAACTTCATAGGGTTCTAGGCTTCAGTAGGTCTAGTGTAACATTGATAACTCAATTAGGCTAGGAACATAGAAAAATGCAGAAAAGTTTGGAAAAAGAGTTTAAGCTAGCATACATAAAAATAAGTTTGCTTATATTTATCTGGAACAAGGACAACAGTTTTATAGTGAAATCACAAATAATTATTCCTTTTGAAGTAATTCTAGCATGATCTTTCTCATGTACAAGGCATGCCAAAGATAATGCATACCTCAAGCAATGTGCCTCATCAGTAAGAAAACCAGCTAGTAGTGCCTGCAATGCATGATGGTCAAATATAAAATATTTACAAAGAACCTTTTAGAAAAAGTTAAGGTGCATCAGAAACAATGCCTTTCTACGTCAATATCTCAAGAAATGATGGGTTTCCCATGATACTTTCAGGAGTTACATACAATAGCTTGCACGATGGTTTATCTTTTTTGAAAAGGCAGGTGAAGCAAAGGCGGAGATCATTAATTTGACAGTCACAATGCTTAGCATAAATCACAAGCTTTCGTTTATGCAAAACATTCCTTTCAATGAAGCTGGATTGCTAATCCACACTTTGATGATCTGCTATTCTCTCAAAAGTATTTGAGAAATATAAGAATTTGTAAATCATCCAAACTGAAATCAACTTCTTTATTGACCAAAGTGTTTTAATATGTCAGTTTGGATCTTGAAGAATGTGGAAGCAATTGGCAAAAGTTATGACTCTCTATTGGACATTTGATTGGATGAGAGGCCCCATAAGCAATTTACTAAATGCTTTCGGACATGTACATTGTGTAGGTCCTGTGCTATGTGCAGAATCACAAGCAAATTGGAAATGATCAAGCAGAGAAAAAATTATAAGAGAAAAGAACAGTGAAACACTGATTTAAGTGGTTTGGCAGCATTGTCTATGTCCATGGAAGAAGCATACCGTGGATTCTAAAGATCATCTGGCCAGAATTTGAGAATTCTACTTTGGTCAGGAACATAGCACGTGGATTTCCTACCCGTTTTACTACCCAAAACATCATCTTCGTCTTCACTGTCAGTAGAGGAATCCACCTCAAGGAAAGTTTGATTTTTCACAGGTTGTGGAGAATCTTCTATAATATGGACATCTTGTATAATATTGCAGTCACCGTCATTACGGATATCTTAGCCAAACATATCAGTCAAAACTCCACAAGCTTCTGATTCCGCAGCTTGCAAATCATCCTAATCCTCAGAGTCTTGCATGGTTTCGACAAGTTTTGCTAGGAAGACATTGCCATAGTGATAAACTCTTGACCTTCGTCACCTTAACAGAACTAAAAGAAGAAAGAGATGATTTTGCAAGAGCCATGGCAAACAAGAGATCAAATAAATACTATCCACAATAAGTATTCTACACTTAGTTCAGTGCGACACAATATTGGTATTATTGCAAGACACCCATAAGTAATTTGCAGTGAATTTAGAAATAAGCCAGACGGTTCACTTGTCAATAAGACTACTCCGCCAAACCCACAAAGAAACAGGGTATGAGATTAACGCTCAACGGACCAAACTCCGGTCCATTCAAATCCAAAGTAGACTATTATTCCATAGCCATCGCTAGATTAACTAAACACAATGAATCTCCTTAATTAAGAATATGCACATTCAATAAAATGAACAAATTATCCGCGCAACACAAGCAATTAAAGTCATTCCCCGATGACTAGATATCACGCAATTTGGCCCAATAATCAAGAAAAAACCACCATCATCCGAAGTAACCTAAGCACATCAAGCTGGACCAGTGCCGGACATTTCGCTCGTTAGTAGGACTGCTACTTCACTAAACTCGCTCCGATCCATTCAGACCTAAAGCAAGACCCTTCTACTGCCGTCAATAGCTACCTACACAATCTCCAAAAACGCTTATTAGCATAAAAAACGCGTGACGCAATAACGATACGAGTTACCGTAGAGCGAAACGAGACGGTCCGAGCACTTGCTGGTGGACTGCTCGTCGAAGCCGGACTCCGAGAGCCGAGCTCAGCAACCGAGCTTTCTCTATCTCCGAGCCCTGCTCCCTCCACGGAATGTTCAATCTGTTCGAGCGATTCGATCGATTGATGGTGGCCGAGTTGGAATCGAATCAGATCGATCCGTAGTCTCGAATCGAATTCGAGCGAGCTCGAAGTGCTCTCGTTCGAGAACCTTCCCAGCGATGGCGGGATTGACGTTTTTCATTTTCCGTTTTTATGCGCCGTAGAATGGGGGAGAGCGGAGCCATATCTTTCAGTTCTTTTTTTTGACAATTCCGTTTTCGCCCCTGAAGTTTGTTTAAGTTCTATTTTTGCTCCCCCTCTTCTAAGTTTTTCTGGTTTCATTCGACCCCCTCGGGTTCGTTTGGTGTGAAGGCACCCTTTGCAAACGCGAGACTTGCATGCGGCACTAGAAGTTTTAGATTTCCAAGACGGATCTCAATTTTCTTTTCTGTTGCCGTTTATCTACTAAACAAACAATCGGCAAAGTAATACCTTTTTTCTGACCAAAAAAGAAAAGTAATAGCTTTTTCTTTAATATACATTTATACCATTATATATATATATATATATATTAATATACATATTTCAATGGGATGTTTTTCAAAAATTTTGGAAAAATAGAGTTTCCAACACTACTTTATTGTTTGGCAAAAAAACAAAAAAAAAAAAACAACTCTATCGTGCCCAAAACATCATGATTGTAATGGAAATTTCATAATTTAAAACTTTCTTTTATGGGATCAATCTTGCATTCAACTTGGATAGTTGGATAAAGAGAGCAAAAACGCAATCCGTCAAACCTGTTCTGCAAATTTAATTTTCCATTGTAACTTTCAAACATTAAAGAAAAGTCATGGATGCAAATGTGTTCAATTATATCTGCTCGAGAAATGTTATGGAAAAATAAAGAAAAGTACTAACACATAGGTTGCAAAACTTTACGAAGTGTAAATAAAGCTACAATTACTTAAAAATTTTACTGACGTACACACAAGAAGTTCACTATTAATAAGTAGACTACTGTTTTTATGGAATATTGTGAACCATAGGCTCAGCGGATTTACGATCTCCAAAAAAAAAAATTACGCTCTCCAAAGAAAATTTATCCCAGGATATTTTACAAATAAATTACTACACTAAGAACAACTACATACGCCATAGGAAAATTACAATCTATTAAGTAATTTACTAACAATCTAAAAAAACAATTATCATAAACTTAGATAATTTTTTGTTTGTGATATATTCCAAATCATAAGATACACGAAATTTAAGTAACAAAAGAAAAAATAATTCAATTAGGGCGCGTTTGGTAACATTTCTGTTTAAAAATTGTTCCAAGAAACAGAAATAGAAAAAATGTTTCTATTCCGGGAAATAATTTTTGAACAAAAAAACGTGTTTGGTAAACTTGTTCCGGGAATAAAAAATGAACAGAAACACGTTTGGTAAATTTGTGTTCTTTTTTTGTTTTTCTAAATTTTTTAATTTTTTAATTTTTTTCTTTTTAATTTTTTTTTATTCTTTTGGCCGGTCGCTAGCCTCGGCCATGGCCAACGACCGGCCGACGAGGGCTGGCGGCCTCGCCCAGCCATGGCGAGGCTCGCTGACCCCCGGCGAGGCCGAGCCTCACCATGGCTAGTCGAGGCTTGGCCTCGCCTTGGTTGGGCGAGCCCGAGCTCACCCGACCTTGCCTCGCGCCGGCGAGGCTCGGCCTTGCAGGGGGCCGGTGACGCTCCGGCGAGGTCGCTAGCCCTTGACGGCCGGTTGCCGGTCATGGCCGAGGCTGACGACCGGCCAAAGAAAAAAAAAAAGAAGAAAAAAAAGAGAAGAAAAAGAGAGGAGAGAGAAAATTTGTTTTTAAAAATTGTTCCAAAAACAAGAAACACATTTTTCTTGTTTCTTATTTCTGTTCCAAATGTGTTTCTGGAAATAAAAAAATAGATTTGGAACAAAAACGCAAACAAACGCGTTTATGTTCTTTTTTTGTTCCCTGGAACAAAAAAACAGAAATTTTGTTTATAAACAAAAATAAAGAACGTTAACAAACAGGGCCTTAGTAAATTATTATTAATTAGGAAAATTAAGGATACTAAAGAAAGATCATGATAAATTAGATGGATCCGGTCCGTTTTGCCTTCTCATGTGGTCGTCGTTGACAGTTCAAATGATTCCTGCCAATCTTTAGGTGGCCTTGGGTTGCGAAGAGTATGGTTGTTCTAATTAAAATGGTATGCCATAGCTTTCTTTCTTTCTTTCTTTGCCTTTTTCTTTTTGTATAGTGGTGGTGTATGCCTAGAGAGCGTTTGTGATTCTTCGCATGAAATAACAGCTTGATGATCAGCTTACGTGAATTTACTTCCAAATTTGCTCACTCACACATCGGATCAGATCGAATCGAAAATAGTCTAACCCAAATAGATCCAATCAACCTGTTTCGACCCATTTTCATACAATGCAAGTCTAATGATCCATGCCCAACCTGATCACTACTCAACTCATACTCGACTCGACTCATATTACTAAAACACTTTCATATTTAATTAAATCTAAGAAAACTCATGCTCAAACTGAAGTCGGAGTTCGAGATCGAGCTGAGCGCGACAGTTACAAGCATAAACAAGATGAATTCTCCCAACAAGTGATTAGAAGTCCTAGAAGCATAGTGCGATTTTTAAATTCTAGAAATTACATAATAGATAGAGATTTGCGAATGTCTTGTAATTTCTTCTTTTCTAATTTTCTCCAATGCCATACATTGGAACCCACGGTTATGTACCAGAATCACTTCCTATCGCTTAATATTCATTTGAAAAACATTTTCATCCTTAAGTTCACAACCTTCTCAACAGTGCTAAAAAAAGCATATTAGAAGATCATGTTAAAGCTTAAATTTTGACATATGGTTCCACCCTTTTACATTTAGTTGGTGGAACCACTGACGAAAGTGCACGGGGGTTGTGCTCTAAACATTGTCTCCACTTTCTTTTACATACAATCATTACACAGCAGAGACAATGTTAACATTCACTAACCTAGTAACATAAATGTTTACCCCCTCCAGTGGGCATAAGAATAAAGCAATCTGACATGGCTACAAAAGCTTTACAAGCCTGATGCTGCATTGGTCGAAATGCCTTGTTTCCAAATATGACAACATTTGCCAATTCTATGTCATCCAAGGCTTGCAATTCCTCATAACTCAAGAGTCCCTTGGTTGGAAGTCGAAATCCAAGAGCAATGTACTGACAAAACTGATGATATTGAACCTTGAGTGATAGTGCTCTTACACTCCTTCAACAGAAATAAGCCTCTTCAGCACCGCAATAGTTTCTGACTTGGATTGTCATGGAAAATGAAAAATATGCACAAAGAAATCACAAGCCTTCATTTACGCAAAACATTCCCATCAATGATGCTAGATTGCTAAGTTCCACACTTTAATGATCTGCTATGCTCTCAAAGTATTTGAGAAATATAGGTATTTGTACATCATCCAAAATTGAAATCAACTTCTTTATTGACTAAAGAGTTCTAATATCTCATTTTGGATCTTGAAGATAGTGGAAGTAATTGGCAAAAGTTATGAGTGTCTATTGGACATTTGATTGGATGAGAGGCCCCATAAGCAATTTACTAAATGCTTTTGCGCATGTACATTGTGGAGATCCTTTGCTGTGTGCAAATCACAAGCAGATTGGAAACGATCAAGGAAAGAACAAATTATAAGAGAAAAGAACAGTAACACACTGACTTAAGCAGTTTGGCAATATTATCTATGTCCATGGGAGAAGCATACCATAGATTCTAAACATTGTCTGGCCAGGAGTTGAGTGGATGAATTGCTCGTAGTACTGCTTTGGTGAGGAATATAGCATGTAGATTTCCTACCCATTTAACTGCCAAGTATATTGTCTTCGTCTTAAGTATCAGTAGAGGAATCCACCTCAAGAAAAGTTTGGTTTTCCTCAGGTTGTGGAGAATCTTCTATAAATGTTGACATCATGTATAACATTGCATTCACCGCCATTATGGATGTCTTGGCCAAACACAGCAGTCAAAACTCCACAAGCTTTTGATACTGGAGCTTGCAAATCATCCCAATCCTCAGAATCTTGCATGGTTTCGGCAAGTTCTGCTAGGAAGTCATAGCCACAGTGCTCCACAATGATAAACTCTCGACCTTGGTCACCTTAAGAAAACCAAAAGAGAAAAGAGATGACTTTGCAAGTTCCATGGCAAAAAAGAGATCATATAAATACAATCTACAATACGTAATTTGCAGTTAGTTTAGTGAGACATGATATTAGTATTATTGCAAGACACCATATGTAATTTGAAGTGAGTTCAGAAATAAGCCAGACAGATCACCAGTCAATAGGACTACCCCGCCAAACAAGGACGAGATTAAGGCTCAGTCAACATTTTTTTTTTGGTCAGACAGTCAACTAGATTTAACCAGCTCCAGTCCATTCAAATCCAAAGTAGACTATTTTATAGCCATCATCAGAATTGCAACTAACTGCAACAAATCTCCTTATTAGCAATGCACAATCAATCGATTAACAAATTATCCACACAACACGAGCAATCACGTCATTCCCTAATGACCACATACTGCGCATTTTGGCCAATAAGCAAGAAAAACTTTGCCGCGTGCCCAGTTATCATCAGAGATAAGGGTGTCTTTGTTCAACCAACATAATTGTCTGACTATGTATGACCTTTAGATAGTCAAGGAAGAATATTGGAAAGATTACGCTATGAGATTGCAGCCTGTTATCCGTGTTTTGGATATCAATATGATTATTGTCTATCACATTTCTCAAGTACCCATTGCAAAATAACGATTACAACATCAACATCTACATAAAACGGTAAGCTAGTAAAAACACATTTTGTGGAGGCCCAGCATTGCGATGGCATTTGTTTGCAATTGCTTGATTTAGGAAATACTTCTAAACCTCAGGAACATCCTAAGTCAAATTGTTTCATATCTGAGTAGTGACCAATAGCAGATGAGAAATTAAACATACGGGTTCCACCTGATGTAAGAATGACTAAAGCTGTCGGCGACATGTAAAAGAGAAAATCACATCACTTCGAAAGCCTGTTGTCACCATAAAAGGTTTACTTTTCATAGAAATTAATAAATCAAGAGATGAATTCTTACCTGAATTACTTCATCAATAAGGTCAACTTCCGAGACACCTGGAATGAAACCAGCACCTATCCCTTGGTCTTGTGAGGACCTACCAGAACCAGTCAGCAGCAATCTATGAGACAACGTAAATCATTAAAACCAGAAAAGATTAAATCTGCAACTGTAATATCCAGGAGAGATTAGTGCTTGTTCTTCAAACAACTATCGGAGAGAGAGAAGTGCATATATTTACTCATTCCAAACTGTTTAATAAGGCCATAGATGCAGCAGAGATGGATGTAGATGACACCTTCAGAAATTTCTAAGTCAATAGAACCCGCTGTAAAGTCCACATGCCCCAGAAGTTATAAGGCCTTAAATCAAGAAGCATCATTGACATATCACAATAGTGCCGCAGTTGAAATATGGAAATGAGAACACCACTTCAAATCCAGAACTTCTGTTAGAAATATTGGCAATGCACCATACAGTAAATCTCGGGAGTCATACCCTTTATATTTAACCCCATCTTTATTTGAAAGAATTGCAGTTCTTTTCTTTTTTGATCAGCCTATTCATATCGACAATTTATCATCTCATGTTTCAGCTTTCTGTGGAGACCGCTTCTCTCTCTTCCCATGCAATGAGGCGAAGCCATGAGCCTTGAACTATGAGGACTAAAAATGAGACCCCATCATATCAATCTCTCACGAGTCATCGATCAATCTTAATGAAACAAAATTGGATGATAAACTAGATTATGCATGGAGAAAGGTATAACATGTTCAAGGGAACTAACTAGGCTTGCCTCCAGAAAATACAGGGCTTTCAACAGGTTCAACACCATAGAGCTGACAAATAAAAGAGAACCAGTAAAGAACTTAGACTAGAAGGGGAGAAAAAGAATAACAAGCAGCTGATGCAGCGGTCTCAACACAAAAAGAATGTTCAGGCACAATGTTTTTATTCAAGGAATCCATAGTTGATAATCACACAAAATTGACAATATTTTGTCTGAGTTCAACACATGACAAACAATATTATAAAAACAATCTGACAAACAATATCATAAAAACAATCTACCTTTATGTCAGGGTTTTTCTCTTTCAGAAACTTTCCAGCACCAGATATAGTACCACCAGTTCCTATCCCAGAATCAAAGGCATCTATTTTCCCGCCCGAGCCTTTCCATATCTCTGGTCCGGTTGTTTCATAATGTAACTAAACAGGACAATGACAGCCGAGCTGAAGTTCGTGTCATCACCTGCATATACAACCAACAAGACATGACAGTTAGACCACACATGTACCTTTGGGTTAGCAGGATTCTCGAACTGCTGAAGAATGTAAGAGTTAGGTTTCTTTGCCATTATCTCCTCTGCCTTCTGAATAGCCCCCTTCACGCCCTTGGCAGGATTGGTCAGGAGCAACTCAGCTCCAAAAGCACGGAGGATGATCCTTCTTTCCAAACTCATAGATGCTGGCATTGTAATGATTAGCCTGTAGCCCTTTTTTGCTGCCATGAATGCCAAAGGCAATGCCAGTATTGCCACTTGTAGGCTCAATCAGTACACTCTTCAGCAATTTGGAATTAAAAGTCAAAATGAAAAATCCATTAGCAGAAGAGCTTCATTTCTATATAAATTCATTTGCAACTGTGCATAATACCAATACATTGATTATTTGCTGTCATTCCCTAATGACCAGATACTGCGCATTTTGGCCAATAAGCAAGAAAAACTTTGCCGCGTGCCCAGTTATCATCAGAGATAAGACTTCTTCACCAAACCCGCTCTGATCTATTCAAACTTAGAGCAGACTATTCCCCAGCTATCGTCGTCGTCGTCGTGGACGATGAAATACCTACACGACCTAACCTCTGCAAAAGCTAATCAGCATTAAAAAAGAAAAAAAAAGAAAAAAAAAGCAAAAAAAAAAGATGGGCGACGGTGTAACGATTGAAGTTACCGTAGAGGGAAACGAGACGGTCCCAAGCACTTGCTGGAGGACTGCTCGTCGAAGCCGAACTGGAGAGCCAAGCTCAGCAACCAGAGATTTCTCTGCCTCCTCCAACCCCCGATGCTCCATGGAATCTCAACCTGTTCGACGCGATTCGAATCGATCGATCGATGATGCAAGGCTAGTAATCGAATCGATCCGTAGTGTCTCTCGAGAGCGAGCGCGGGCTTCGAAGAAAAACCATGCCAGCGATGGCGGGACTGATGTTTTTTGCTCTGCTTTTTTACCGGCTGGAGAAAGGGGGAGATTGGAGCCATATTTTTTTTTTTCCAATTCTTTCAAAAATTCCGTTTTTGCACCTGAATTTTGTTTTGTTTTTTTTTTTTTGGTCGGTTGCACCTGAATTTTGTTGGAAGCTCTATTTTTTGCCCCCCTTATTAAGTTTTCCTGGTTTCATTTGACACTCTTGGGTTGGATCTGAGTAAGTATCGGAAGAAGAGCAATTATTTTATGCGAGAAGTATATGTTGAATCAAGCTAAGCGTTATTTAACAAAGTGCTGCGGGCTACAATTAGTAGGGAGATTGTCCAATTAGCCTTAAAATTATATATATGGATGTCAGTTCGGTTATAAACTTATCAATTTTACCAAATTAATCTGAAATCTTTGCTAAAAAATCTAATATAATCCTTCTAGTCAATTTTCGTTGAAAGCTGCTGACATTACAGTGTGTCACGTAAGACGGCCGACAATAAATGGACCATCATGCCAATGATTTTTAGCGAAAATTGACCGGAAGGATTACATTGAAATTTCTCATAAAGTTTTAAGTTTGAATCAATAGAATTGAAAAAAATTTAGAATTAAATTGATATATATATATATATATATATATATATATATATATATATATATATTGTTTAATTTCAAGTTATTTAAACTCCAATTTGTGACGTCTATAACATGGAATCCAAGAAGATCTTCTCTCCTTTCTTTGTCGCATATATTTTCCTATTCTTCAGGGTTATCCTTTCTTTTTCTTTTTCTTTTTATTTTGTGCCAATGACTTCTTTATTTCCTTCATATGTTGAATTTCTAAGTCCATGGACCTAGCGCCTGATCTCAAATTATATAAAACACCACCCTCATGTAGACGTATACTTAACTCTCGTGTAAAATACTTACTCACATCTTTGTCTTTTCTTTTCTTTTCTTCTCTACAAAGAGAAGACTTTACGTGTCTAACTTATAAAGTTTGGATTGTCATGTTCTTGACAGGTCTATGCTACACGTTCCAATTTCGCTTTTTTGGGGAAATGCGGGTTTTCTTAAGACTCAGTATCATGAGCCGGATCATCATAGCAAATGAAACTCTAAACACACGGAGACAAGCATGGGCCCGGAAAGCCTAATTACCCAATGGGGTCGGCCTGGTTGTGTCGCTAATATTGGCGAAAACGTGTTGAGTTATCATACTGGCGGTGGTTGGGGAATCGCTCGCTTAGTCGCAGCTCCAGTGGAGACAAATTTGTTGTTAGTGATGGCAGGGGATGGGCGGGGGTGGCGTGGTGATAGGGATCTAACCTCTCCTTTCCAAAGTTGATCTTGGGATAGGGGACGGGCAGCAGCAGCAACTGCGCCCGCTAATGGAGCGGCGGCAGCTTGGCAGCGGGCACAGGCCTCCAGCGAGTCTACTGCTTTTTGTGGGCTGAGGTTGGACGATGATGATGATTTACAGAACAGATTTGGAAGAACGACCCGTTTCTTTCTTCTCCTGTCGCTGCGGAGTTCCTTCGTTTTGCACGTGACCCATATGGTAAAAACCACAAAAATAAGATAAGAAGATCAACAAGCGCGATGGCGACAGATGATACAACCATCCCTCCCCATTGACTTCACCATCAGAATCGCGTCGGGAACCAAGACATGCCAAAGAATGCTGGGAGAGACAGAGAGATAGAAGAGCGTTAAAAATGGTCGTGATTCGAGGATGAACAACGTGAAGATTCAAACCTTAGAATATGGAAAAGAGCAAGTTAAGATGGACTCATGTATTTTTCCAAATGTGGGAATTCCTATGAGGGCTCCAACGGATGCAAAAAGAGACGACACTAAACTTTGTCGCAAATAAAGAGTGAGTTTTTTGATGAGTTGGAGAATCGTACGTGCTAAAATTAAAGCGGGTTTCACGAAACATTTCGATTAAAGTTGTTCATGTCAGGTCACCAATCGCATCATGTCAAATGGTCGATACTAATTACATCACCACATGAGCAATTTCAAGTGAAAATTGAGAAGGGAATTAAGCTAACAAAATTATCAAGTTGCCACAATTTTCTGACATGAATTTAGATAGCCTCTTTACGAAAATCATACGATCAAGAGAGAGGAGCGGACACGTAACCCAGATGGACGTCATTTTCCTCATTTGCCCTTACATTCAATCACAAGAATATACGTAGAATGTTATTAGATTTCTCTTCAGTAACCAACCAATGTGTTTCGTATTAATAAAACAATTGTCTTGTATATGCCGAAATGAGAGGTCGCTCATATATCTTGGGATTGTAATACATATCTATGGGAAGGCATTTTCATATTCAAACTAAAAGCTTACGCCAAGGCTAGGGACCGGCGACTAGGGACCAATGGGGGCGGCAACTTGCGGCCAACGGCAGTGGCGGCGAAGTGATTGAATTGGGCCTGGGATAGTATAGTGTCTCATTCCTTGTGGAACCCAATTTCGCATTTCGATTTCACTCCAAACATGAAAATTACAGGATCCGAAAATCTTGTTCGTTCGAGTCTAATTTATTGAATGACGCTATTTTGTGTAGCTGGCGCTCCAGCCCTTTCCAATGGAAAGAACGCACTTCTCGTTCGTGACCGACTCAACGAACGGTACGACGACAGAGCTGATTAAGCAACGCCAAAGTCGATCCGCCATCACCGTACCAAAGTCCAAAGACCCCCTGATTGAAGGCGAAGGTGAGCAAGGCCCCACGTTCGGATGCAAAGAGAACATTCAAATTTCATTTATCTGTTGCTGTGCATCAGCAAAAGAAGACATCGACAAAGTAATATTAGTTGGTTAGTTACATTTTTACCTTTAACATATTTCAATGGAACGATTTACAAAATTTTGGAAGAAAAAACATTTCCAACACTACTTTTCCGTTTGGTAAAAACTAAAGAACTACTCTATTATGGCCAAAACGTTTTGATTGTGATGGAAATTTCATAAGCGAAAGTTCTCTTGTATGAGATCAGTCCTGCGTTCAACATGGACTGTTGGATAAAAAGGGAAAAACATGACCTGTCGAATCTATTTTGCAAAATCGATTTTCTGTCATCACTTCTGAACATTAAAGGAAAGTTGTGGACGCAAACTTGATCAAATTATCATTTGATTGAGAAAAGTTGACATCGGGACCCCTAGAGTGCCAAAAGTTGGCATAAAGGGACACTTAAGTGCCAAAAGTTACGAAAGTGATATTTAGTGCCAAAATCCGGCCAAAATGCTAACGTGGTGATTTTCTGGCGAAGCAAATGCAAACGGCGTCGTTTTGGTGCTGACGAGGTAAAAAAAATATTATAAAAATTAATTAAATTTAAATTTATTTAAAACATTTAAAAAAGAAAATTTTAATATTAAAAAATTAAAAATTTTGAAAAAATTAAAAAATTAAAAATAAATAAATTTAATTTAAATTTAATTTAATTAATTTTTATATTATTTGTTTACCACGTCAACATCAAAACGACGTCGTTTTTATATAATTTTTTATAATTTTTTAATATTTGTATTTGTATTTTTAAATGTTTTAAATAATTTAATTTTAAAGTATTTAATTAATTTTTATATTATTTTTTTACCACGTCAGTATCAAAACGACATTTTTTTTGCATTGTTTGACCACGTCAACGTGCAAAACGACACCGTTTTGCACTTACTTCGTCGGAAATTGCACACATCAGCATTTTGGTTGAAGTGGCACTTAAATGATCTATTTTTCTCCGATTTTGACACTTAAGTGTCTTTTTGTGCCAACTTTTGGCACTTGAAGTGTACTTTTGCTGAGAAAAGTTACGACGAGTAAGGAAAATTACTAAAACATAGGTCTTAAAGCTTTGCCAAGTGCAAAGAAGAGGAGAGTTACGATCAATCTACATATTTCGATAAAAATACACAAACGAGGAGAGTTATGATCAATCGACATATTTTAGTAAAAATACACAAGAAATTTACTATTAACTGAATAAATATTATTTTTGTGGAATTTCACCAAACATAGGTTTAAGAGAATTTATGACTTCCAAAGAAAATGTACACCCTCCAAGCTCAAAAGAAAACATATGAAAGGATGTCATACGGGTAAAATTACTATTAACGAGGACAATTACATTGCCAAAGGAAAGTTATGATCCATCCGGCAATTCACTAACCATAGAAAAAGAAATTTACCCAAAACTTTGGCAGATTACTATATTTTGAGGAATATTACAAATCATATGACCTACAGAACTTATGATGGTGACCTCAAAAGTAACAGATTTCTCAAGAAATGATGCCCTAAAACACAAGACGGTTCCAATTGCTCTAGGAAGTAATTTCCATTGGAGCTACTTTAAGTGTGTGATCTTTAGTCAATACAATGAACGATGTGCCACTAAGTGTTCCCAAACGACGGAACCTAAATCTTTTCATCATACAAGGAAAATGCGGAAAAGTTTGGAAAGTTAACTTGCTTATATTTATCAAGAACAAGGACAACAGTTTTGCAGTGGCAACATCACAAATAATTATTCCTTTGAAGTAACTCTAGCATGATCTTTCTTCATACAAAAGGCATGTCAAAGATTATGCACACCTCACACAATGTGCCTCATCAACAACAAAACCAGCTAGTCGTGCCGGCAATGCATGATGGTCAAATATGAAAAAGATACATTGAACCGTCTAGAAAAAGTAATGGTGCATAAAAAACAATACCTCTCTATGCAAGCATTTCAATATCTTTAGAAATGATGGGTTTCCCACATTCCTTTCAGGAGTTACATACAATAGCTTGCACGATGGTTTACCTTTTCTGAAAAGGCAGGCAAAGCAAAAGTGGAGATCAATAATTTGATAGTCACGACACTAATCATAAAAAATCTAGGAGTTTAATAAAGCTAAACCTTGCCTTAGTTCTTGGAGAACAGTTGCCGCTTAAGCGGCAGTTTTTTGAGAGTTCAAGAAAGTAGATGGTATTCCATACTTGAGGGTTAGAGTAATTATTTGATCTGGAATGAGAGGTAGCAAGGGAGATATAACAATTGTGACACCTGTTTCAAGAGTTGCTGCCAGCTGAAACGAAGGGTAAAAACATCAAAAGAGCGCATGAAGAAAGGAAGGGACAAGGGAACTATTATTTCTTTCACCTTCAGCTGATCAGGAATGACCAGTTGCCACTACTTGTCTTATAATTACTTTCAGCTAGGAAAATATATCAGCTGCTTCAAGACTGAACATAAAACACTTCTAAAAAATTCAACTTAATAAATCCAGTATAATATCGTCTTCCTTAATTTAGTACACCAAATATTTTGCATGCGACCATGATACATTGTATATTGAAGGAAATTAATTTCAAACCAATTATGGGAAAAAATAAGTCATAGATCATCACCCTCTGTGAGATAATGGCATAGCCAACAATTGCGAGGAAAATATAGAAATCTAGAACCCATATTTTGTGGAAGCACTTTGAAAACTGATTCCTCTTAGACATAGCAACCCATTTGTATTGGACCTGAATCATGACTGACAACAGCACTTACATACATAAACAATTTGAATTTTCCAGTAAGTGATTAGAAGGTCCTAGAAGCATAGTACAAACTTTAAATTCTAGAAATTACAACAAATAGAGATGTGCGAAGGCAGAATGAGAATGTACCGTATTTCCTTCTTGTCTAATTTTGTCCGAAGACATAAATTGGAAGACATGGTTATGTACCAGAATCACTTCCTATTGCTTAACTTTCATTTAAAAAATATATCCTTCCTTAAGTTCACAACCTTCTCAACAGTGCTTTAAAAAAAAAAACTTGCAATTCAGAAGATCTCGTCAAAGCTTAAATTTTGACATACAGGTCTACCCTTTTACATTTAGTTGGTGGAACCATTGAGCAAAGTGCACAGGGCTTGTGATCTTAACATTGTCTCCACACTCTCCTACATACAATCTTGCTTTGCTATAGAAGCTTTACAAGCCTGATTTGCATTGGTCGAAATGCCTCGTTTCCGAATATGAAAACATTTGCCAATTCTACGTCATCAAGCAATTCCTCATAACTCAGAGTCCCATGTTTGGATGTCAAAATCCGAGAGCAATGTATTTTATTTGAAACCGACGATATTGAACCTTGAGTGACGTTTCTCTTACATTTCGTCAACAAAAATAAGCCTCTTCAGCACCATAATAGTTTCTAACATTGATTGTCATGGAAAATGAAAAATGTGCGCAAAGAAATAACAAGCCTTTATTTATGCAAAACATTTTATCAATGACGCTGGACTGCTAAGTTCCACACTTTGATGATTTGCTATACTCTCAAAGTACTTAAGAAATATAGGTATTTTGTACATCATCCAAAACTAAAATTAACTTCTTCACTGACTAAAGTGTTCTAATATGTCATTTTGGATCTTGAAGATTGTGGAAGTAATTGGCAAAAGTTAGGAGTGTCTATTGGATATTTAATTGGACGAGAGGCCTTATAAGAAATTTACTAGATGCTTTTGTACATGTACATTGTGTATGTCACGCCCCGATCCTCGAACGCGTGCCCATCCCTCACATGGTCGATTAATAGCGATGTCCCAGGACGCATCGCCGACCCTTTTTATTTTAAATGTGCATGTGGGAGCAGATAAAAAAATCCCCAGACAATAATTCAATGGGATAGAAAGGCGTGATTGCAACTCAAGAAACTAGGACATGCCTTTATACATATCGAGCTAATTCATTTACAACGCTAGCCGATATTTACAAGGGCTAACAAAACGATTGGTTCTCAAAATTTGTTGTCCTAGGACCAACTATTCAAACTCCACTTCTGAATCCTCAAGGTCTACTTTATCCGGGCAAGACGACGGGTCTTCCACATCACCGTCAGGTAGATCCGCTTGTTCCACATCCTTGGCCGCATCAATCACTTCGGTAGGGACATCGAAGCTTAAAAGATGGCCTATCCTTAGACCGTATGGAGTGGTTCGAAACCAAGCTCTAAAGAGATCGGGTACCTCCTGATTTGGGGCCTCTTCTGCCCAGACTGACGTTATCACCAACTCATATATCCAGTCGCTCTTTGGGTCAGGAAAGACATAGACCTGATCAGTCGTTCTAGAAGGACGACCATACCGGCTGGGGGGATCTGTCATCTTCGAACCTGAAAATGTTGTCCCACAACGGGGTGAGACTACGTCTCAGCAAGTTTTACCCCCTAAGACCCGATTAGTAAACCAATACACTACTCGGTTGCCTAAGCACAGCACGAGTCAGAGGACTTACCTTGGCCTCAGATTCCACCTGCAAATCAGTACATTTCATAATAGGCACCCAACTACTCATAACAAATCGAACTAGTCGATTACATGTCATAGAGCACACGTGCATTCTCTAAGGCACTAGTTCACCAAAGTGATGCATCAAATCACCGAGCCCACGTGTCTCTTCCAAGATGCCTCACTTAATTCCCTGGGTCCACGTGCATTCTCTCAGGCACCCGTTCACCAAAGTGATGCATCAATTCACCGAGCCCACGTGCCCTTTTAGATGCCACATTGATTCACCACTCCGCCGTCAATATTGACCATCGGTACCCCAAACATTTCCCATCACATAATTGAAATCAACCAATTTAGGAATACGTCCTAAAATTCACAATTTAAATCAATTTCACACAACGTAGAGTTCAAATAAATAAACGGATTGCACCACGACAATTAGCACGAAATTCCGGTCGTCGGCCATCTCAACCTTAATTTCCGAAAAATAATTAATTAAATAATTAATTTCGAAAATTAAATAATAAATATTAAAAATTCAATTTAGCTCAAAATAAAGCCCGATTAAATAAACAGACTTCACCACAGTCATCAACATAATATTCCAGTCGCTGGCCATCACAGTTGAATTTTCGGAAAATAAATAATTATTTAATTTAATTTTGAGAAATAATATTTAAATGCCAAAAATTCCACTTAGGCCCGAAATATCAAATTGAAGCCCGATAAAGGGTCGGAAAATTCCCGGGCTACCCTCAATAAATAGTAGACCATGTCTACTTGCCAAATACACATTCAATTTGACTAATTTGTATCTCAATTGACTGATAAATACTAATCTAATCACCTAAACATAATTAAATAAACTAAACAACCATTAAATGTAATTAGCAAACTAAGAAGGCATTAGTGAGCAAAACTCACCGGATTAAAGACCCGCTCGGACTAAATCGACGAGCGCGCGGCCAAGCTTGATTCTCTCCAAGGCGGTTCCGATAACCGGGGTCAAGACGAGCCTAAAAATAGACCACAAACCTACAAACCCTTGCTGGTAGGCCACTGAATAAGACTGAACAAGCTGTAACGGTGGTTGCTCGGGCACGGCTCGGGCTTGGTTCGGTCACCACAAGCGGTAGTAGGGCCCGAGATTGATATGGCCTTGAGTCGGGCCGCTTTGAAGCTGAAAGTCTACTGGAACGGGCTGTCTTCGCCCCCTCAATCGGCTTCTTGAAACTGAACCAGTGAAGTCGTGGACTGGGCCGAACGGTCGCAACTATGAGGGCCGTTGTTGAAGCTGTAGGGGACCACGGCGTCAACGTGGAAGAGAAGCTCGCAGGAGACGCTGACCAACAGAGATGGACAAAAGTGGTGTTCGGTGGGGCAGAAGCTTGCAAGGAAAATGAAAAAGATGCAGAGGCGGTGGAAGTGGAGGTGGACTGACGCGCGCGCAAGGAAGAGAAAAAGGGAAGGGCAGTTGGCGTCACGACCCATCGAAGACCGAAGAAAGAAAGATCAAGGGCAGCTGGCAGTGAATTGACCGAGTGAGTCCAAGAGACAAGAGCGTCGTTGAAGCCATCGGAAAGGAAGGTCCACGAAAGAAAAAAAGAAAGAAAGAAATTAGGGATAAGGATGCAGACTTGGTCGGCTGAGAGGGAAAATCATAAAAGAGATTAAGAGGGGAGGAGAAATATGCACGTGCAAGAATAGGCAGAACAAAGGGTTCGACTTTGACCAAAAGTCAAAGAATTCATGGCACAAAGGAGACCATAAAAGGAAGAATCGTTGGCCAACAAGGGGTGGGGTGTATGTGCGTGCGAAGGGGAATCACGGGTCCGAAACAAACTAAAAAAAAAGAAATAATATAAGCTAAAGTCAAATTTTATTCAATTCAAGACAACTTGTTATTTGGTCATTTCAGGATCAATTTCTTCACCAAATTGCACATTTGACATCCAATTGAAGACGGTCCTTTAAATCCCACGAATTTTCTTCAAATCTGACTTTTAATTCGTTTTTCTCGGCATCCGATTTTCTGAACAAATAAATTCGGTTGAGGTCCAAATTGAAATCAGAAAAAGCCCAAACAACTTCCATTCACCGATTCACTTACACCATATGTCAAAAGTCTCTTCAAATCGGCCAATCTGAATTTCTGTTCATTTTCCGAATTGTCCGTAACGATTTTCCATAAAAATCCCAAGCTCGCCGGAAATTTCTCAAAAGGGGACTCAACAGTCCTAGAGTGACTCATGACACGACAATATTTCCAATTTCTGAAATCGAATTCAAATTCGCGGTTATTTTCAATCAAACGCGCTTTTAGTGTGACCTTACCTACCAGTTAGCTTTTAGGAATCTTTGGTGCAGTTGACCCGTGGTCGATTTTCTTCGAACCACAATGAACCATCCGACACATTGGCAACTCTCGATGGTCGTGAAAATCTCAAGGTTTCAAATACGGACACAGACAGGGTACCCAAAACAACAGAAAATCGGTTTAGTGCCGATTGACAAGAATTTTGCAATCAGGTGGAATCACCCGCACTTTGATCACTATCTCAGTCGAATCAACCTATCTCCGGTCTCTGATCGATTTTTAATTGTCTCGCAATGATCCTTGCAGACTAGCACAGTCGAATAGTCGATTCCTGGTCGAATTCTCAAGTTTATTGCATTAGAATCCCTTAACGGCTTCACCTAATAGGTCAGTTATCTCATGAGTGGCCATCTCAAAGAAAAACACTATAGTCACGTTGATGAAAGGCCCGACTTATCCGATTGAAATCAGAACCTAAAAATCAGGATGTCACAGTGTAGGTCCTTTGCTGTGTGCAGAATCAAAGCAAATTGGAAACAATCAAGCAGAGAACAAGTTATAAGAGAAAAGGACAGTGACACACTGATTTAAGTGGTTTGGCAATATTGTCTATGTCCATGGGAGAAGCATACCATGGGTTCTAAAGCCTGTCTGGCCAAAATTTGAGTGGATGAATTGGTTAGATTACTACTTTAATCAGGAATATAGCATGTGGATTTCATACCCGTTTTACTGCCCAACACATCATCTTCGTCTTTACTGTCAGTAGAGGAATCAACCCCAAGGAAAATTTGATTTTTCATAGTTTGTGGAGAATCTTCTATAATATTGACATTGTGCACAACATTGCATTCACCATCGGATATCTTGGCCAAATTTATCAGTCAAAACTCCACAAGCTTCTGATTCCGCAGCTTGCACATCATCCCAATCCTCAGTGTCTTGCATAGTTTGGGCAAAATCTGCTAAAAAATCATCGCCACAATGCTCCACAGTGGTAAACTCTCGACCTCCGTCACCTTAAGGAAACCAAAAGAAGAAAGATGTGATTTTGCAGGTTCCATGGTAAACAAGAGATCAGATAAACACAATCTACAATACATAATTTGCAATTAGTTCAGTGAGACACCATACTCATATGTAGGCAAGAGACCATAAGTAATTCATAGTGAGTTCAGAAATAAGTCAGACATTTCGTTAGTCAGTAATACTACTCAGCAAAACCCACAGAGAAATGGGGATGGGATTAACGCTCAATGAACTAGATTTAACCAGCTCCTCTAGTCCATTCAAATCCAAAAGGTAGACTATTCCATAGCCATCGTTAGAATGATGACTAACCGCAATAAATCTCCTTATTTAGGAATGCACAATCAATCGATTCACGGCTTACCCACACAACACAAGCCATTTTGTCATTCCCTAATCACTAGATACCACGCGACTCGGCTAATAAAAGAAAAACCACCATCCGAAGCAACCTCAACACATCAACTTGAACCGCGCCACACATTTTGCTCGTCAACAAGACTACTTCACCAAACCTGCCCCAATCTATTCAAACCAAGAGCAGACTATTCCACGGCCATCCTCATCATATTGGACAATGAAATACTTCCATAACCTCCGCAACGCTAATCAACATAAAAAATGGGCGACGAAGTAACAATTCGAGTTACCGTAGAGTGAAACGAGATGGTCCAAGCACTTACTAGGGGACTGCTCGTCGAATATGAACTCGAGAGCCAAGCTCAGCAACCCAAGCTTTCTACACCTCCTCCAAGCCCCAATCCTCCATCGAGTCTCAACCTGTTCGACGCCATTCGATCAATCGATCGATCGATGATGCACCAGCCGGAATTGAATCGAATCAATCGCTAGTCTGTCTGGACAGCGCTAGCTCGAAGTACTCTTTCGAAAAACATTCCCAACGATGGCGGGGATTGATGTTGTTTTCCGCTTCCTATTTTTATGCGCTGGAGAAGGGGAGAGATTGGAACCATATTTTTTCAATTTTTTTTTTTAAAATTCCGTTTCGCACCTGAAGTTTGTTTAAACTCTATTTTTGCCCCGCCATAAGTTTTCCTGATTTCATTTGACACCCTTGGGTCTATAATTTTTTATTTTTTTACTGGATAAAAGAAGTTGTGCACTTTTCTCTGAGCATGTAGTGTCGCTCTTTTCGAGTTGATGCACAAGTCCAATTCATTTTGGAGCGTCCTTTCAATAGCGCTTGTCGCGCCAATTCTTCTTTGGATGTGCGCTTATAATCTTCTCAAGACAAGGAAAAAGAGCAGAAGCAACACCACATGCAATAATAATAAAAAAAAGGCGTCAACGGGGCGTTGACATCTATGTTTGTCTCTCCAACACTAACAAAAGGGGGGAAGTGATCCTTTTAACGTATTCTTGAGCTTTCGAGACTACAACAATATCATAGATGAAGGAACTGTGCCAATATTTGCGCTTGGGTTGGGATCATGGCACCTCGATGTGATCACATGGACTAATGTTTTCCGTGAAATAAACGGAACCTAAAGTTCCATCCATATTACCTAGCCAAAACATGTTTCAGCCAAATAAGATATAATAGTTGTCCTTGGCCTAGGTTGATATAAAATGAAAGTGCAACAAAACTTCAAAATGATCGGCCAACAAAAAAGTAAATTCTATTGATGATCCTTTCGATTCCATCATAACTCTTCTCGTAATTATCATTGAAAGGTTAATGGTTGTCGATCAATAAAACATTTCCAAGATGCAAATCTTTTAATAATGAATAGTAAATCGCATTGTATTAATTAACAAAATCATTGCTTTATTTTTCATTTGCCTATGCAACATAAGCCATGTCTCAAGGAATCATAAGTCATAACAAGGGCAACTTCTCAGGCTAGTCATTATGTTAAAGAACTTCAATGCCTCTGCCACTAGTCTTTTCAATTTGCAGAGGCAATTCATCAAAATGCTGAGACAAAAAACGTTGGGAGTCATTTCCTTCGGATTCATGCGACCAGTCGTGTCAATGGTGGGGGTGCAAGGAGTTGGGTGAAACAGGGAGGTGAAGGCCAAGAGTTCATCCTAATCAATCCTCTTCCAGTAGAATAAAGCATCGTTGCTCTTCTAGCAATCCGCCATTTTTGCATTTGTTTATCACGAAAGGCCGAAGACTCTGATCGATTTGTGGAGACAGTCATTCACATCAATGGATGGGCAAGTGTGAGAGCAACATGAAAAAAATGATTTGATGCGAAGATGGGAAGATAAGCGAGAGGTTCAGTGAGATAACTAGATTCTCAAACAAGACCATCAAATCAAAGAGCAGAAGCACAAATCGACTCATTTATTCTCTTTGTTCAAGCCAATTTTGTCTTTGTGTGACACATTCATAAGATCGTGTTTGGAGAGGTTGAAGTTAAGCAGTTCAATGAATTCCTTCAAGGCATGCAGGTTTAAGCTTTACTTAGGTCATTCTAAAGTTATTAAAATTTCAGGAAAAGCCTCAATCGCCAAAAACTTCTGCAATTAAGTGTTTTCTACAAAATTTTTGTAAATTCTTCTACATTTCGGAGATAGTGGAGGAATCTAGAATTTTTTTTTTTTTTTGGGTCAAAGTAAACATCTTTCATTATTTCAAGTAGCTCCATGATACTCCAGTAGTCACCCTTCCAACTTGGAAGGTGGAGGTGGGGGGTTTGAATCTCTACCTTCTCGGGAGGTTGGGGTGGGGATGCATTAGTTTCAGGAGTTGGTTTCGACTCCCACGCCTTGCAAGGAGGCAGGGCAAAAGTCTGAGAGTGAACGTTAGAATAGAAATAGAGTAGGATCGACAAAAAAAAAAAAGTAGCTCCGTGATTACAAACTAAGTGGGCCTCTAAACAAATTTGATCTCACCATATTTTTGGGGATAAGAAACCTAGTTGGTGGGAAGGGATTTTGACCAATGGGCAATCAGCTACCTGGCTCGCTTCTCTCCTACAGTGGGCTAATCACATGCTCTTGTATTGGGCCAGCAGGTTTTTGCCTTTGGAGATAAGAGACTGGATGCTCCACATTGGTTGTTCTTGATCTGAAAGTGCACTTATCGTTGACCAACTATCCAACTCTAGAGAGTACTTGAGTTCAAAAGTAAAACAAAAGAAGCGTAGGGCTTCCATGCACGCTAGGGCTTCCACTTGCTCCGCCGAGTTCGCCCATACTTCCTTCGTAAATCCAGCCACGATGTTCCCAGACTCATCTCTATAAACGACGGTGATGATTCCTGTTCTCTCCCTTCGCACACAAGCCATCCACATTGATCTTTAGAGTGCCTTTCTCGGGTGGAATCCATTTTGCAGCCAGAGGCTAAAGTACGCACATCCTTATGATACAATTAACTGCAAATAATAGGAAAAATAGGTAGGACTTTCAGAAATGGCTATCTATATAAAGCAATTGGTGGATGCAGAACACAAATACAAAAAAGATCAGTTAAAACACTCAATTCCAGTGGAATACATGAATCATCAACTGCCTAATTTTGAGGCACGTACAAGGCGGCCGGACAAAACAGTGATTGACTTCCAAGGAATAGTGCCTAACATGGACATGAGAGCACCCATAGCATTGGATTGTATGAATCATGGTGAATGACATGATTGTTTGAGTGCAATCATTATTAGAGCACCACTAAGCGTATTTTTTTTTTCAAATTTATTTGAAGATATACTTGTGTTCGATTTGGTTTAACTAAATGAGTGTTTTTTCTTATTAATTTCCCTCAAATAATTTCTCATTATTTTCATTATTTGAGAAAAAAAATTACAATTGTTTTGAATTTAATTCTGCTTAAATTAATTTTTTAAAATGTCTAAGCCCATGCCCACCGTGCTTAGGTTGTGTCAGCCCAAGCTTGCCTTGGTGCTCAGTCCTAGTCACGCTTCGCCAAGTGAGAAGGCTCGAAAACTACATTGGTTGTAGTTAAGCTTGGAAATCACATCGGTTGTGATTAAGCCCAAAATCAAACCAACCTATGATCGTACATCATATCTCAAGACGTAGATCAACCGTGAGCACTAATCCAATTTCCATAGTTCATAGTCCAACATGCCGAGATATGCTAGAAATATTTCACCCATGTATATATTTTCTATGCATGTCCAAAATAACAATCCAACTCGTGTCCTTTCAAAGCTTGATCCAATTTTATTAAATAAGATGCCATGAAATGGTTTAATTTTTCCCTTGATTCTCAAAGTGCGGGGGGTGAGGAAATTTGTGGTTGGACTATGAAAAATGCTATGTTATTCACTTCATAACTAGTTTGAAATATACTCACACGTTCAATGAAGTTTATAACTTACAAGAAGTTGGACAAGAATCATTTAACAAATTTAGGGATTAGCATCTGCTTATTGTTTTCTTCTTGCAACCAAGTTGAAAGTAACGTTTATCAAACAATACAACATTTCGAAGATCCAAACATTTAATTATTGTCTCGTTTGCCCTTTTGTCATAATTGCGAGAAGTTTCCACGATCTTTCCAGTGTTGGCTGCATTCACAAAGATACACATGAAACGCCACGAAACATTGAATTGGCTCAGCGAGATTACAACTAATAACAATAATAATGTAATGGTTGTATTGCGTAAGTGCATCCATAAACAAAAGTAGTCTTCCTACCTAATTCTCTATTATAGTTGTTGTGCTTTTACCATGCATTAATTAATTTAATAATAGTCTATTTCTCTATCATTACTCACAACCAATTTTTAAGGGTAAGTATTGATTTTTAATCTTAGGAAGAATGCCACTATCGAAGATTCCATCCATGTTACCTAATTGGAAGATGTAACAAAGACCAAGACTTGTTCTGGCCAAAAATAAAAATAAAAAACAAAGACCAAGACTCACCCATAATGAAAGACCAAGACAAATAATTAGTCACTAGTGGGGCAAACTTTAATTAATTTAATAATAGTATATTTCTCTATCATTACCGGCAACCAATTTAAAAAGGCAATCATTGATTCTTGATCTTAGGAAGAACGTCACCATGTAAGATTCCATCCATGTTACCTAGCTGGAAGATGTAACAAAGACCAAGACTCATTCAAGCCTAAAATAAAAATAAAAAACAAAGACTATGACTCGCCCATAATAAAAGACCAAGACAAATAATTAGGGTGCGCATGGTAATGCTTCTTTTCTGGGGAAGAGTTTTTTTTCAAAAATAGTTCTTTTCTATTTCTATTCCGGGGAACAATTTCTGAGTAAAAGAACCTGTTTGGTAACTACACAAAATTTCTACTCTTAGAATAGAAAAAGAATAGAAATGCGTTTGGTAACGCAACAATTCTTTTTTGTATTTATTTGTTTTTTATTCGTTCTTTTTTATTTGTTTTTTATTTTTTTGTATTTATTTGTTTTTTATTTTCTTTTTTATTTGTTTTTTTTTGTATTTATTTATTTTATTTGTTTTTTGTATTTGTTTATTTTTTGTTTTTTTTTTGTTTTTTTGTATTTATTTATTTTTATGTGTTTTTTTTATTTTCTCGCGTTTGTTTTTTATTTGTATTTATTTGTTTTTTGTATTTATTTGTATTTATTTGTTTTTTATTTTTTTATTCTTGCTCACGGTCGGCGACGGCGGGAGGCGGTCGGCGGTGGCTCCAGGCAGTTGGAGGTGGCCACGGCAAGAGAGAAATAAAACAAAAATAAAAAAGAAAATTTGTTTATTTTTAGAAATTGTTCCTAGGACAAGAAGCAATTTTTTTTGTTTCTCGTTTCTATTCCCGGGCTAACTTTTCTATTCCGGGGAATAGAAATCAACTTGGCGTTACCAAACGGGTTACTGTTCTTTTTTTGTTCTGGGGAACAAAAGAACAGAAATTGAGAGAAACAAAAATGTTACCATGCAAACCTTAGTCACTAGTGGGGCATATCATAATTAATTCACTAATATTATATTTCTCTATCATTACCGACAACCAATTTTTAGAGGCAATTATTGATTCTTAATCTTAGGAAGAATGTCACTATCAAAGATTCCATCCATCTTACATGGCTGGAAGATGTAACAAAGACCAAGACTCGTTCTAGCCAAAAATAAAAATAAAAACAAGGACCGAGACTCACACGTAATAAAAGACAATGACAAATAATTAGTCAGTAGGGGATAGACTCATTAATTTATCTCTTTTGGCCGAGTCAGACTTATTAATTATCCCCGACCTAGATTGATATAAAATAAAAGTGAGACAAAATTTAATTATGATCGGCAAGAGAAAAACATAAGTCCCATTTATGGTCCTTTAGAATTCATTAAAAGAATAGTCTAACTTAAATAACTCTTCCCTCGATTATCTTCAAATCTTGTTCTATTTTTTGACGTATCTTCTAATAATGGACCAAAACTTCTTGAACAAATTTTTTAAACCACGTGCCTTCTATTCAAATCTTCTTCTTACTTATTTATTTATTTATTTAGTTACTTATTTATTTATTGTTTTTTAGTGACTGAGGATGAATATTATTTCTTTGTTTCCACATTCACCAACCAAATCCAATTAACAAGCAATATCGCAGAAGACAAATACCATGTTTTCTTATTTCAATGGAAAAATTACCAAAAAATTCTTAAACCTATTGTACATGTGCTAATTCAATCTTAAACCTTTTAATTTTGACAATTGATTCATAAACATTTTAACGATTTGCCAATGTAGTCTTTCCTGTCAATTTTGTCCGATAACTAATGACATACACCAACTATCCTATGTGGCACAGTGGGCGTTGATGTGGACAATTTTCGCTTTTTTTTTTTCTATATTTCAATCATATGTAAAAATAATGACTATGATTCAATGTGAAGACTATGAGTAAATTGGATAAATTTCAAGTGTAGAGATTGCAATGGGAATTTGGTCAGGTAGATCTACAAGATGAATCTCAAGTTTCTTGGTAAAAGTGTTAGAAAAGTCTTAAACCTATTTAATTAATGTCAATTTAATCATAAATCTTTTAATTGTGCTAATTTAATTTAGTATTAAACGTTTTGACCTAGTGCTAATTCAGTCATTCTAACTATTTTTTGGACGGATATCCTATATGATATGATTGGTGCTAACGCAGATAATTTTTAATGATATTTTAATAATTTTTGAATTCTTTCTTTCTTTACTAACTCTCTTTTATTTTCCTCCTCTTTTCGGTGGTTGGCAAGCGTCAATGAGGCTACCCTCGCCTAGGCAACAATTGGCCTTGCTAGATTTTGCAAGGGCAGCCTCACTGGCACTTGCCCTCACCCTAGCAAGGCCGACAAGGTTCACCCTCGCTCATGTGAAACCAACCCTCACTAGCCATGGTTGTGCCGGCCATTGGAAAGAGGAGGAAAAAAAGAGATAAAAAAAGAAAGAAAAAAAGTCAAAATTATCAAAAATGATCCATGTTAGGGCCTATCATGCAATGTAGGCTTGCTGACGTTTAGCAATACTTGGCTAAAAGTAGCTTGAATGACTAAACTAACACTAGGCCATAAGGTTTAGAATTAAATTGGCACCATTAAAAAGTTTTGGACTAAATTGTACCAATACAATAGATTGACTTTTCTAATACTATTCCCCGAGTTTCTTTTATATGTTGCTTTGCATCGGCAAAAGAAAATATTGGCGAAGTAACACTATTTCTTACTTTACATTTTTACATGTATATATTAATTTAAATTGCAAGGAAATGATTTTAAAAATTTGGAAAAAACATTGTTTCCAACATGACTTTATTGTCTGGCAGTTTTTCAAATATTTGAAAGTAATGGCTTTGATAGGGGTTATGAAAAGCAATTCTTTTTGTAACAGTTTTTTACCGTCACCAATTTGTAATGGCTTTTGTGTAACATTAATCTATAATGTTCTTGTAACGGCTTTATAATGGTCATCATTTTATTAATTCTCAATTAATTTATAAAGGTTTCTTAATGGCCCTCTCTTTTGTTTGAATATAAGATTAAATTCCAAATCACAATCCTTTAAGATACATCGAATTAACAGAATTCACATATCTTTCCTTTTTTTTTCAGGTTATACACATAACCTTGTTTATGTTCCTGCTATTATTCAGTGCGGAATAAAAAAAGAGGTTTATTATATCTTGAGAAGATAGCTGTTATGGCCTATTGCATCGTATTTTGTACTCCAAAAGACAGAATTATCCTTAAGTATAGTGTTTGTAAGTCTCAAATATTTGATCTTATTTTTCTCATCAGTTTTAATAGTTTTCCAATAATTCTTATGTTTATGTTTTTAAATATTTTTCCGACACTTCTATGGAGAAAGGGCAAAGCCGGAGAAAGGGAAACAAAGGGATGCCCTATTTCATTTCACATCATTCCTTTGCGGGTGCTTGTCGTGCCGATTGTTCTCTCTATGCTTGTATTCAATCAAGAAGAAGAACAAAAGCGCCGCATAAGAGAGTAATGAGGGAGCATCCGCCTCTTCTTTGGTGTCATCTAACAACTTACAACTCTATATATCGATCGATTATTTAAAATTTCTAAGTTTTAAGAGAATAATTCATTTTAAATTGTATTGGATTCAGATGAAATCGTTAGTATGTGGAGCTAGCATGGAATGAATACAACTCAACTTAACGTCCATTTGTTTATCTCTACCTCACATTCCCAACTCCATCTAGGGTTACGGGTGGCGGATATACTTTTGAATTTTTTTTTTTTTTGGTCGGATACTTTTGAAAATTAACCAACTGGGGCTCGGGCGTCCACCTAACCATGGCACGTGATCATGCTCCGGCCTCCAAGACAAGTGCGCCTCCACCTAACCATGGCACGTGATTATGCTCTCGGAGAGACATTCAACACAGGACCGCGTTGTCCGACTCCCAAGTACAAGTTCTCTCTACTTCTAGATCTGAAGCACATCGAATCCTCTAGCAGAGCGAGAGCTTCAGCTTGAATCGGCGGAGGAAGCAAGGGATCTTCTTTCTCGCGAATCCATCGAGCAGTACGCCTGAGGCCGTCGCGAAGAGCACCTGCAGTCGCTCCTTCCGGACCACCGGCTTCAAAGGACCCCATCGATAGTTTTCTTGAGGGACTGGGTTTTCGGCGGGCACCGATTAACAGGTAAAATCGACTCGAATCTTGTCGAGTTTCCAACTTTTTAGTGTTCCGCTCGCTATAAATTCTGATCGTGGAGTCCGCTGACGCGATTAGGGTTCCTGGGTTTGGTGGCGCGGTCTTCGCTCGGAACACGAGGGTCGTTTCTGGGATCTCCAGATATACCAGAGAAGAGCTGCGATTTAATCGAGAGATAGTAAGTTCCTTGCCTGCTGTTGGTGATTTTGTAGCCACTACTCGTCCTTTCTCGTGATGTTCTGACCTGAGATGATCTGCAAATTTACCTCGGCGTATTTCCAAACCAAGTCGGTCCAGGTCGAGGCGTGAAGGTGATCCTCGGGATTGCGCTGCCTTTCGGGTCTCAGACACAACTCGATCTGCTTCGAGGCGACTTCTTCTCAAACACTGAAACCCATCACAGTGAGCTCCTCGAGGTAAGCACGACCTCTATTCTTCAGTCTATTACAATTGATCGGACAAATAATAAAATACATTTGATTATTACTCATAAGGCGGACGAAATATTACACGTGAAATTCCCTCGACTTTTTCAAAATCATCAGCACATATATATTGCTAATTTTTCTTACTACAATCTTCTCATTTAAACTAATTGGTTATGAATGGTTAGACCGATTGAATTGGGTGGAATCACATGTTAGCCCTATCCTGATATTGTTCAAACTCATTAAAATATATATTAAATTAATTTTTTTACTTTAAATTCATAACAACCTACTTTTTAAATTTTAGCTAATCCATATATGATCCAAGTCACTAGAGATGAGTTAAATAGTAGATTTTTGACCATTTCAACGCCTCTAGCAGTCTTCATTTTGATTTGCATGGCGATGTGACCTCATTATAAACAGAGCTAACAAAAGATGAGGGTTATTCTGTTAAAGAAGTAAATTTCCTCATCAAAGATGCACAAATCCACGGCGGGATTGCGTGTATCTTAAGCACATCCGACTTATCTTTTGAGGCAAGAGAGGAAGTAATTTCCGATATGAACACCTTGCAAAAGTTGCTAATTAAAGGGGGTGATTGCGTGGCTCTTTCAAAAAAGCATCACGTGGAAACTAATTTCCAATGTGAACAACTTGACTCCTACGTGAAAGTATCAATCCTTTTTGTTAATGGGGTGGGTAAAGCAAAAGGCAAGGATAAAGCAAAAAGTATTGCCCATCTTCGATTTGATTTGAGTGGCCACACGGTTCAATTACAATCCAATTGCTACGTCAATCAACAATAGGGGTGCCATCAGTCAATCAATAATTTGAGTGGCAATGCGGAGCAATGTCATAAGGCGAGAATAAAGCAAAAAGAATTGCCCATCTTCAAAAATTTCCACTACTTATTGCACCTCTCCCTCTCTCTCTCTCTCTCTCTCTCTATTTCACGTCCTATGATTTCCTTACCATCTGATTGTTAGTTGCATCCTAATTCAGTATTGATCTTTTATTGAACTTGAACGAGTAGGTCTGCAACCGCTAGACTCTCATGCGAAAATTGCCACATTTCGCTTGAATTCTTTGTGTTTGTAGGTCCCAGATCAATTTATATAAAAACAAATCAAAAAAAAAAAAGTCGGTTGGCTCCAAAGTCAACTAGTTTGTTTCTCAATTACAAAAACGGAGAAACAAGTATTACATAATAAGTTCATGATTCTTAATTTAGAACCTACTCATCCTAAAACTAATCATCCTAAGAGTAATTCTTCTCTTAGAAAGATTTCACTTGACAATTTTACCTGCCTTTAGAACATTCCATAATGAGTAATATTATGTTTTCCTCGAATTGTTGGATCATTAATCCTAGAAAGTATCTTCCCTTTCTATAGTAAGAAAAAAAAAAACCTAGTTGATCTTTTGACACACAGATGAAAATAATAAAATAGATCAAGCCATACGTGCATATTAGGAGATTCACCTAGCTTTAAATCGCTCATTTCTTACACCTCTTTTTGTTACAAACAATTAATTCGTTCTTCAAAATGTGATTAATCAATTTAACCTGACTTATCACGAATCTAGCCGATGTTCCTATTCTACTTCCATTTAATTGGTTAAAAAAAAAAAAAAATCTTTGCGGTGATATTCTCAAGGTGGGCCCTCCAACAAAAATGGCACAAGCACTTAGCGCCATTGTTGCAAACCTTGGTCGTCTCTGGATTTCTAATCGTTCAGATTAACGTGGAGAAAGAAAAGAGTGCATGAAAAGACAGCACTGAGGGCGCATCCACTTCTCCGTTTGGTGCCATCTAACAGATTATATCTCTATTTTACATAAGATATCAATCAACTTTTTAGATTTGAAAATTTGAAATGAAAACCTCGGTGATAACACATCACTTTAAAATAAATTCACTTTACATGGAATTGTAGCATGTGGTACCGGAGGTAGAATAGATGAAAGATAAATAACTACGAGTATTTGTTTATCCCTACCTTACATTTCCAACTTCATTGAGAATATGACAATTTTAAACAAAATAAAATATAAGATCACATTTCGAATCGCTAGCTTGGTCCTTTCTTGACGTCTTGCACACATTTCTAATTCCGTTTCAACTCAATTATAATCTTTTAAATGATTTATTTAATTCCTATTACCAATAACCAAATAAAAAACTGAACGTATGCTTGTATTTTTAATTGAATGCAATATACTTGTACGTGGATTCTAGTACTTTATAGCCCAATTAAAAAATTAACGTCCACATTACTCGTGAGGGATCAAGCCAACAAGTTTGACTTGAATAGGATGAGGTCAAAAACAAGATTGGTGTGGGCTAAAAGCAGCTGCAACTGCTCCTAGTCAATCAATTACCATTTAATTAAAGATTTCATGTTCATTTTTTCTTGCGTGGTAACATATTTATGTTCGTTCGTAGAGATTAGTTCATCGATCCTTTTATGCAAGAAAAGCATCTTTTATTCCAACTTTCACCCTCAGATTGCCATGCATCTTTGATTCCCATTTTTACTTTCAATTCATGTTCGTGAAGGTTTCCATGTGTCATGAATTCATAATTTAAAAGCCTTTTGGACATTAACTCTAAAGATCACTGTTTCCTACTAAAAGTAGGCCCAAACATTTCATTCCCTTCTTTTCTATGCTTTTTCCTAAATTATGTTTTATTTTTTTAATATTTCACATACTTCTTTTTTCAGTGATTTACCAACTTTTCAAGAGCTGAATGATATGCCGACAAAATAGTAATAAAAAAAAAATGACCCGGAAAAGAATTCAAGGACAATGTACAACTATTTCATACACCATTAGTAACTTAATACTAACGCATTATGTTCATTTGGTGTCATTTAACAAATTAGCTCTATTTTGCAGACAATATATCAATCAATAATTTAAATTTAAAAGTTAGAAGTGAATAGCTTGGTAACATCATATCATAAATTCGTCTTATATAGAATTACCGGCATGTGGGGGCGAGCATGAAATAAATAAGAGAGAAATGACAACAACCATTTGTTAATCTCTACCTCGCATTTCCAACTTCATTAAAAATTATGCCAATTTTAAATAAATTTAAAATATGTAATCATCAAATTTGAACCAAAACATAAACGAAGTGAAGCAACGGACCTAAAACGAATAGAGAAACAACATTCACACAAAAAGAGAATAGATCATAAGGCATAAGGGGGGGGGTGAAGAGAGAGAGAGAGAACCAAGCCAACAAGCATTTGCAAAAGCATCTTTCGTTGTTCATCAATCCTTTTAAGCATCAGAAAAAGCATCTTTCGTAAGCCAAAAAGCATTTGCAAAAGCATCTTTCATTGTTCATCGATCCTTTTAAGCAGCATAAAAAGCATCTTTCGTTTCAACTTTTCCCTCTCAGATTGCCATGGACAAAGAGCAGAGGAAGATAAGGAGAGCAGAGGAGAAGAGCACCCCGGGAGCGTCCTCTTCTTCATCCATCTCTCCAGAAGCCACAGGTTTATGTAGCGGTCAATACGACGTGTTCTTGAATTTTAGAGGCTCGGATACCCGCAAGGCATTCACCGATCACCTCTATCACAATCTGGTCAGGGCAGGGACTGTACCGTTTTGCGTGTTTAGGGACGAGAACAGCATCCCAATTGGTGATGAATTTGGTTCAGAGATTCTCGATGCCATCATACGATCTAAGATTTCGATCCCCGTCATCTCTGAAAATTATGCTTCGAGCAAATGGTGCCTCCGTGAACTCGTTCATATCATGGAATGCAAGAAGAGAGCGTCGCACATAGTGTTGCCTATCTTTTACAAAGTTGCCCCATCGGATGTGCGGCATCTAAAGGGAAATTTTGGAAATGCCTTCCGTTTGAGTCGGGAGCGTTTTGATGAGAAGGATATCCAGGAATGGCAACGAGCACTTAATGAAGTCAGTTACTTACATGGATGGGAATCTGATAAATTTGAGGACGGGTACGTCACTGAACTTTTCTTGTTTTGATAAGTTTGTTTTCTTCCTCAAGCAAAACCAATGAAATGCAGATCAATTACTTTCATTGCAAACTCAGAAAAGATTCCCAAAATGTCCCAATAAACAACCATAACGCCTCGAAGACAACAAACACCAGTACTCACCAAGATGTCTTTGAAAACTAAACCAACAACAACAAAAACCAAAGCATCCCATAGTGCCCAAGAATTTTACATTTTCCTCCAGTATAGAGCAAATAACAAGAAAATGACAATACCTCCAGCCAATAGTATCAATCACTAAACAATAGGCTACAAATGACTCCAATGCTCGGTCTTCCGAATCTTGATCACCACCGGATAAAATCGACCTCCTATAGCCAACAAGGGTTAGCGCAGTTGATCAGGATCAATTACTTCACATAAACTATGTCTAGGTTCATAATCTCTCATTGTTTTCGTTGTTGGACAGGCATGAGGGAGAACTAATTGAACATGTGGTTGGAACTGTTCGAAGCAAGTTACAAGAAGATTTTCAACTAAATGTGCCTAAGCAACTAGTTGGACTTGATGATTGTCTAAAGAAAATTATGAATTGGATAGACAGTCCTTCCATCAATGCTCGAATGATTGGAATTTATGGCATGGGTGGGATAGGCAAGACAACTCTTGCCAAGATCATTCACAATCAACTCTCGAACAAATTTGTGCATGTCAGCTTCCTTCCAGATGTTCGAGAAACTACCAAGCGCTGCGGTATTACGTATTTACAAAGTCAACTAATATCGGATATACTACATAGCAAAAATGAAGTGTCTAGAATTGATGATGGAATTAATATAATCAAATCTAGATTCAAAGGAAAAAAGGTTCTCATTCTTTTGGATGATATAGATGACAAGAATCAACTAGATGCATTGGCTGGGGAACGTAATTGGTTTATGGTAGGAAGTTTGATCATTGTTACAACTAGAAATGAAGCTGTACTTGATCAATCTGAATTCGAGGTGGACTACAAGTATGAATTGAATGGATTGGATAAGGTGGATGCTTTGCTTTTGTTTAATAGACATGCATTTCGTATGGACCATTCTCTGAAGGACTTTGATGGTATATCTCTTGATATTATATCCACCATGGGTGGGCTTCCCTTGGCACTTGAAGTTGTAGGTTCGTACTTGTATAAAAAAAAGAATAAAAGAGTATGGGAAGATGTGCGGAAGCAATTAAAAAATCAACCACATAGAGATGTCCAAAAAATATTGCAAATAAGTTATGATGCATTAGAAGATGGACATAAGCAGATTTTTCTCGACATTGTTTGTTTCTTTATTGGCGAAACGAGTGGATATGCCATGTACATGTGGGAGGAGTGTGGGTTTTATCCAAATCAAGGAATTGAAGAGTTGAAGTTGAGGTGCTTAATTAAAATTGGAGATAATGGTAAATTTATGGTGCATGATCAACTGAGAGATCTTGGAAGGAGCATTTTTTGCCAAGGACAACCGCTAGAGAAATGTAGTGGACCATGGGACGACAACTATGAGGGAGTCCCAAGAGTAGTAAGAGATTGGGAGGTAAAATATGGCACTCTTTTTTTTTTTTCTTTTTTTTTTCTCTCCCTCTTATTTAATATATTTAATCCGATCTGTTCTAATATTTCATCGTGCATGAAAAGATGCTCTTACTTTCTAGGAAAAAAACTCTATTTAAACAGCCATTTATGTACATCATAGATTAATTGTGACACTAAATAAATCATAAGTATCTCAAGGATGAAAAAGTTTTATCATTGATTCAATTTCATCGATGTAAATTACATATGTAAAAATTTGTTTGGCAATCAATTCAAAATCCTTTAACTACAATTTTAGACTATAAATCTCATTTACTTAAAGCATGCAATTGTCTTGAAAATATTGATAATCAGAAGGACTATAATTATGAATGAAGACGAAGTATAAACATCATAGATCAAATGAATGAAGATTTCCTGGTTAAGAAAAAAGGAGGAGATAGTATAATAACCGATAAATAATTCAAAGCAATAAGATTGGACAAAAATTTCACACTTATCACATAAGTTTGCTTTCTAGTACGGCCAAATGTATTGTGGTGCTCTTGTGATTTAGAAGTCGGATGTTTGATATTTTTTTTTTCATTGTTATCTCCTCTTAATAGATAGCAAAAATCCCTTAAAAATATATATAGGCAAATCTTACCGTTTTTTAGGGTTTTATCCCATTGACCTTACTTATTTCATGGATTAGGTTAGGCGTATAATAAAGAGTGGATTTCCTTATAACAAACATCTCTATCTGCTATAAGTTGTTTTATATTATTTATATTTGTTGGGCACTGCCTCTTTTGCGCCAGAATTCGCTAGACTAACTTGACTATTTTTAAGATAAAAAAAGAAAACTTGACTAATCGGAGGAAATGTCATGCTTATTATTATATCCATAACCTTGTATTCATTATATATGATTTTCAGCGTGAAGCAATTTTTTCAACTATGTTTTATCTTTAACTTAAATTGTCAATGTTCATGTCATTTTATTATATATTGTCCATTTGAAAAGCTTTACAGTTTCATGGCTGATCAACGGCAAGGAATTAACCCTAGAAATTGACCAAGGGATGTTGGGCAAACAAAGCAGTCTTATATTCTTGGTATAATTTCAAATAGTTCGTTCCTATGATTTAATATCACACTCTTTTGTTGATCCAATAACTTCTTAGCATTAGCAAAAAAACCACACCATACATGTGTTTGGAACAATGAAAAAGAAAGGTCAATTCTGTTTTGAATGGACAAAAATGCTGAAAGATGATAAATAGTGTCGAAAAAAAATGAAATGATTGTACGATTCGAGAGATTTTGATTTAACTTTGGAAATTGAAATGCTTGTGGGACTAATTTCCAATTGTCTTGACTATTTTTCAAATATGATTATGCCTATTTTGTTATATCCTATTTCTTTAGTTCATTTTGGTGAGATATATGCGAATTGTGTGGAAACTTTTGACGAAAGTTTGAGGTTTGAAATCCCCTTTCCATACAGTAGATTTTTTTAATGTAATACATAGTATAGATCGATATACAAGCGAAAATTATTAAAGATAGTGTGGGATATGATTACAACAATTTAGCTACTTTTCAGACAAATAGACTTAAGAGAATTTATACCCATTGCATTTCACTGGTTAATATTTAAAGCAGATATAACGACAAACGTGTCTAACCATAAAAGTGAATTTCTAACCAATTAAACTTTTGGGGGAAAATATAGGTATTATTATAAAAGTCAAATAAAGCCATAAGGAAATTTCTTTCACCGTCTGCAACTAATTAAATGATCTGTTTTAGCAGGAAAGTTAAACAGTATGTTTTTTGATTTATAAGATGGAAAAAGAAACGATGCTATTCTTATGGAAACCAATGTATGATGATTAAACAATGTTACCATGGCACTTTTTAGTTAATCGGTTCATTTTCTAGTTATTCTGAAAGCGACTTATTTTTTTCAATCCTGGTCAAAACTACTAACCAATGTCGCCACGTCACTTTTTAAACAAACTTTACCCCAAAAAAAAAAAAGTACGTTTCGATTGTCAAAGAAATGAGTAAACACTCCACGCAAATAGTTAATGACGTTAAAGATATTTAGATACCTTCTAGAGATAAGGATATTTCTTTTAATTTTCTATATCTATTTTGATAATGCATATCATATTTGATTTCTTTTAATTTTCCTCCACGTAAACTTTTCTATATATCTGAATATATTAAAAATCCCCCCCCCCCTTTTTTTTCTCTTCCACATTATTACATTTAACTAATGAAATGAAAATAGGGTGCTTCCTTAGCTACTTACAAGTGGCCCATCGACACTCTTTAACAAATTCTTTTAAAAATTATACATAAGTCATTTAAAAATTTCCAAGTAAACATTTGTATATTGTAAACTAGTTTTATGTATTTCTTCTTAAATGAAAGTGAAAATCCATGCGCTACAAAATTTTGAAAAAGAAGAAGAAGCAAGAGATAAAACATTGAGGTGCATTTGCCTTAGTTGTTTTAAAGCAATAATTATTTTTTTCTTTATCTTTGCGTCATTTGTTTAACTTCCAAAAGGTCGTAAAAAAAAAAGAAATAAATGTGAGTTTACATATCCATACATGTATAGGGGAAGGATAAAAAGGTAATCGTGCAAATTCAAGATTTAAAAAAAGCAAAAACTAAAAAGTGAAAAAACTTGCAGAGACACCCCTGGTTCCACAACTTTTTGGGGGCAGCTTCTAGCAGAGATTCCAAGTTTTCTGAAGTGAGATGGTTTCGGTGGGGCATTCCTGGAAACAATGTGTCCCTTTCGACGATCAACTTGCATTTGCCAAAATTATCGGTGTTGAACTTATGGGAGAGTGGTCGGGGAGGAATCACAGAGAATTGGGAAGGATGGAATTCATTCATGGTAAGATTGGGAAAAGAATACATCCTCTCTACGATCTTGAGGTTTGTTTTTTGTTTAGCCAATCAACTCCTCATTTGACGGATTATTCTCTTTTTGTATTAGGCGTCAAAGCAGCTTAAAGTTCTCAGCGTTCGAGGTTGTCATAATTTAAGATGTACTCCTAAACTTTCAGCTTTCACGCAGTTGAAAATTCTCCTATTGAGCCATTGTGATGGATTGGAGCATCTCCACCCTTCTATTGGCGAACTCACAAGCCTCGTTACCTTAGACTTGTGTTCCTGTAGTGGTCTCAAGGAGCTACCAGAGGAGGTGGGTGGATTAAAAGATTTAGAAGAACTTCTTTTAGATTACTCTGGTATTACAGCAATTCCTTCGTCTATTGGTTCTTTGAGGAAATTGAAGACACTGAGTGCCTTCATGTGTGAGTCACTGAGAGAAATCCCCAACTCAATTGGGGATTTACAGAATTTGCAAGACCTTAACTTGAATACTTCTGCGATCGAAAAGCTTCCCAATGCTATTGGAGGGTTGAAAAATCTGCAGTTTCTAGATCTCGTCCAGTGCAGTAGTTTGAAAGGGGCAATTCCAAGTGAAATCGGTGACTTGCCTTCCCTCAAGATTATCTATCTCAATCTCACACCGATATCTAACTTGCCAGAAAGCATCCGGAATCTTTCTTCTCTCCAAAGCCTTATCCTATGGGACTGTAAGGAGCTCCGGTCGCTGCCAGCGCTTCCTTCTTCTCTCCAAAGCCTTAACCTAAGGGGCTGTAAGGAGCTCCGGTCGCTGCCAGAGCTTCCTTCTTCTCTCCAAAGCCTTCACCTAAGGGGCTGTTACAAGCTTCGGTCGCTGCCAGAGCTTCCTTCGAGCTTAACATGTCTGTTGGTTACTTGTCAGAGTCTTGGACTGCCACAGCTCCTTAGCCTCATCCACCTAGAAGAACTCCATCTTGAGGTACGCCATTTACTTAACGACATCCGCGAGCTTTCCTCGATACCATTGAAACTCTGTTTTGAGGAGTGGGATAAGCTAACATCACTTTCGCTCAGCAAACACATGCACTTGGAAGAGCTTTCAATAAAAAAGTGCAGTTCCATTGAAAGGTTGACCCTTTCACAATTGATTCATCTGAAACGATTACGCATTGAGCATTGCGATAGCCTAGTTGAAATTAAGGGCTGTGATAATTTGGAGTCCTTGGAGGTCATATTTTTATATTTTTGCAAGTGTTTGAAGAAATTCAAGGCTTCTGGGTGCGGCAATCTAATTGAAATTCAAGGTCTTGACGGCATGAAGTCCTTAGAAGGGTTGGATTTTACAGGATGCAAATCAATGGAGACTTTGCCAGATTTGACAGGATGTGAGAAGTTACGATTTCTAACAGTTCGAGACTGCAAGAAACTTGCTCAGCTTCGGGGACTTGAAATGTTGAATTTAACTTATTTGGATATTTTTGGTTGTGACTCATTGGAAGCAATACCTAACTTACCTGGAATACACGTCTATAGAAGTTATTAACAAGAGCAGTCTTTTGATTTATGGAGTGATTGGTGTGATTTTGATTCATGGAGTGATGTTTCCTGAATAGAGGTAAATAAGCAGTGAACAATCATTTTTCATCTGAGATTCATGACCTACTTTTGATCACTTTTTTTGACAAGAAGGTTTTCCATGACAGGGTTTTGTACTTTTCTAAATTGCCAGTCTTACATAATTGAAGGAGTGGGGCAATTGGTCGTAGAAGCTGACATGATGCTTTAGCCAAGATCAAAATACAGACCCTAATGTAAATAGAAGGCATTGAGGCTGATGAACTTCTGCTACTCATTCTTGTATACTACGCCTAGAATTTTCTAATGTCCAATGTTCATATTTTCTTTGAAAAAATCTTTGGCCATTTTGAGTTACTTTGTAAGTTCTTTTGTATGTCAAATTTGACTAATAGTAGATATTGTGTTTGGGACAAACACCTTTCGATTTTTGGGACAAACACCTTTCGATTCTCCATAATGCTTGAAACCCCTGTCAAGTTTCTTACTGTTCCCTTGATGTCCCTCATTAACCTTCTAAGAAGAGCATCACTTCTCAGAATATGATGAACTGAGCTAAAATAAAATTCAAGGTTTCTATTTGGTGACAAAAAATGTTAAAAGTAGTTTTGGCTAGTCTATCATTTATGAATGTAGACCACCTTAACATTATTAGTAGTCAAACTGTTGTTTTGAAGGATTATCAAGCAAGGTAAATTAGTGCTGCTTCTATAACATGTTTGGTTGGTCTATGTAACGATCTAGGCTTATTTTGGGACTTCAATTCAATTAATTGCATCGATGACCTTTTGCATTATTGGACAATTTTCTCTGTGAAACAAGCTGGGATGAGGAGCTCAAGAATTTGCTAATTAGTTTGCATCCCATTTGATCCTATTCTTGTCATGGAATTGCTTTATCGCATGACTGATTTGGGCATTGCTGACTGGGCTGAGGAACTTCAAATTCCATACCTGAGGCTGATCAATATAAAGAAAAGGGATTTTGCAGAGGAAGCTACCGCAACAGCTGAGGACCATCTTGGGTGCCAACCTTGAAGATGCTCTGGGGCTGACCGGAGTGTCCCAAGGAAGTTTTGATGCTTCTGAATATTCAAACACTTGATCTGATCTCGACGTCACATCCCTGAATGATTGTAAATGTATTTTTTTCAATTAAATATGCTTTCCGTATTCTCATTAGGTCCTAGCTCTCCTTTAATCAACTACTAAGCTGCTGATTTTTTGTATGTTACCCTAATGCAGAGTTGTCCAATGCGGTTGCATTCTAATGGTATCACTCCCGAATTGATGAGGCTTTGTAGAGGGAGGTATGCACTGCTAGGCTCCTCCATTTCTATCAGTTTATTTGTGTAATGATATCCTTTGAATGTTGTCATATAGGTTTCTAATTTGATAAGATCAGTTTTCATGTATGCAGCATTGGATTTGTAAAGTTGAAATTAACCTCCTCACAAACTAATCCCGTATTGCTGATTTTGCTAATTGGATCTTGCAATATAACCCAGTAACAAATAAATCTTTCTGTTCTGTAGTTTAGGCACTTATCCTCTCAGCATAATTTTTTTAAATTTCAATTTCGTTCCTAAACACAAATAAGGAAAGTGTTACTAATTGCTTACTCATTTTATGCCTGTTGGTTTCTTTTTCATTGGCCATCTAATAAAGTCTCTGTTCATTGTGGTCCAACTGTGGTATTGATATTTATGCATTTGTACCTTATCTCTCATGGGGTAAATTATGATGCTACGATCTTGGATTTATTGATAATTAGTTAGTGCTATCTTCCTTGTGCAGACTAAAGCTGCATTTGATGAAACTCGGAGAAAGTCCTCAAACATTATGGGTTGGAGATACGGGCAAGAATGAGCTATGTTAGTATGGAAAGGCATTCTGGAGTTCTTTGCTATTGGCATTTGTCATTGGCTGTGTGTTGTTATTACTCTTGAAAGGATTCTTGATATAAGGCGACCTCTTCTCATGTGGTGTATTAGTCCTTTACAAGCTTTGAAATTGTGCTACTCTTTAGCAAAGGCTGCATCACAGATCGCTTGGAGGTAGCAAAGGCTGCATCACAAATCACTTGGAGGAAGACCATGTGTAGATGGTTCTATATGTGGAGTCAAGCTTAAAATGAGAGTTGCTGACAAGATTACCATTTAGATGTCCACTTTAAGCTACAGTTTTGTGACCGGGAGAGACTTTTTTCGTGGAAAAAGCAAATGCCAAGAAATCAACAAATAATCTGTAAATTGCAGCCAAGAGTTTCAATGAACAGGTTTCCAAGAAGACGGTAGTTTCCCATTTAGAAGAATTTTGAACACAAAAGAATGGCATTCATTAGTGTAAAATCATCTTTGTGGTATGGTTATGTCGGAATATTCAGATGTAGGCATTTTGCAATCACTTTGGCCGTATAATCTCGAACTTGATTTATTTAAGCATGAATCTAAAAGCAGAAGAGACACAGCCATGTACATTTTCATACCTAAAATCAAGTAGAGAGACTAGTTCGTTCTTGAAGAGCAGCATTACTTTCCCCTTTTGAGATTCTCTTAGGTGGACGCATGGAGCTCATGCTGCTCGGAGTCGCACCTCCACGGTTGTTCTTAGCGTTTCCACCACTAAAACCAGGTCTCTCTCTCTCTCTCTGGATTTGTTCTAGTACACTTATGTCAGTCTGATCAAGCACTGGGTTCTGGAGTGAAGTATTGAGTTGTTTTATGCAATTCTCTATCAAAGGTTTGTTTGAGTCTCTAGTGTGGATGGAGTTTATGTGGGCTCTATTTCTTGAATGAGAATCGGTGTAGAAAAAGAATTCTTTCTATCCTTCTTTCGATTTCTTCCTGCAATAAAAGCTAGTGGCATTGATTATCTGACACCCTCTTGATTTGAGGTTTCTCTTTGAATGTGGTGTTGAATGACAAAGAAAGAATCGGTGGTTCATGTGATAATGGCTGTTTGAGTTGTTTGGAAAGGAAGGAAGCTATTGGTAGTACCTATAACTTAGTGTGTTTATTGCAGAGGAGGAGAAGAAAGCGAAGAAGATCAGATCAAAGTGGGATGGGAGAACGTGTGTCTCAGTGTTTGGTTGGTTCACCAAGTTGAAATTGGGGAGAGTGTGGCAATCTTAGGAGCCACAAGAGAATTTGGGATCTTGGATGAAGAATGTGGCAATGGACTGGACCAAGAGTGGATTGTTACATGAGTTAGAACTGAAAAGAGGTGAATCTGTCAAATTAGAAGAACTTATGTTAGATTTTGCTAATATTACTAAGATTCCTATGTCTATTGGTTCTTTGAGGAAGCTGGAGAAACTGAGCGCCTGTTGTTGTGAGTCACTCAAAGAAATCCCTAGCTCAATTTGAGATTTGTTGAATTTGCAACATCTGGACAATAGTTGTTCTAGGATTGAAAAGCTTCCTAGTGCTATTGGAAGGTTGAAAAATCTGCACACTATAAGTCTCCTATCATGCCTTGTCTGAAAAAGTAATTCCAAGTGAAATCGGTGACTTGTCTTCACTCGAGATTCTCTGTATCACTTACGCGCCGATATCTACCCTGCCAGAAAGCATTCAGAATGTTTCTTCTCTCCAATGCCTTAGCCTATTGGGCTATGACAAGCTCTGGTTGCCACCAGAGCTTCCTTCAGGCTTGACATATCTGTTGATCTCTTGTCAGAGTCCCAGGTTGCCATAGCTTTCTAGCCTAATCCACCCAGAAAAACTCCATTTTAAGGCATGCCATCTAGTTGAAGACATCCATGAGATTTCCTCAAGACCCTTGAAACTCTGTATTGAGGAGTGTGATAAGCTGATATTGCTTAAGCTCAACAGATTCAAGTACTTGGAAGAGTTTCAAATAAAAAAGTGTAGTTTGATCGAAAGATTAGCCCATTCACAATTAATCCATTTGAAATGATTATGCGCCAAGCATTGCAATAACCTAGTTGAAATTCAAGCCCATGATAATTTGGAGTTCTTGGAGGGCATATATTTATATATGACTGCAATTCCATTAAAAGGCTTCTCTGTCCAAAATCACGGTGTTTGGAGGAATTACGGGCCATCAGGTGCAACAATCTAGTCAAAAATTGAGGTCTAGATGGTGTGTAGTTCTTAGAAAAATTGGAGACTTTGCCAAGTTTGATGGGATGTGAGAAGTTACAATCTCTAGTAATTAAAGACTGAGAAACTTACTCTTTAGGACTTGAAAATATGGATTTAGATCTTTTAGATATTCAAGGTTGCAACTCATTGGAAACACTACTGCAATTATCTAGAACATGCGTCACTGGAAATTACGAAAGAGATCTATCTTGATCTCTCTATTGAACATGCGTCTCTATTGGTCGGTTGCACCTGAATTTTGTTGGAAGCTCTATTTTTTGCCCCCCTCATTAAGTTTTCCTGGTTTCATTTGACACTCTTGGGTTGGATCTGAGTAAGTATCAGAAGAAGAGCAAGTATTTTATGCGAGTTACAAGTATATGTTGAATCAAGCCAAGCGTTATTTAACAAAGTGGCTGCGAGCTACAACTAGTAGGGAGATTGTCCAATTAGCCTTAAAATTATATATATGGATGTCAGTTCGGTTATAAACTTATCAATTTTATCAAATTAATCTGAAATCTTTGCTCAAAAATCTGATATAATCCTTTTAGTCAATTTTCGTTGAAAGTTGCTAACATTACAGTGTGCCACGTAAGACGGCCGACAATGAATGGACCACCACGCCAATGATTCTTAGCGAAAATTGACCATAATGATTACATTGAAATTTCTCACAACGATTTAAGTTTGAATCGATAGAATTGAAAAAATTTAGAATTAAATTGATATATATATAATTTATGATTGATTGGGTAATTTTAGTAAAGTAGGTTTTTTTTTTTTTTTTAAATTTCAAGTTATATAAACTCCAATTTGTGACGTCTATAACATGGAATCCAAGAAGATCTTCCCTCCTTTCTTTGTCGCATATATTTTCCTGTTCTTTCAGGGTTATCCTTTCTTTTTCTTTTTCTTTTTCTTTTGTGCCAATGACTTCTTTATTTCCTTCATACGTTGAATTTCTAAGTCCATGGACCTAGCGCCTGATCTCAAATTATATAAACACCACCCTCATGTAGACGGTATACTTAACTCTTGTGTAAAATACTTACTCACATCTTTTTCTTTTTTTTATTTTTTTCTCTACAAAGAGAAGACTTTACGTGTCTAACTTATAAAGTTTGGATTGTCATGTTCTTGACAGGTCTATGCCACACGTTCCAATTTTGCTTTCTTGGGAAATGCGGGTTTTCTTCACACTCAATATCATGAACCGGATCATCATAGTAAATGAAACTCAGGATACACAGAAACAAGCATGGGCCCGGAAAGTCTAATTACCCAATGGGGTCGGCCCGGTTGTGTCGCTGATATTGGCGAAAACACGTGTTGAGTTATCATACTGGCGGTGGTTGGGGAATCGCTCGCTTAATCGCAGCTCCAGTGGAGACAAATTTGTTGTTTGTGATGGCAGGGGATGGGCGGGGGTGGCGTGGTGATAGGGATCTAACCTCTCCTTTCCAAAGTTCATCTTGGGATAGGGACGGGAAGCAGCAACTGCGCCCGCTAATGGAGCGGCGGCAGCTTGGCAGCGGGCACAAACCTCCAGCGAGTCTACTGCTTTTTGTGGGCTGAGGTTGGACGATGATGATGATTTACACGACAGATTTAGAAGAACGACCCGTTTCTTTCTTCTCCTGTCGCTGCGGAGTTCCTTCGTTTTGCACGTGACCCATATGGTAAAAACCACAAAAATAAGATAAGAAGATCAACAAGCGCGATGGCGACAGATGATACAACCATCCCTCCCCATTGACTTCACCATCAGAATCACGTCGGGAACCAAGACATGCCAAAGAATGCTGGGAGAGACAGAGAGATAGAAGAGCGTTAAAAATGGTCGCGATTCGAGGATGGGCTCCAACGGATGCAAAAAGAGACGACACTAAACTTTGTCGCAAATAGAGAGTGAGTTTTTTGATGAGTTGGAGAATCGTACGTGCTAAAATTAAAGCGGGTTTCACGAAACATTTCGATTAAAGTTGTTCATGTTAGGTCACCAATCGCATCATGTCAAATGGTCGATACTAATTACATCACGACATGAGCAATTTCAAGTGAAAATTGAGAAGGGAATTAAACTAACAAAATTATCAAGTTGCCACAATTTTCTGACATGAATTTAGATAGCCTCTTTACGAAAATCATACGATCAAGAGAGAGGAGCGGACACGTAACCCAGATGGACGTCATTTTCCTCATTTGCCCTTACATTCAATCACAAGAATATACGTAGAATGTTATTAGATTTCTCTTCAGTAACCAACCAATGGTAGGATTACACTTCAGTCTCTCTTTCTTTTTTTCCCCTTACAAAAGTTTACTGTGAATTATTTTGTTATTCTAAAAATGCAATGTGTTTCGTATTAATAAAAAAAATTGCCTTGTATATGCCAAAATGAGAGATCGCTCATATATCTTGGGATTGTAATACATATCTATGGGAAGGCGTTTTCATATTCAAACTAAAAGCTTACGCCAAGGCTAGGGACCGGCGACTAGGGACCAATGGGGGCGGCAACTTGCGGCCAACGGCAGTGGCGGCGAAGTGATTGAATTGGGCCTGGGATAGTATAGTGTCTCATTCCTTGTGGAACCCAATTTCGCATTTCGATTTCACTCCAAACATGAAAATTACAGGATCCGAAAATCTTGTTCGTTCGAGTCTAATTTATTGAATGACGCTATTTTGTGTAGCTGGCGCTCCAGCCCTTTCCAATGGAAAGAACGCACTTCTCGTTCGTGACCGACCCAACGAACGGTAGGACGACAGAGCTGATTAAGCAACGCCAAAGTCGATCCGCCATCACCGTACCAAAGTCCAAAGACCCCCTGATTGAAGGCGAAGGTGAGCAAGGCCCCACGTTCGGATGCAAAAAGAACATTCAAATTTCATTTATATGTTGCTGTGCATCAGCAAAAGAAGACATTGACAAAGTAATATTAGTTTTTTTTTTTTTGGTCAGTCCTACGCTAATCCTACTCTAACACTCACTCTCAGACTTTTGCCCTGCCTCCTTGCAGGGCGTGACAGTCGAAACCCACTCCTGAAAAGAAATCTTCCCCACCCCAATCCCCCCGAGAAGGTGGGGATTTAAACCCCCAACCTCCCCCTTCCAATATGGAAGGGTGGCAAATATTAGTTGGTTAGTTACATTTTTACCTTTAACATATTTCAATGGAACGATTTACAAAATTTTGGAAGAAAAAACATTTCCCACACTACTTTTCCGTTTGGTAAAAACTAAAGAACTACTCTATTATGGCCAAAACGTCTTGATTGTGATGGAAATTTCATAAGCGAAAGTTCTCTTGTATGAGATCAGTCCTGCGTTCAACATGGACTGTTGGATAAAAAGGGAAAAACATGACCCGTCGAATCTATTTTGCAAAATCGATTTTCTGTCATCACTTCTAAACATTAAAGGAAAGTTGTGGACGCAAACTTGATCAAATTATCATTTGATTGAGAAAAGTTGACACTGGGACCCCTAGAGTGCCAAAAGTTGGCATAAAGGGACATTTAAGTGCCAAAAGTTACGAAAGTGACACTTAAGTACCAAAATCCGACCAAAATGCTAACATGGTGATTTTCTGGCGAAGCAAATGCAAAACGGCGTCATTTTGATGCTGACAAGGTAAAAAAATAATATAAAAATTAATTAAATTTAAATTTATTTAAAACATTTAAAAATAGAAAATTTTAATATTAAAAATTTAAAAAATTTAAAATTTTAAAAAAATAAATTTAATTTAAATTTAAATTAATTAATTTTTATATTATTTTTTTACTACGTCAGCATCAAAACGACGTCGTTTTTATAAATTTTTTTATAATTTTTTATAATTTTTTAATATTTGTATTTGTATTTTTAAATTAAATTTAATTAATTTTTATATTATTTTTTTTACCACGTTAGCATCAAAACGACGTCGTTTTTGCATTGTTTGACCACGTCAACGTGCAAAACGACGCCATTTTGCACTTACTTCATCGGAAATTGCGCACATCAGCATTTTGACTGAAGTGGCACTTAAATGATCCATTTTTCTCTGATTTTGACACTTAAGTATCACTTTCGTAACTTTTGGCACTTAAGTGTTCTTTTGTGCCAACTTTTGGCACTTGAAGCGTATTTTTGCCGAGAAAAGTTACGATGAGTAAGGAAAATTACTAAAACATAGGTCTTAAAGCTTTGCCAAGTGCAAAGAAGAGGAGAGTTACGATCAATCTACATATTTTGATAAAAATACACAAACGAGGAGAGTTATGATCAATCGACATATTTTAGTAAAAATACACAAAAGAAATTTACTATTAACTGAATAAATATTATTTTGTGGAATTTCACCAAACATAGGTTTCAGAGAATTTATGACTTCTAAAGAAAATGTACACCCTCCAAGCTCAAAAGAAAACATATGAAAGGATGTCATACAGGTAAAATTACTATTAACGAGGACAATTACATTGCCAAAGGAAAGTTATGATCCATCCGGTAATTCACCAACCATAGAAAAAGAAATTTACCCAAAACTTTGGCAGATTACTATATTTTGAGGAATATTACAAATCATATGACCTACAAAACTTATGATGGTGACCTCAAAAGTAACAGATTTCTCAAGAAATGATGCCCTAAAACACAAGACGGTTCCAATTGCTCTAGGAAGTAATTTCCATTGGAGCTACTTTAAGTGTGTGCTCTTTAGTCAATACAATGAACGATGTGCCACTAAGTGTTCCCAAACGACGGAACCTAAATCTTTTCATCATACAAGGAAAATGCGGAAAAGTTTGGAACGTTAACTTGCTTATATTTATCAAGAACAAGGACAACAGTTTCACAGTGGCAACATCACAAATAATTATTCCTTTGAAGTAACTCTAGCATGATCTTTCTTCATACAAAAGGCATGTCAAAGATTATGCACACCTCACACAATGTGCCTCATCAACAACAAAACCAGCTAGTTGTGCCGGCAATGCATGATGGTCAAATATGAAAAATATACACTGAATCGTCTAGAAAAAGCAATGGTGCATCAGAAACGATACATCTCTATGCAAGCATTTCAATATCTCTAGAAGTGATGGGTTTCCCACATTCCTTTTAGGAGTTACATACAATAACTTGCACGATGGTTTACCTTTTTTGAAAAGGCAGGCAAAGCAGACGTGGAGATCAATAATTTGACGGTTACGACACTAATCATAAAAAATCTAGGAGTCTAATAAAGCTAAACCTTGCCTTAGTTCTTGGTGAACAGCTACCGCTTAGGCAACAGTTTTTTGAGAGTTCAAGAAAGTAGATGGTATTCCATACTTGAGGGTTAGAGTAATTATTTGATCTGGAATGAGAGATAGCAAGGGAGATATAACAACTGTGACACCTGTTTTAAGAGTTGCTGCCAGCTAAAACAAAGGGTAAAAACATCAAAAGAGCGCATGAAGAAAGGAAGGGACAAGGGAACTATTATTTCTTTCACCTTCAGCTGATCAAGAATGACCAGTTGCCACTACTTGTCTTATAATTACTTTCAGCTAGGAAAATATATCAACTGCTTCAAGACTGAATAGAAAAAACTTCTAAAAAATTCAGCTTAAAAAATCCAGTATAATATCTTCCTCCTTAATTCAGTACACCAAATATTTTTCATGCAACCATGATACATTGTATATTGAAGGAAATTAATTTCAAACCAATTATGGGAAAAAATAAGTCATAGATCATCACCCTTTGTGAGATAATGGCATAGCCAACAACTGCGAGGAAATATAGGAATCTAGAACCCATATTTTGTGGAAGCACTTTGAAAACTTATTCCTCTTAGACATAGCAACCCATTTGTATTGGACCTGAATCATGACTGACAACAGCACTTACATACATAGACAATTTGAATTTTCCAGTAAGTGATTAGAAGGTCCTAGAAGCATAGTACAAACTTTAAATTCTAGAAATTACAACAAATAGAGTTGTACGAAGGCAGAATGAGAATGTACTGTATTTCCTTCTTGTCGAATTTTGTCTGATGCCATAAATTGGAAGCCATGGTTATGTACCTGAATCACTTCCTATTGCTTAACTTTCAATTGAAAATCATTTCCTTCCTTAAGTTCACAACCTTCTCAACAGTGCTTTAAAAAAAAAAAAAACTTGCAATTCAGAAGATCTCGTCAAAGCTTAAATTTTGACATACAAGTCTACCCTTTTACATTTAGTTGGTGGAACCATTGAGCAAAGTGCACAGGGCTTGTGATCTTAACATTGTCTCCACACTCTCCTACATACAATCATTACACAGCCGAGACAATGTTAACATTCACTAACCTGGTAACATAAACTTTTACCACCTCTAGTGGGCATGAGAATAAAGCAATCTTGCTTTGCTATAGAAGCTTTACAAGCCCGATTTGCATTGGTTGAAATGCCTCGTTTCCGAATATGATAACATTTGCCAATTCTACGTCATCAAAAACTTGCAATTCCTCATAACTTAGAGTCCCTTGTTTGGATGTCGAAATCCGAGAGCAGTGTATTTTATTTGAAACTAACGATATTGAACCTTGAGTGACGTTTCTCTTACATTTCGTCAACAAAAATAAGCCTCTTCGGCACCGTAATAGTTTCTAACATGGATTGTCATGGAAAATGAAAAATGTGCGCAAAGAAATAACAAGCCTTCATTTATGCAAAACATTTTATCAATGACGCTGGACTACTAAGTTCCACACTTTGATGATTTGCTATACTCTCAAAGTACTTAAGAAATATTGGTATTTTGTACATCATCCAAAACTAAAATTAACTTCTTTACTGACCAAAGTGTTCTAATATGTCATTTTGGATCTTGAAGATTGTGGAAGTAATTGACAAAAGTTAGGAGTGTCTATTGGATATTTAATTGGACGAGAGGCCTTATAAGAAATTTACTAGATGCTTTTGTACATGTACATTGTGTAGGTCCTTTGCTGTGTTCAGAATCAAAGCAAATTGGAAACAATCAAGCAGAGAACAAGTTATAAAAGAAAAGGACAGTGACATACTGATTTAAGTGGTTTGGCAATATTGTCTATGTCCATGGGAGAAGCATACCATGGGTTCTAAAGCCTGTCTGGCCAAAATTTGAGTGGATGAATTGGTTAGATTACTACTTTAATCAAGAATATAGCATGTGGATTTCCTACCTGTTTTACTGCCCAACACATCATCTTCATCTTTACTGTCAGTAGAGGAATCCACCCCAAGGAAAGTTTGATTTTTCATAGTTTGTGGAGAATCTTCTATAATATTGACATTGTGCATGACATTGCATTCACCATCGGATATATTGGCCAAATGTATCAGTCAAAACTCCACAAGCTTCTGATTCTGTAGCTTGCACATCTCCCAATCCTCAGTGTCTTGCATAGTTTGGGCAAGTTCTGCTGGAAAATCAACGCCACAGTGCTCCACAGTGATAAGCTCTCAACCTCTATCACCTTAAGGAAATCAAAAGAAGAAAGAGGTGATTTTGCAAGTTCCATGGCAAACGAGAGATCAAATAAACACAATCTACAATACATAATTTGCAGTTAGTTTGGTGAGGCGCCATACTTATATGTAGGCAAGAGACCATAAGTAATTCGTAGTGAGTTTAGAAATAAGTCAGACATTTCGCTAGTCAGTAACACTACTCAGCAAAACCCACAGAGAAATGGGGATGGGATTAACGCTCAATGAACTAGATTTAATCCGCTCCTCCAGTCCATTCAAATCCAAAGGGTAGACCATTCCACAGTCATCATCAGAATGACGACTAACCGCAATGAATCTCCTTATTTCGAAATGCACAATCAATCGATTCACGGATTATCCATGCAACACAAGCGATTACGTCACTCCCTAATCACTAGATACCACACGACTCGGCTAATAACCAAGAAAAACCACCCTCCCAAGCAACCTCAACACATCAAACTGGAACCGTGCCACGCATTTCGCTCGTCAACAAGACTACTTCACCAAACCTGCCCCGATCTATTCAAACCTAGAGCAGACTATTCTACAGCCATCCTCATCGCATTGGACAATGAAATACCTACATAACCTCCGTAGCGCTAATCAGCATAGAAAATGGGCGATGAAGTAACAATTCGGGTTACCGTAGAGAGCGAAACAAGACGGTCCAAGCAATTGCTGGTGGACTGCTCGTCAAAGCCGAACTCAACAGCTAAGCTCAACAACCCCGAGCTTTCTCTACCTCCTCCAAGCCCCGATCCTCCATCGAGTCTCAACCTGCTCACCCCATTTGATTGATCGATCAATCGATGATGCACCAGCCGGAATTGAATCGAATCAATCGCTAGTCTGTCTGGAGAGCGCGCGCTCGAAGTACTCTTTCGAAAAACATTCCCAACGATGGCAGGGATTGATGTTGTTTTCCGCTTCCTATTTTTATGCGCTGGAGAAGGGGAGAGATTGGAACCATATTTTTTCAATTTTTTTTTTTTTAAATTCCGTTTTCGCACCTGAAGTTTATTTAAACTCTATTTTTGCCTCGCCATAAGTTTTCCTGATTTCATTTGACGCCCCTGGGTCTGTAATTTTTATTTTTCTGAATAAAAGAAGTCGTGCACTTTTCGCTGAGCGTGGAGTGTCGATTTTTTCAAGTTGATGCATAAGTCCAGTTCATTTTGGGGCGTCCTTTCAATAGCGCTTGTCGTGCCAATTCTTCTTTGGATGTGCGCTTATAATCTTCTCAAGACAATGAAAAAGAGTGGAAGCGATACCACATGCAAAAAAAATAAGCGTCAGCGGGGCGTCGACATCTAGGTTTGTCTCTCCAACACTAACAAAAGGGGGGAAGCGATCCCTATAACATACTCTTGAGCTTTCGAGACTATGACAATATCATAAATGAAGGAAGTGTGCCAATATTTGTGCTTACAGATGATGATAGCCTTCCTATTAGTGAAGGGTTGGGTTCATGGCACCTCGATGCGATCACATGGACTAATGTTTTCCGCAAAACAAACGGAGCCTAAAGTTCCATCCATGTTACCTAGCCAAAAGATGTTTCGGCCAAATAAGATATATTAGTTGTCCTTGGCCTAGATCGATGTAAAATGAAAGTGCAACAAAACTTTAACATGATCGGCCAACAAAATAAGTAAATTCTATTGATGATCCTTTCGATTCCATCAATAACTCTTCCCGTAATTATCGTTGAAAGATTAATGGTTGTCGATCAATAAAACATTTCCAAGATGCAAATCTTTTAATAATGGACAGTAAACCGCATTGTATTCATTAACAAAATCATTGCTTTATTTTTCATTTGCCTATGCAACATAAGCCATGTCTCAAGGAATTATAAGTCATAACAAGGGCAACTTCTCAGGCTAGTCATTATGTTAAAGAACTTCAATGCCTCTGCCACTAGTCTTTTCAATTTGCAGAGGCAATTCATCAAAATGCTGAGACAAAAAACGTTGGGAGCCATTTCCTTCATATACATGCGACCGGTCGTGTCAATGGTGGGGGTGAAATGCCTTTTCATCTTCTCCACCGCACCCTGAGGAGTTGCGTGAAACAGGGAGGTGAAAGTGTCACGCCCCGAACCTCGAGCACGCGAACATCTCACTCTGGTCGATAGAAATTATGCGACTTCCCAGGACACGTCGCCGACCCATTCATTTTTTTATTGCACATGCGGAAGCGAAACAAATCCCCTGACAACATTTAACTTGGGATAGAAAAGCAGGCGATCAATTACAACCAAACAAGCCTTCTTATAAACACATAGGTTTATATACAACACTGGATTGTCTACAAAATAGACAGGCTCAACAAAAAGGGAACTGTCCTATGACCACTAGTCAGACACGTTCGCCAATTCTTCGATCTCTACCTCCACAAATGTCCATGGCTTCGAGTCCTCCATGACCGCCATCTAGGGACCTGAAATATTTTCCCCAAACTGGGATGAGACAATGTCTCAGCGAGTCCTACCCCCTAAAACTCGATTAGGAAGAAAATAAGCCTCAGGGCGCTCTAGCCACACAAATAGGATAGAGGACTTACCTCGCCTCAATTCCTTCCTGCACGTCAGTACAATTCAATTCTCAATCAAACAATTGATCCAGCGATTCAATTTAATCAAACTATCTATCTTCCATTCCAAACCATACTATCCATCAACCAATACTATCTATCATCCCATACCGTCTATCAAACCAGTCGTTAATACGACATATGCTCTCCAAAGCTGTAACATATAGACGGTAGCTCGCACAAGTTGTATAGATAGATAGCTCACCAAAGCTGTAACTGATAGATAATATAATAGCTCGCACAAGCTATATAGATAGATAGCTCACCAAAGCTGTAACTGATATAATAGCTCACCAAAGCTGTAACTGATAGATAATATAATAGCTCGCACAAGCTGTAGCATATATAATAGCTCGCACAAGCTGTATATATATGTATATAATATTTGCTCGCCCAAGCTGATACATATATATAAACCAATGCTCGCCAAAGCTATCATTCAATAATAAACCATAGAACTAGATATTCAATCCAATAACAACCAACGATTCAAACTAGTCATACAAAGCAATTACGGTGCTAAAAGCCAACACCGGGTATTTTCAAGTTAAATACCACAACTTCATCAATATCACTCAATTCCACACTTTTGGAATTATTAACCAAAATCATCAATCACTCAATTTCTCAATTTAAACATACAATTGGCACAAACTGACAACACTGCTGCGATCAGCATGAAATTCTAACGACCGGCCATCCCGGCAAAATTTTCAAAATTATTAAATAATTAAATTTAATTCCGAAAATTAAATAATTAAATATTATATTAAAATAATATAATTTAATAAAATAATATTTATAAATTCGAAATAATTAATTAATTAGGGCTTAAACAAGATTACACTAATTTAATCATACAATTAGCCCTAATTAAACACCCATTAAACTAATCATACAACTAATCTAATTTACATTAAAATAATCTAATCTAACCACCTAAACCTAATTAGACTCATCTAAACATCCCTTAAGCATGATTAACTTACTAAGCAAGGTTTAGAGGATAAACTCACCGGTTTTGCGCGCCGGTGAGTTCATGGCGACCACGACGCCAAGGGGATCGATAAACCCCAAAGCGGCGACACCAACGGAGGCCGGCAAGGGCTTGAAAATGGGCCACGAAGTCTCCAAAACCTTGCTGTCTTCTGCTTCTGATCTGGGCTAAACTGCAGAGAAGAAACCAGCAACTTCAACGGCGAAAACGGGCCGCTCGGAGCTCCGGCGAGCGGGTGGTTGGCAACCGGTGGCTCCCGGGGGTCTTGGGGATCTTGTGGGTGGATGGAATGGGCAAGGAAAGGGTCGGAAAGGGGGGAAACAGCAAGAAAACGCGAAACAAGCGGAGCAGGGCGGAACCAGGCGGTCCGGCGAGCAGCAGCTTCTCACCGGATTTCGGGACTACCGGAGAATCGTTCCGGCGAACGGTGAAGTGCTCCAGTACGGGTTTGGAGTGCTCGTCATGGTGGTGGGTGGAGCGTTGGCTGATTCTCACGGAAAGATAACTTTTAAGTTGAATCTTTGGCGAAAGGTCGGCTGGAGCAGAAACTGGAACGAGGGGAAAACAGAAGATAAAAACGACGGGCTTGGCTGGTCCGGTGGGTGTGCGACGGTGGGGCTGGCTCAGCTGGTTTCCTCTGGTTCTCTTGAGCTTCTAAACTCTCTCAACCATGGAGAAAGCCATGAAATAAGGGAGGAGAAGGTCTGCTGAAGAGGGGGCTCCCCTTGGGCTCTCAAGCCTTCAACACTTGTCCAACTCTCCTCACTCATGCCCCCACCACTCTTGGCCCTCACCCTCAGCCATTTTCCTCACCTTAGCTTCCTCAAGAAGCTTGCCAAATGGTCCAACAAGTTGTGTACCATGGGGGCTACGAATTTTGGACATTTCTCCCTCAAATCCTCTTCAATTCCAATCAATTCTCAATCAATTCAAATCAACTGAAGCTCAATTAAATCTGCCCATGTGTCCTTCTCTCTCTTACGACTTTTTCCCATCAAATGATCCAACTTGCATTCCGAAGACTCGATTAAAAACAGCCCTCTGACAATCCCGAACAAAAACGGCCTTACTTTGCTTTTCCGCCAAAATTCTCGGTTTGCAGAAAAAATCTTCTGAGGATGAGTCGACGTTCCTAAAATGAATTGTGACATGGCAAAACTTTCAATTTCTGAATTCAGGTTTAAAATCACGGTTAATTTCAATCTGGCGCGATTTGAGCGCGTCCTAATCTACCGGGTGGCTTTTAGAAATTTTCAATGCAATTGACCCGTGGTTGATTATTTTCAAGCCACGACATAATCTTCGACACATTGGCGACTCTCGGTTGTCGTGAAAATCTCAAGGTTTCAAATACGGACACAGGGTACCAAAACGACAGAATAATCAGTTCAGTGCCGGTCGACGAGAATATTGCAATCAGGTGGAATCACCCACACTCTAATCACATATCTCAGTCGAATCGACCTATTACTGATCTCTGTTCGATTCTGACAGTGCCGTAATGATCCTTGCAGATTAATACGGTCGAGCAGCCGATTCATGGTCAGATTCTCAAGCCTATTGCATTTAAATTCCTTAACGGCTTCACCTGATAGATTAGTTATCTCGTGAGTGGCCAACTCAGAGAAGAAAGCTATAGACGCGAAGATGAAATGCCCGACTTATTAAATTGAAACCAGAATTGGAAAATCAGGATGTCACAGAAAGCCAAGAGTTCATCCTAATCAATCCTCTTCCAGTAGAATAAAGCATCGTAGCTCTTCTAGCAATTTATCACAAAAGGCCGAAGACTCTGATCTACTTGTGGAGACAGTCATTCACATTAGTGGATGGGCAAGTGTGAGAGCAACATGAATAAAATGATTTGATGCGAAGATGGGAAGATAAGCAAGAGGTTTAGTGAGATAATTAGATTCTCAAACAAGACCATCAAATCAAAGAGCAGAAGCACAAATCGACTCATTTATTCTCTTCATTCAGGCCGATTTTGTCTTTGTGTGACACAATCATAAGATAGTGTTTGGAGAGGGTGAAGTTAAGCAATTCAAAGAATTCCTTCAAGGCGTGCAGGTTTAAGCTCTACTCATGTCATTCTAAGTTATTAGATTTTCAGGAAAAGCCTCAATCACCAAAAACTTCTGCAATTAAGTGTTTCTACAATTTTTTTGTAAATTCTTCTACATTTCGGAGATAGTGGAGGAATCTAGATTTTTTTTTTTTTTGGGTCGAAGTAAACATCTTTCATTATTTCAAGTAGCTCCATGATTACAAACTAAGTGGGCCTCTAAACAAATTTGGTCTCACTATATTTTTGGGGATAAGAAACCTAGTTGGTGGGAAGGGATTTTCGCCAATGGGCTTAGAGATCCAATCAGCTACCTGGCTCGCTTCTCTCCTACAGTGGGCTAATCACATGCTCTTGTATTGGGCCAGCAGGTTTTTGCCTTTAGAGATAAGAGACTGGATGCTCCACGCTGGTTGTTCTTGATTTGAAAGTGCACTTATCGTTGACCAACTGTCCAACTCTAGAGAGTACTTGAGTTCAAAAGTAAGACAAAAGAAGCGTAGGGCTTCCATGCACGCTAGGGCTTCCACTTGCTCCGCCGAGTTCGCGCATACTTCCTTCGTAAATCCAGCCACGATGTTCCCAGACTCATCTCTATAAACGACGGCGATGATTCCTATTCTCTCTCCCTTTGCACACGAGCCATCCACATTGATCTTTAGAGTGCCTTTCTCGGGTGGAATCCATTTTGCAGCCAGAGGCTAAAGTACGCACATCCTTATGATACAATTAATTGCAAATAATAGGAAAAATAGGTAGGACTTTCAGAAATGGCTATCGATATAAAGCAATCGGTAGATGCAGAACACAAATACAAAAAAGATCAGTTAAAACACTCAAATCCAGTGGAATACATGAATCATCAAGTGCCTAGTTATGAGGCACGTATAAGGCGTCCGGACAAAACAGTGATTGACTTCCAAGGAATAGTGCCTAACATGGACATGAGAGCACCCACAACATTGGATTATATGAATCATGGTGAATGACATGATTGTTCGAGTGCAATCATTATTAGAGCACCACTAAGTGTATTTTTTTTTTTTTTGAATTATTTGAAGATATACTTGTGTTCAATTTGGTTTAACTGAATGAGTGTTTTTTTTTCTCAATAATTTCCCTCAAATAATTTCTCATTATTTTCATTATTTGAAAATAAATTACAATTGTTTGAATTTAATTATGCTTAAATTAATTTTTTAAAATGTCTAGGCCCATGCCCACCGTGCCTAGGTTGTGTCGGCCCAAGCTTGCCCTGGTGCTTAGTCCCAGTCACGCTTCGCCAGGTGAGAAGGCTCGAAAACTACATTGGTTGTAGTTAAGCTTGGAAATCACATCGGTTGTGATTAAGCCCAAAATCAAACTAGCCTATGATCGTACATCATATCTCAAGACGTAGATCAACCGTGAGCACTAATCCAATTTCCATAGTTCATAGTCCAACATGCTGAGATATGCTAGAAATATTTCACCCGTGTATATATTTTCTATGCATGCCCAAAATAACAATCTAACTCGAGTCCATTCAATGCTTTATCCAATTTTATTAAATAAGATGCCATGAAATGGTTTAATTTTATTCTCAAAGTGCGTGGGTTGAGGAAATATGTGGTTGGACTATGAATAATGCTATGTTATGCATTTCATAACTAGTTTGAAATATACTCACACGTTCAATGAAGTTTATAACTTACAAGAAGTTGGACAAGAATCATTTAACAAATTTAGGGATTAGCATCTGCTTATTGTTTTCTTCTTGCAACCAAGTTGAAAGTAACGTTTATCAAACAATACAACATTTCGAAGATCCAAACATTTCATTATTGTCTCGTTTGCCCTTTAGTCATAATTGCGAGAAGTTTCCATGATCTTTCCAGTGTTGGCTGCATTCACAAAGATACGCATGAAACGCCACGAAACATTGAATTGGCTCAGCGAGATTACAACTAATAACAATAATAATGTAATGATTGTATTGCGTAAGCGCATCCATAAACAAAAGTAGTCTTCCTACCTAATTCTATTTTTTAAATTAAAAGCACAACAACTATAATATTATTTCAATTTAAAAAATAGAATTAGGTAGGAAGACTACCTAATTCTCTATTATAGACTTATAGTTGTTGTGCTTTTACCATGCATTAATTAATTTAATAATAGTCTATTTCTCTATCATTACCCACAAGGGCCACAACCAATTTTTAAGGGCAAGTATTGATTTTTAATCTTAGGAAGAATGCCACTATCGAAGATTCCATCCATGTTACCTAATTGGAAGATGTAACAGAGACCAAGACTTGTTCTGGCCAAAAAAAATAAAAATAAATAAATACCAAGACTCACCCATAATGAAAGACCAAGACAAATAATTAGTCACTAGTGGGGCAAACTCTAATTAATTTAATAATAGTATATTTCTCTATCATTACCGACAACCAATGTTTAAAGGCAATCATTGATTCTTGATCTTATTAAGAATGTCACCCTGTAAGATTCCATCCATGTTGCCTAGCTGGAAGATGTAATAAAGACCAAGACTCATTCAAGCCTAAAATAAAAATAAAAAACGAAGACCATGACTCGCCCATAATAAAAGACCAAGACAAATAATTGGTCACTAGTGGGGCAGATCATAATTAATTCAATAATAGTATATTTCTCTATCATTACCGACAACAATTTTTAGAGGTAATTATTGATTCTTAATCTTAGGAAGAATTTCACTATCTAAGATTCCATCCATCTTACGTAGCTAGAAGATGTAACAAAGACCGAGACTCGTTCTAGCCAAAAATAAAAATAAAAACAAAGACCAAGACTCAGACATAATAAAAGACCACGACAAATAATTAGTCAGTAGTGGGTAGACTCATATTTATCTTTTTTGGCCGAGTCAGACTTATTAATTATCCTCCACCTAGATTGATATAAAATAAAAGTGCGACAAAATTTGATTATGATCGGCAAGCGAAAAACGTAAGTCCCATTTATGGTCCTTTAGAATTCATTAAAAGAATAATATATCTGACTTAAATAATTGTTCCCTCGATTATCTTCGAATCTTGTTCTATTTTTTGACATATCTTCTAATAATGGACCAAAACTTCTTGAACAATTTTTTTAAACCGCGTGCCTTCTATTCAAATCTTCTTCTTATTTATTTATTTATTTATTGTTTTTTAGTGATTGAGGATGAAGATTATTTCTTTGTTTCCACATTAAACAACCAAATCCAATTAACAAGCAATATCGCAAAAGACAAATACCATGTTTTCTTATTTCAATGGAAAAATTACCAAAAAATTCTTAAACCTATTGTACATGTGCTAATTCAATCTTAAATCTTTTAATTTTGACAATTGATTCATAAACCATTTAACAATTTGCCAATATAGTCCTTCCTATCAATTTTGTCCGATAACTAATGGCATACACCAACTATCCTATGTGGCACATCGGGCGTTAATGTGGACAATTTTTGCTATATATATTTCAATCATATGTAAAAAGAATGACTATGATTCAATGTGAAGAATTTCAAGTGTAGAGATTGCAATGGAAATTTGGTCAGGTAGATCAAGAAGATGAATCTCAGGTTTCTTGGTAAAAGTGTTAAAAAAGGTTCTAAATTTATTACATTGATGTCAATTTAATAATAAATCTTTTAATTGTGCTAATTTAGTATTAAACATTTTGACCTATTGCTAATTTAGTCATTCTAACTATTTTTTGGATGGATATCCTATATGATACGGCCGGTGCTGACACAGATAATTTTTAATGATATTTTAATAATTTTCGAATTCTTTCTTTCTTTACTTTCTCTCTTTTATTTTCCTCCTCTTTTCGATGGTTGGCAAGCGTCAACGAGGCCACCCTCGCCTAGGCAACACTTGGCCTCGCCAGATCTTGCAAGGGCAGCCTCATCGGCACTTGCCCTCACCCTAGCAAGGTCAACAAGGTTCACCCTCGCTCATGTGAGACCAACCCTCACTAGCCATGGCCGTGCCGGCCACCGGAAAGAGGAGGAAAAAAAGAGATAAAAAAAGAAAGAAAAAATTCAAAATTTTTAAAAATGATCCACGTTAGGACCTATCATGCCGCGTAGGCTTGCTACGTTTAGCAATATTCGGCTATAAGTAGCTTGAATGACTAAACTGACACTAGGCCATAAGGTTTAGAATTAAATTGGCACCATTAAAAAGTTTTGGACTAAATTGTACCAATATAATAGGTTGGCTTTTCTAATACTTTTCCCCGAGTTTCTTCTATATGTTGCTTTGCATCAGCAAAAGAAAATATTGACAAAGTAACACTATTTCTTAATTTACATTTGTATATATTAATTTAAATATTGCAATGAAATGATTTTAAAAATTTTAGAAAAAATATTGTTTCCAACATTACTTTACTGTCCGGCAGTTTTTCAAATATTTGATAGTAATGGCTTTGATAGGAGTTATGAAAAGCAGTTTTTTTGTAACGGTTTTTTACCGTCACCAATTTGTAATGGTTTTTGCGTAACATTAATCTATAATGTTCGGCTTTATAATGGTCATCATTTTATTAATTCTCAATTAAGTTATAATGGTTTCTTAATAGCCCTCTCTTTTGTTTGAATATAAGATTAAATTCCAAATCACAATCCTTTAAGACACACCGAATTAACATAATTCACATATCTTTCCTTTTTTTGTCAGGTTATACACGTAACTTTGTTCATGTCTCTATTATTATTCAGTGCGGAATAAAGAAGAATGTTTATTGTATTTTGAGAGGATAGCTGTTAGGGACTATCGCATCAAATTTTGTACTCCAAAAGACATAATTATTCTTAAGTATAGTGTTTGCAAACCTCAAACAATTGATCTTATTTTTCATATTTTTCATATTTTTCATGTTTTTAAATATTTTTCCAACACTTCTATGGAGAAAGGGCAAAGCTGGCGAAAGGGAAACAACGGGATGCCCTATTTCATTTTACATTATTCCACTGCGGGTGCTTGTTGCGCCGATTGTTCTCTCTATAATTGTATTCAATCAGGAAGAAAAACAAAAGCGCCGCATAAGAGAGCATCGAGGGAGCATCCATCTCTTCTACGGTGTCATCTAAAAACTTACAACTCTATATATCGATCAATTATTTAAAATTTATTAGGTTCAAGAGAATAACTAGGTAATATCGTATCATTTTAAAATGTATTGGATTCAGACGAAATCGTTAGTATGTGGAGTTAACATGGAATGAATACAACAAAAGTTAACGTCCATTTATTTATTTCTATCTCGAGTTCCCAACAACATTGTTACGTTTGGTTGTCCGGATTTCTAACCGGGATAGGACTGGATAGGATATGATATAAAATCCTGTGATTTTTTTATATTTTGTCAATTGTTTGGTGAATCGCATAATTAAAGTCAAATATATATATAAAATAAACGTCATGTCATTATAAATAAGCCTAAATGTTCTTAAATAGAGATGATGAAAATCTCTCGTAACACTATTTTTTAATTTTTTTTATTTTCCTTTTTTTTATATTATTTTCTTTATTATTTATTTTTTCCCCTTTCATCATTCTTTAATAAAATTTTATTAAATAGTAAACTGTATTAACATACCTAAAATACAAAAATATCTAAAATATATAATAAATATAAATATTTAATATATAGATTGAATGTTTATTATAAGATAGAATTAAAGTTGAATATATAAATTAAAATAATATAAATTAAAAATAAAATTATTTTTTATTTTAATTTCTTAAATTAGAATTCAAATATTATTTATATTGAAATATAATTTTAATTTTTTTAATTTAATAAATTTATTATTCAAGAAAAATAACTTTCATATTATGATATTAGAAATCTTATCCACCTTTATCCCATCTCATTCATTGATAATTTTATTATATTTATATCCTCTTTATATTCGACTTAATCCTGTCTTGAGTGAGCACTAAAAGTAAGATTTCGAATTTTATCCCGATTGCTAAACGCAGATTACGGGCACGGATATATTTTAGAAAGTTAGCCAACTTGGCTCTGGCGTCCAAGAAAAGTGCCCCCACCTACACGTGATCATGCTCCGGCGTCCAAGAGGAAAGCGCCTCCACCTAACCGTGGCAAGCGATCATGTTCCAGCAGAGAGAGACAACCAGGACCGCGTTGTCCGAGTACGAGGCTCTCCCTACTTATAGCTCCGAAGCACGTCAAAGCCTCCACGACGAGAGCGAGAGATTCGGCTTGAATCGGCGGAGGAAGCAAGGGATCTTCTTTCTCGCGAATCCATCAAGCAGTACGCCTGAGGCTGTCGTGAAGAGCACCTGCAGTCGCTCCTTCCGAACCACCGGCTTCAAAGGACCCCATCGATAGTTTTCTTGAGGGACTGGGTTTTCGGCGGGCACTGATTAACAGGTAAAATAAACTCGAATCGTGTCGAGTTTCCAACTTTTTAGTGTTCCGCTGGCTATAATTTCTGATCGTGGACTCCGCTGACGCGATTAGGGTTCCTGGGTTTGGTGGCGCGGTCTTCGCTCGGAACACGAGGGTCGTTTCTGGGATCTCCAGATAATACCAGAGAAGAGGTGCGATTTAATCGAGAGATAGTAAGTTCCTTGCCTGCTGTTGGTGATTTTGTAGCCACTACTTGTCCTTTCTCGTGATGTTCTGACCTGAGATGATCTGCAAATTTACCTCGGCGTATTTCCAAACCAAGCCGGTCCAGGTCGAGGCGTGAAGGTGATCCTCGGGATTGCGCTGCCTTTCGGGACTCAGACACAACTCGATCTGCTTCTAGACAACTTCTTCTCAAGCGCTGAAACCCATCACAGTGATTTTATCTCTGCGTCGCTTCTCCTCGAGGTTAGCCCGGCCTTTATTCTGCAGTCTATTTCAATTGATAGCACAAAAAATAAAATACATGTGATTATTACCCGTCGCATAACGCCTGCCATCCTTTTAAGGCATACAGAATAATACATGTGAAATTCCCTCAACTTTTGTAAAATCATCATCACATATATATTGCTAATTTTCGTTACTACAATCTTCTCATCTAAACTAATCGGTTATGAATGGTTAGACTGATTGAATCTGGTGGAAAAGCATGTTGGCCCTTATCCCGGTGGTGTTTGCAAAACATTAACGGTTGACTGAACTCCCCGCTTGATAAAATTACGGAAGTACCCTTCTAGACCCGATTTTGGGTTCATCGGCCCTATACATACCCCAATTGTCCAAAATTACTTAAAGCCTGAAACATCCAAAATACTCAGTTTTTGCAAAAATAATTATTTTTTTTTCCTTGAAAACAGTTAAAAACTAGATTTTTCCAAATATCGATCGTGCTAGTCTATTCCCTTCAATGATCACATAAAACCTTTCATAGGCTATGGATTAGAATTGTCAAGAACAAAAATTTATCTTAACAGATCCAATTAGCTAGAAAATTTTTGGATGTCCATAAAACCATTTTCCATTATATTGGCAATTTTAGTAATTTCTGGAAAAATGACAAAATTCAAATGCTTTCCAGAAATTTTGAAAAATTCATGATTGTATTTTTTTTTAGGTGCTGGTTACAATGGAAAACTTGAAAGTGAGCAAAGCTGCTGGTTTCAACGTACTTACATGTATTTACTATGTGGACAATTTATAGGTGGACTTTGTCTTTGTGGATTGAATTAGAGAAACTCGTCATAAAGTGTGGTTTTTGTGGTTTTCATGCTATTTTACTGCTTACAACAAAGACATGACTTTTATTTATCTATAGCATAGAAAATTACTGACCCACGATGGATACAATATGATTTATGCATGTTTGGGGTGGGAGGATAATGTAGCATTTACAGGAGTAAAAACGTCTTTGATAATAATATAATGGAAGATTTACAAGCCGATTGAGCCACATTTTTCTGTTTAACAAAATGGTTTTTAAGTGGATATGAACAGAAGTGGCCATTTCGTACTCTGGTCCAAATTTTGTGGCTTGACTAGGCTTGCCATCTGAAAACAATTTAATTGTTACCAGTCAATCAGCCTATCGTCTACCGGTTGATCAATAATAATTCAAGACTGTCGTCCAATCAATTCCCCTCCTCATTTCTCACTTTATCTTTTGCATTAGGCCTCTCTCTTGCAGAACAATTGGAGACTAACATCTACTGATTATTCCTCACTTGTTTTCTCTGTTCTTTTCCCTCTTGAAAGTTCTCGCCCGGGCTTCTTACAGACTCCTCTCTCTCCATTCTCAGCCTATCTTCACATCTCAGCTCGCAGGAGATAATTGCTTTTTCATCTCTTATTAGCGTGCCGTTTCTATTGATTTGTCGCCTTGTTATTACAATAATCGGTTGAACTAAGTGTGTTCTGGGCCCTTTTTGTCTACTAGGGATGTGGGGTGGCTGCTGAGTAGCAGAGGAGGGTCTCTTATTCTCTCTTTTGGAGTCGCTGTTGCCTGTTAACGAGGTAGGTCCCTAGATTAGATTTGACTTCAATGTAAAAAGAAAGCCTTTATTTTTTACTTTAGATGTGGCTAATCCTATGATGGCCTTGCTGTCTGATTGTTAGGTGCATCGTAATTTAGTATTGATCTTTTGTTGAACTAGAACGAGTAGGTCTGCAAGTGCACTACACTCTATTGCATGCAAAATTGCCACGTTTTGCTTGAATCCAAAGACCATTTTTTTATTCGTTGTGAGCTTTCTCTGTGTTTGAAGGTCCTAGATCAATTTAAAGAAAAATAAAAGCAGGCTGGTTCAGGGTCAACTAGTTTGGTTCTCGGTTACAAAAATGGAGAACCGATTATTACAAAATAACCTGATTTTAAGTTTAGAACCTACTCATCCCAAAATCGATCATCCTAAGAGTAAGTCTTCTCTTAAGGAGATTTCATTCGACAATTTTACCTCCCTATAGAACACCTAGATGAGTAATATTCTGTTTTCTTCGAATTGTTGGACCATTAATCCTAGAAAGTATGTTCCCTTTCACCTCTTAACTCATTTTCTCCCTTCTTTAGCAAGAAAAGAAAGGGAAAAAAAAATTTTACCAAAAAAAGAAAAAGAAAGGAAAAAAAACTCGTTTTCTCCCTTCAAAGCTTTAAAAATTGATCGATTCTTTACTTGAAAAAAAGAAAAGTAAATGAGTAATAAAAGAATATGCTGAAAGTTTGTGCATTTTAACTATATTGCTACTTTTTACCTGCTCTCAACTAATGATAGTTTCAATCATCACAACATAGAACATACCAAATTCCATAGCATGATACTTAATTTTTTTACATGATATCCAATAGTAAGGAAAAAAAGAACTAGTTCGATCTTCTGACACGCATGAAAACAATTAAATAAATCAAGCCATATGCGCATGTTAGGAGATTCATCTTGCTTTATATCACTCATTTCTTACACCTCTTTTGTTACAAAGAATAAATTCATTTTTCAAATATGTGATTAATCAATTTAACCTGACTTATCTCAAATTTAGCCGATAATCCTATTCTACTTCCATTTTATTGGATAAAAAATCTTTTTGGTGATATTCTCAAGGTGGGCCCTCCAAAAAAATGCGGACAAGCACTGCACTCCATTGTTTCAAACCTTGGTCATCTCTGGATTTTCCTCAGCAGCTTCCTTTTACTTCCTTTCATCTCTTCTTCTTCTTCTCCCATTGAATCAATAACCTAATTTCTAATCTGTCAGACTAACATGGAGAAAGAAAAGATTGCATAAAACGAGAGCACAGTGGGAGCATCTGCAACTCTATTTGGTGCCATTTAACAAATTATAGCTCTATTTTACAAACAATATATCAATCAATTTTTTAGATTTGGAAATTCAAAATGAAAGGCTCGGTGATAACATACGGTTAAGAATAAGTTCATTTTACATGGAATTGTAGCATGTGGTGCCAATGTGAAATAGATGAAGGATAAATAACCACAAGCATGCTTGCTTATGTCTACCTCACATTTCCAACTTCATCAAGAATATGACAATTTTAAACAAAATTAAAATATAAAATCACATCCACAATTACTAGCTCAGTCCTTTCTCGACGTCTTTCACACATTTGTAATTCCGTCCCAATTCAGTTATTTTCTTTTGAATGGTTTATCGAATTCCGATTTTCAATAACCAAATAAAAACCGAACGTATGCTTGTATCTTTAATTGAATGCATTATACTTGTACACATATTCTAGTTCTTTATAGCCCAATTGAAAAATTAACATATACATTACTCGTGAGTGGTTCAGGCCAACAAGTTTGACTTGAATAGAGTGAGGTCCCAAAGAAGATAAGGTGAGGACTAAAAGCATTTGCAATTGCTCCTAGTCAATCAATTACTAATTAATTAAAGATTTCACTTTCTTTATTTTATTTTTTTATTTTTTTGGGGATGGTAGCATATTCATGTTCATACTTGTTCATAGAAATTAGTTCATCGATCCTTTTATGCAGCAGAAAAGCATCTTTTGTTCCAACTTTTGCCCTTGGATTGCCATGCACAAAGAGCAGAATCAAAGAAAGAGGAAAATTGATAACACTTCATTCCCTTATTAACTTTTAATTTGTGTTCATGAAGGTTTCTATGTGTCGCGAATTCATAATTCAAAAGCCTTTTGGATGCTACCTCTAAAGATCGCTGCTTCCTTCTAAAAGTAAGCCCAGACACTTCATTCCCTTCTTTTCTAAGCTTTTTCCTAAATTATCTTTTATTTTTTTGAATATTTCGCATACTTCTATTTTAGTTGGTTTATCGTCGTTTCAAGAGCTGAATGATATGCCAACAAAATTGTAATACAAAAAGGACCTGGAAAAGAACTCAAGGACAGTGAACAAGTATTTCATATATCATTAGTAACTTAATACTAACGCATTATGTTCATTTGGTGTCATTTAACAAATTATATCTCTATTTCGCAAGCAACATAACGATCAATAATTTAAATTTGAAATTTTGAAGTGAATAACTCAGTAACATCATATCATAGATTCGTTTAATATAAAATTATTGGCATGTGGGGCCAGCACGAAATAAATAAAAGAGAAATGACGACCAGTTGTTAATCTCTACCTCATATTTCCAACTTTATTTCGAAGTTGACAATTTAAGATATAATTAAAATATGAAATTACCGAATTTGAACCTAAACATAAGAGAAGTGGAGCATCGAGGAACTTTCACACAAAAAGAGAAAAGAACATTGTTTATTATTTTTTTTGGGGAGAGAAGAGAGAGGAACGTATCATCAGCTTGTCAGCAAAGGTCAGGTTATTTTGGAGCAATAAGACAAAGAGACCTGGTACATTTTTAGCAATTCTTTTTTCTTTGTTCGGAAAAAAAAAATCAAGTGAAAGTTTCGTCGAGCGGTCCTTAAAGTGCGATAATTTAGAGACTTTGGACATTTTTTTCATTGTTTTTGTCAGTGATCATGTTACTAAACATACAGCCAACAATTCATGTTGTGTCATATTAATTGTGTCATGTCGAGTTAGGGTATAACATGAATATGGCAAAACCCGAACAAGACATGTTTAGTAAACATGTAGAGCTGTCAAAATACGAAAACAATACTTTCGATAAAGTAGGTTAGACAAAACAACACGACAAATGAGATTATTAAATGTGTCACCATATGAAATGTCAACACGATACAATGCAATATGCTAACTTGTACACATGCAAAAAGATGCCACACATTGCATTACATGTAAAGCAAAGATCAAAATTGCTTCCTGTGATATTCTAACTACAAGTGGGATGCAGCCTTTTGTAATAATATTAATCCTATTTAAGAGCCATAAAATTTTATTACCCAAAAAGCCCTAAATTTCGAACATACTAAAGCCATAAATTTGAAAATCTAAAAATTAAGAACAAAAAACAAGCAGTCCATGAAAGAAGAGAGGGAAAGTTAAAATTCCTCGAAATATGTTTGGATAAATGATGTAAATGGAACTTAATTTCATTGATAGACTTAATTACCATTCATTCTATTCATCCTTTAAAAAGGAAGTAAGGCCAATTTTAGAAGAAAAGTGCAAGTTTTGTATTTCCCCTCATTTCTATACACTTTTAGAAAGAAATTAAATGTGGGCCCCAAAGGAAGTATATCCCTTTCGTTTAGAATCATTTTCGGCGGCTTCCTCCATAATTTAAACAGTTGAGCAATTGAAATTTTTTCCTCAGATTAATATTTTAGCTCTAGTTAATTTTACATGTGAGCAATGCCTAAAATTTGAAACCCACCAAATTAAAAACGTGATTGATGGAAATTTCCTCCAATTAAAAAAGTGTATGCATCTAGAGGATGAGGTTTATCAAGCAGCAATTACATGACACTACGTTAGTTTGGCCAATGGAAATGGGATTAGACAGAAGAGGTTGTGACAATGAGGTGGTGGAGATAGTTACGGTTGTTTAGAAAAATGCTTATGTGATCGTCTCAATCTATTGTGAAAATAACGGCTTATTTGTAGCCAAAAAACAATTAAAAAATAATTATAAATTATTGTAGAGTCCATTTCTTTAAAAATTTGTGGCCCACAACATACTGTTATTCTCACAGTGGCCTAAAGATTGGTATGCTGACAAAGCTTGGTTGTTTCTATATTCAGCTAAAAATAATTGGAGTAAGGTCTAAGATTACGATAAGGATTAAGTATAGAGTGAGCTTATATTCGGAGGAAGATGCTTCCATGGATTATCCTACATAATTTCAATATCTTAGGTGTGAATTGAAAGAATTAGTCTTTAAATATCACAGACGTGCGTGAAGTTATGTGGTTGTTCAAATGTGTTTTAATGAAGTCGATTAATTATACTTCAATCCTTTTAAATATGTGTTTCAATTTTTGAATGTGTATAAACTATGTGTTTTTGAACAAGTTAATGAAGTGGGCTTTTTGGGGCCTCTGCCACTGAATCTTCCACAGTGAAACAACGTGGGCTTACTTAACCGAAAGCCTTGTCTTCATCACGTATCGCTTTCTCAAGAACACAAACCTTCATCAGCATTGCTTAGGGGAGAAATTAAGGTACACGTTATTCTGAGTGGACCAAGCCAACAATCTTGACTTGACTAGAGGGTGAGCTCCAAAAGAAGATAAGGCAAGGATTACAAGCATTTGCAGAAAAAGCACATTTCCTTGTCCATCAATCCTTTAAAGCAGCACAAAAAAGCATCTTTTTGTTTCAACTTTCCCTCTCTCAGATCGTGATGGACACAGGGCAAAGAAAGAGAGTAGAGGAAGAGGGCACTGAAGGAGCATCCACTTCTTCATTCATCTCTCGGGTACCCACAGATGTAGGTAGCAATCAATACGACGTGTTCTTGAGCTTTAGAGGCTCGGATACCCGTAAAGGATTCACAGATTGCCTCTATCGCAGTCTAGTCAAGGCAGTTACTGTACCGTGTTGCGTGTTTAGGGACGAGAATAGTATCCCAATTGGTGAGGAATTTGGTCTAGAGATTCTCAATGCCATTGCACAGTCTAAGATTTCGATCCTCGTTATTTCTGAAAATTATGCTTCGAGCAAATGGTGCCTCCACGAACTCGTTCATATCATGGACCGCAAGAAGAGCGCATCGCATATAGTGTTACCTATATTCTACAAAGTTGCCCCATCGGATGTGCGGCATCTAAAAGGAAATTTTGGAAATGCCTTCCATTCGAGGCGGGAGTGTTTTGGTGAGAAGGATATCCAGGAATGGCAACGAGCACTTAAAGAAGTTAGTGACTTAAATGGATGGGAATCTGACAAATGCAACAATGGGTACTTCACTGAACTTTTCTATTTTTGATAAGTTTGTTTTCTTCTTCAGGTAGAACCGATGAAATGCAGATCAATCACTTTCACTGCAAGCTCAGAAAAGATCCCTAAGATGTCCCAATAAACAAAGATAATGACTTGAAGACAACAAACACCGGTACTCCCTAGGGTGTCCTTGGAAACTAAACCAACAACAAGAAAAACCAAAGCATCCCATAGTGCCCAAGAATTTTACATTTTCCTCCGGTATAGAGCGAAAAACAAAGAAATGACGATTCCTACAGCCAATAGCATCAATCACTAAACAATAGGCTTATAAATGACTCAAATGCTTAGTCTTCCGAATCTTGATCACCGCCAGATAAAATTGACCTCTTATTGCCAAGAAGGGTTAGCGCAGTTGATAAGGATCAATTACTTTGCATAGACTATGTCTAGGTTCATAATCTTTGATTGTTTTTGTTGTTTGACAGGCACGAGGGAGAATTAATAGAACATGTTGTCGAAACTGTTATAAGCAAGTTACAGGAAGATTTTCAACTAAATGTGCCTAAGCAACTAGTTGGACTTGATGATGGTTTGAAGAAAATTATGAATTGGATAGACCGTCTTTCCATCAATGCTGGAATGATTGGAATTTATGGCATGGGTGGGATAGGCAAGACAACTCTTGCCAAGATCATTTACAATCAACTCTCGAACAAATTTAAGCATGTTAGCTTCATTCAAGATGTTCGAGAAACTACCAAGCGCCACGGTATTACGTATTTACAAAGTCAACTAATATCGGATATACTACAGAGCAAAGATGAAGTGTCTAGAATTGATGATGGAATTAATAAAATCAAATCTAGATTTAAAGGAAAAAAGGTTCTCATTCTTTTGGATGATATAGATGACAAGAAACAACTAGATGCATTGGTTGGGGAACGTAATTGGTTTATGGCAGGAAGTTTGATCATTGTTACAACTAGAAATGAAGCTATTCTTGATCAATCTGAATTCGAGGTAGACCACAAGTATGAAGTGAATGGATTGAATAAGGTGCATGCTTTGCTTTTGTTTAATAAACATGCATTTCGTATGGACCATTCTCCGAGGGACTTTGAGGATATATCTCATGATATCATATCCTCCATGGGTGGGCTTCCCTTGGCACTTGAGGTCGTAGGTTCATACTTGTATAAAAAAAAGAATGGAGTATGGGAAGATGTGCGGAAGCAATTAAAAAACGAACCAAATAAAGATGTCCAAAAAATATTGCGAATAAGTTATGATGCATTAGAAGATGGACAAAAGCAGATTTTTCTTGATATTGTTTGTTTCTTTATTAGCGAAAGTCGCCTATCGAGAATATATGACCTGTTCAATTGGGAGGAAAAGAGCAAATTTGCCATGTGCATGTGGGAGGACTGTGGGTTTTATCCAAGTCAAGCTATTGAAGAGTTGAAGTTGAGGTGCTTAATTAAAATTACAGATAATGGTATGTTTGAGATGCATGATCAACTAAGAGATCTTGGAAGGAGCATTTTTTGCCAAGGACAATCGCTTGAGCTTGAGAAACGTACTGGACCATGGGACAATGACTATAAGGGAGTCTCAAGAGTAATAAGACATATGGAGGTAAAATATGGCACTCCCTTCATTTTCTCTCCCTCTTATTTTAATATATTTAATATGGTGTATTCTAATATCTCGTCTAGCATGAACAAATGCTCTTACTTTCTAGGAAAAAAGAATCGATACATCCACTTATGTCCATATCGTAGATTAGATGTGATAGCTAAATAAATTATAAGTATCTCAAGGATGAAAAGGTTATATCATTTGATTCGATTTCATTGATATGAATTACGTATGTTGAATTTTGATCAACAATCAATTTAAGATCCTTTTACTACAATTTTGCTCTATAAAACTTATTTACTAAAAGCATGCCATTGTCATATCTAGTTGAAAATATTGATAATCTGAAGGACTACAAAAATGAATTTAGATGAAGTATAAACATCATAGATCATATAAATAAAGATTTATGGGTTAAAAGGAAAAAAAAAAAAAAAAGATGGTATGTGCCAATTACAATAACTGATAATAAATTCAAAACAATAAGATTGGAAAAAATTTCACACTCATGACATGTGCTTGCTTTCTAGTATGGCCGAATGTAGTGGGGGGCTCTTGGGATTCAGGAATCCAATGTTTGATATCATTTTCTCTATTTTGATTTTGAAGAATATCGGTCCCTCTATTAGTTATATCTCTCTTTTCATTCTTATTTCCTCTTAATAGATGAGATAGCAAAAATCCGCATAAAAATATTTTTAGGAAGATCTTACTGATTTTTAAAGTTTTATCCCGTTGACTTGTAGCGCCATCTTCCTCTTTTGCATATCTTCACTCCTTATAATAACAGACTGCGAAAGACACTAGGCACACTCTTATTTGCTCATTTCATGGGTTAGATTAGGCGAATGATAAAGAGTGGATTCTCTTGTAACAAATATTTTTATCCGCTATAAGTTGTTTTACATTATTTATTTTTTTAGAGACAATGCCTCTTTTGTGCTAGAAACGTCTAGACTGACTTGACTATTTATAAAATAAATAAATAAATAAAAAGAAAACTTGACCAATTAGCGGAAATGTCATGCTTATTATTATATCCATACCCTTGTCTTCATGATATATGATTTTCAGCATGAAGCAAATTTTTTCAACTATGTTTTATCTTTTACTTAAATTATCAATGTTCATGTCATTTTATTATCATATATTGTCCATTTGAGATGCCTCGTAGGCTCATGGCTGATCAAAGGTGAGGAAATAACCCTAGCAATTAATTAAGAGATGGGCAAACAAAACAGCTTTACATTCTTGATATAATTCGAAATAGTTCATTCCTATGATTCAATTTCACTCTTTGGTTGATCCAGTAACTTCTTAAAATTAGCAAAAAGAGCACACCATACGGGTGTTTGAAAAATGGAAAAAAAAAAGTGCAAATCTGTTTTGAATAGACAAAATTGCTGAAATATGATAATTAGTGTGGGAAAAAATTAAATGATTGTACAATTTGAGAGATTTTGATTTAACTTTGAAAAATGAAATACTTATGGAACTAATTTCCAATTGTCTTGACTATTTCAAATATTATTATGTCTATTATGTTATATCCAATTTGTTTTAGTTCATTTTGGTGAAATATATGCGAATTGCACGGAAGCTTTTGACGAAAATTTGAGGTTTGAAATCCCCTTTCCATACAGTAGATCTTTTTAATGTAATATACAGTATAGATCAAGGTACAAGTGAAAATGATGAAAGATAGCGTGGGACGAAGATTACAACATTTTAGTGACTTTTCCAACGAACTGACTAAAGAGAAATTATACCCTTTGCATTTCATTGGTTAATATGTAAAGCAGAGATAACAACAAACGTGTCAAACCATAAAAGTGAATTACTGAATTCCTAACCAATTGAACTTTTGGGGGAAAATATAGGTATTATTATGAAAGTCAATCAAAGCCATAAAAGGGAATTTGTTTTTTCACCATCTTCAACTGATTAAATGATCCGTTTAAGTACCGACCAAAAAAAAAAATGATCTGTTTAAGTAGGAAAGTTAAACAGTACGTTTTGATTTATAAGATGCAAAAAGAAACAATGCCATTCTTATGGAAACGGACATATGACGATTAAACAATGTCACCACGTCACTTTTTAGTTAATCGGTTCATTTTTTTGGTTACTCTGAGAGCAACTTTTTTTTTTTTTTTTTCAATCCCTGTTAAAATTGCTCACCAATGTCACCATGTCACTTTTTAAACATAACGTTTCAGTTTTCAAAGAAATGATTCAAGATTTTTTAGATATCTTCTAAAGATATTTAAGATATTTCCTTTGATTTTTTTATATCTATTTTGATTATACATATCTACTTTGATTTCTTTTGATTTCCTTAAATGGTCCCAACCATGTAATCTTTTCTATATATCAAAATATATTAAAAATTCCCCATTTTTTTCTCTTCCGCATTATTACATTTAACAAATTCTTTTGAGAAATTATACACATGAAAATTGTATTTTGTAAAATGGTTTCATGTATTTTGTCTTAAATAAAAGTCCAACTACACGTGCTGCAAAATTTAAAAAAGGGAAAAAGATAAAACATTAAGGTGCATTTGCCTTAGTTGTTTTAAAGCAATAACTTTTTATTTTTATTTTTATTTTCACATCATTTGTTCAATTTTCGAAAGGTCGGCAAAAATAAAAATCAAATGTGAGTTCACGTGTCCATATTTTTATACGAAAAGGATGGGAAGGTTACAGATCGTGCGAGTCCAAGATTTCAAAAAGCAAAAACTAAAAAGTTAAATAACTCGCAGGGACGCCCCTCTTGCGTCGACGACATTTTGAGGGCAGCTGCTGCAAGCGGAACTTACAACGACGAACTCCTTTATGAATTGAGATGGCTTGAGTGGGAACTCTTTGGAAGCAATCCGTATCTTCCGCCCTTCAATTTGCATCTACCGAAATTATCGGTGCTGAAGTTACGGGGCTACACCTTCACACCGGATTGGAAAAGATGGAATTCATTCATGGTAAGATGGAGAAAAGGAGACATTCTCTTTGCGATATTAGGGTTTTTTTTTTTTTTTTTTCAACCGATCATCTCCTCCTTTGATGGCTTATTCTCCTTTTGTATCAGGCGTCAAAGCGGCTCAAAATTCTCGTGCTTAACTATTACCTTAATTTTAGAAGTACTCCTGATCTGTCGGCTTTCACACAGTTGAAGATTCTCAAATTGAGGAACTGTTTTGAATTAGAGCATCTCCACCCTTCTATTGGTAAACTCACGAGCCTCGTTTCCTTAGATTTGGATCAGTGTTGGCGTCTCAAGAAGCTACCACAGGAGGTGGGCGAATTAAAAGATTTAGAAGAACTTATTTTAAGTAATACTGGTATTACAGAGGTTCCTACGTTTATTGGTTCTCTGAGGAATCTGAAGAAACTGAATGTGTTTAATTGTAAGTCACTGAGAAAAATCCCTAGCTCAATTGGGGATTTACAGAATTTGCAGCATCTTGACTTGAGGTCGTCTGAGATCGAAAAACTTCCGAGTGAAATCGGCGACTTGCCTTCCCTCCAGATTCTCTATATGGATGAGACGCCGATATGTGACCTGCCAGAAAGCATCCAGAATCTTTCTTCTCTCCAATCCCTTCAACTAAATGGCTGTACCAAGCTCTGCTCGCTGCCAAGCTTCCTTCGGGCTTAACGAATCTGAGGGTCCGTTGTCAGAGTCCCACGTTGCCACGGCTTTCTAGCCTAATCCACCTAAAAGACCTCTTGCTTGACCATTGCCATCTACTTGAAGACATCCCTGAGCTTTCCTCAACACTCTTGACACTCATTATTCGCAAGTGTGATAAGCTGAAATTGCTTAAGCTCGACCGATTCAAGTACTTGGAAGTCTTTTATATGACAGATTGCAGTTCCATTGAGAGATTGGACCTTTCATGTTTAATTCATCTGAATGACTTAGGGGTTTATGATTGCAATAACCTAGTCGAAATTCAAGGCCCTGACAGGGCAAAGTTTTTGGAACCGTTGGATTTTATGGGATGCAAATCAATGGAGACTTTGCCAGATGTGAATGGATGTCAGAGGTTAGAAGCTGTAATAGTTGAAAATTGCAAGAAACTTACTCAGCTTCGGGGATTTGAAAAGTTGGATATAATTGTGTTGCATATTAGTGACTGCTACTCATTGGAAAGGACGGGCCTCGTTGATAGTTACCACCGACAGCTGTCTTTTGACTCATGAAGTGATGGTTCCTCAACAGAGGTAAATAAACAACGACAATCATTTTTCTTCTGAGATTCATGACCTACTTTTCATTGCCATCTTTTGACAAGAAGTTTTCCATAACAGGTTCTGTACTTTCCTAAATTGCTAGTCTTACATAATTGAAGGAGTGGGGGAGTTGGTCATAGAAGCTGACATGATGCTTCAGCCAAGACCCAAATGTCAATAGAAGACATTTGGTCATCTAGTAAGACTCTTCATCCTTCAAACGGCCAGGGGGAGCAAATAGACTTATACTTTTCTTGAAGTTCTATTTTTTGAAAATGATTTGCTCCACACGATGTATCTAGTTAATTGATTTAAAAAATTCTGGATTTGCCTGCATATATTGCTATTGGTTATGTTATTGCAATGTTTTGCATTTATCCATCCATTGGCAGCTTTTTTAGACTGCAAACAGATGAGCGGCTTGTGAGGCAAGGATAAAAACATCAAACATACGTAAACAAGAATTCCTTGGCGATTTACAGTTCCCCTCTTGGTGAACTGGGATTTGAAGTTTTCACCTAGAGGCCAATGATCTTTTGTTACTCAATATTGTCAACTACGCCCATAATTTCCCGATGTCCAAAAGTGCATAATTTCTTTCTAAAAATCTTTGGCCATTTTGAGTTCCTACGTGTCAAACTTGACTAATGGCAAATGTCCTGTTTGGGACAAACGCCTTTCGGTTTTTCATGATGAATGAAAACCCTGTCAAGTTTCTTAATGTTCCCTTGATGTTCCTCTTGAACCTTCTAGAAGAGCATCAATTCCCAGTAAGTATGATGAAATGAGCTAAAATTAAATATAAGGTTAAAGTGTTTTTGTTCAGTGATTAAAAAAAAAATGTTAAAAGTAGTTTTGACTAGTCTGTCATGTATGAATGTGGAGCACCTTAACATTACCAGTGGTCAAACTGTTGTTTCAAAAGATTATCAAGCAAGGTAAATGGGTGCTGCTTCTATGACAAATTTGGTTGGTCTATGTAATGATCTAGGATTACTTTGGGACTTAAATTCAATTAACTGTATCGATGACCTTTCGCATTAATAGACAATTTTTTGCCCATCTGTGAAACAAGCTGGGACGAGGAGCTCAAGAATTTGCTAATTAGTTTGCATCCCGTTTGATCCTATTGTTGTCATGGGATTGCTTTATCACATGACCGATTGGGTGTGGCTAACTTGGTTGAGGAACTTCAAATTCCATACTGGGATGGATCAAAATAAAGAGAAGGGATTTTGTAGATGAAGCATCAGCAACAGCTGAGGAGCATCTTGCGTGCCAACTTTGAAGATGCTCTAGGGCTAACTGGAGTGTCCTAAGGAAGTTTTGATACTTCTGAATTTTCAAACACTTGACTCGATCTCAATGTCACGTCCCTGAGTGATTGTAAATGCATTTTTTTTTCCAATTAAATATGCATTCTGTATGCTCATTCGGTTCTAGCTCTCTTTTAATCAAATGCTAAGCTGCTGATTTTTTTTAATGTTACCCTGATGCAGAGTTGTTTGATGTGGTTGCATTCTAATGATATCACTTTAGATTTGATGAGGCTCTACAGAGGGAGGTATGCACTGCTAGGCTCCTCCATTTCTATCAGTTTATTTGTGTGATGATATCATTTGAACGCGATCATATAGGTTTCTGATTTGATAAGCTCAGTTCTCACGTGTACAACATTGAATTTGTGAAGTTGAAATTAACCTCCTCGCAAACTATCCCGTATTGCTGATACATCTTTCTATCCCGTAGTTTAGGTCAATTCACCTTTTCAGCATAATTTTTTTAACTTCAATTCTGTTCCTAAACACAAATAGGGAAAGTGTTGCTAATTGCTTACTTCTTTTAAGCCTGTTGGTTTCTTTTTCATTGGCTAGCTAATGAAGTCTGTGTTCATTGTGGTCCAACTCTGATTAGTGTTAATGTTTACGCATTTGTACCTTATATCTCATGGGGTAAATTCTGATGCTACAATCTTGGATATCTTCATTTATTGATAATTAAAATAATCTGTCAATTGCAGCCAAGAGTTTCAGTGAAAAGGTTTCCAAGAAGACTGTAGTATCTCATTTGCAAGAATTTTGAACACAAAATAAGGGCATTCATTAGTTTAACATCATCTCTCTGGTCTAGTTGCATCTGTAAATTCATATGTAGGCATTTTGCAATCACTTTGGTCATATAATCTCAAACTTGATTTGTTTCAGCATGAATCTAAAAGCGGAAGAGTCACAGCCATGTACATTTTCATACCTAAAACCAAGTACAGAGACCGATTCATTCGTGAAGAGCAGCATTACTTTTCCCTTTCGAGATTTTCTCAGGTGGACGCATGGAGCTCCCGCCGCTCGGAGTCGCTCCTCTATGGTTGTTCGTGGCGTTTCCACCACTAAAACCATCTCTCTCTCTCTCTCTCTCTCTCTCTCTCTCTCTCGTTGGATTTGTCGTAGTACACTTATGTCTGTCTAATCAACCACCAATTCTCGATCAAAGGTTTGTCTGATTCTCTATTGTGGATAGAGTTTATGTGGGGTCTATTTCTTGAATGAGAATCGGTGCAGAAAAAAGAGTTTTTCTGTTCTTCTTTCGAGTTCTTCTTGCAAAAAAAGGTAGCAGCATTAATTATCTTGCATCATCTTGATTTGAGGTTTCTCTTTGGATGTGGTGTTAAATGGCAAAGAATGAATTGGTGGTTCGCGTGAAAATTGCTGTTTAAGTTGTCTAGACAAGGAAGGAGGCTATTGGTAGAGGCTATAACATAGTGTGTTTATTGCAGAGAAGAGGAGAAGAAAGCGAAGAAGATCAGATCAAATCTGGGACAAGAGAAGGTGCATCTCAGTGTTCGGCTGGATTACCAAGTTGAAATTGGGGAGAGCATCGCAATCTCAGGATCCACAAGAGAATTGGGATCGTGGAAGAAGATTATGGCAATGGACCAGACCAAGAGCGGATGGGTATGTGAGTTAAAACTGAAAGGAGGCGAATCTGTTAAATTAGAAGAACTTTTATTAGATTTTGCCGATATTACTGAGATTCCTGTGTTTATTGGTTCTCTGAGGAAGCTGAAGAAATTGAGTGCCAGCTGTTATGAGTCACTTAGGGAGATCCCTAGCTCGATTGGGGATTTATAGAATTTGCAACATCTGGACATTAGTGGTTCTACTATTGAAAAGCTTCCTAGTGCTATTAGCAGGTTAATTCCAATAGTTTGAAAGGGGCAATTCCAAGTGAAATTGTTGACTTATCTTTGCTCGAGATTCTCAATATAAGGTTAAAGTGTTTTTGTTTGGTGAAAAAAAAGAAAAAAAAAAGTCAAAAAGTAGTTTTGACTAGTCTGTCATATATGAATGTGGACCGCCTTAACATTACCAGTAGTCAAATTGTTGTTTTGAAAGATTATCAAGCAAGCTAAACTGTTGTTGCTTCTATGACAGGTTTAATTGGTCTATGTAATGATCAAGGCTTACTTTGGGACTTCAATTCAAGCAGTTGTATCAATGACCTTTTGCATAATTGGACAATTTTTGCCCATCTGTGAAACAAGCTGGGGCGAGCAGCTCAGGATTTTGCATCCCGTTTGATCTTATTGTTGTCATGGAATTGTTTTATCACGACTGATTAGGGTGTGGCTAACTTGGCTGAGGAACTTCAAATTCCATACTTGAGAATGATAAAATTAAAGAACAGGGATTTTGCAGAGGAAGCATTAGCAATAGCTGAGGACCATCATGGGTGCCAAACCTTGAAGATGCTCTGGGGCCGACTGGAGTGTCCCAAGGAAGTTTTGATGCTTGTGAAGATTCAAATACTTGATCTGGTCTCAACAGCACATACCTGGATGATTGTAAGTGTATTTTTTTCAATTGAATATGCTTTATACATGCTCATTAGGTTCTGCATTTCCGTTAATCAAATATGTAACTGCTGATTTTTTGTATGTTACCCTAATGCAGAGTTGTTTGATGCAGTTGCATTCTAATGATATCACTTCTGAACTCGATGAGGCTCTGCATGCAGAGGGAGGAATGCACTGCTAGTCGTACCATGAAAGACTAACTTGTGTGCTTATACTATACGTGCTGAGGAATTTCACTTGAAAACAGAATACATGTATGCATGATGACAATCTCCTCCATTCTAATAGTTTATGGTGTGATACTATCCTTCGAATATTTAGGTTTCTGATTTGATAAGCTCAGTTCTCATGTATGCGGCATTGGATTTGTAAAGTTGAAATTGACCTCCTTGCAAACTATCCCAGATTGCTGATTTTGCTAGTTGGATATTGCAAAATGCCCAAGTAAAAATTAGATCTTTCTATTCTGTAGTTTAGGCACTTAAACCCTTTTCAGCATACTTCTATTAGCATCAACTCTGTTCCTAAACACAAACAAGGGAAGTATTGCTAATTGCTTGCTTCTCCAAAGTATGTTGTTTTTTTTTTCATCGGCCAGCTAAGAAGTGTCTGTTCATCGTGGTCCAACTGATGGAAATGATGTTTACGCATACGTTCCTTATCTTTGATAGGATAAATTGTGATGCTACGATTTCGGTTTTTTTCATTTATTGGTGATTATAGTCGATGCTATTCTTCTTGTGTAGACTCAAAGCTTTTTTTCGTGAAACTCAGAGGAAGTCCCCAAACACCACGGGATGGAGATACAAGCAGGAATGAGCTATGTCATTATGGAAAGGCATCCTGAAGTTCTTTCCTGTTGGTGTTTATCATGTGCTCCATGTTGTTAGTACTATTCAAAGGATTCGGGATGTGAAGCGACCTCTTCTCATGGGGTGTATAAGGCCTTTGCAAGCTTTGACATTGTGCTATTCCTTAGCAAAGGTGGAATCACAAATCGCTTGCAGGAAGACCGCTTGTGCAGGTGGTTCTACATGTATAAGTTGCATAAAATGAACAATATTACCAGTTAGATGTTCACTTCAAGCTACATTTTGTGACTGGGAGAGATTCTTTTCGTGGAGAAAGCGAATGTCATGGAATTAGCAAATAATCTGTCAATTGCAGGCAAGAGTTTCAATGAAAATGTTTCCAAGAAAACTGGGTGAAAATGGTGGGAGTTTTATTAGTTGAGAGGCTGAAAGCTACTTGCAAGGTACCCAGTTTGGTTCGCTGCTTGTCTACTTGAACATGTACTCAATTTTTGCCAGAGCTCAAGACAAGGCCAAGGAGCTTGTTAAGTCAAGTTCGAATTTATAAATACTAACACAAATAAAGTGCGGGTCGTGTTAAAATACTTGTTAAACGTACTAAATATGAAATAATTTAATTTAAAGTATTGGTTGAACATTCCACAAGAAAAATCGCAAGTCGACATATCGAGTCTACACTTTATTTACTAAGTTCCTTAACTAGTGTCTAGGTAATTATTCCAAAGGGCAATAGCTTTGTGTTTAACTATTGATAGAATATTAGTCACAACCTTATGGCTGAATTGATTTTATGTTGGACAACTATGAATTGACCGGATAACTAAATGAGCGTGTTAAACCAGGTGAACCGATTTGGTTTTGTTCATGAGTTTTCATATTTTCTTTGCTTCTCCTTCGATTTCATGCCGGCAATTTGCTTTGAGCTTGTTTTTGAAAGTTCTATCACATTTTACATCAAGATCCTATAAATTACGGCCATTTGAACAATAACTAAGCAATTTTTGATAGGATTAAAAAAGGTTCCCTTCAGGCTTTTCAATTTTCCACATTTTTGTACTTCAGGGTCACCGAGACGGTACTTGAAAAAAGAAAACTGTCCTCAAATCTAAATGGAACCATGAAAAACCTTTTGTTTTATTTAGCGCACACGGCAATTTAGAATATCTTTGCTTCGGCAGTATACGTTGCCATATGATGAATTGTACAAGGAAGAGGAACTGTAACAGACAAATCGAGGAAATTAGGGGGTTAAAAAACCCCAAAAACAGAGGTGTAAACAACATTTGGCCAAAACAAAGTCGTAACCAACAAAATTGACCACGAAATAGATCAAAACGTCAATCCTACAAATACAACTATGCAGCTGGTTTTGCAATCAGCATCAAATTTATTAGGAAAAGAGGAGAAATAAACAAATCAGACAATTTTACTTTGCATGGGTATGGATACAGAATCTTGTTACAAATGTATCAGAAGGTAAGAAAATTTAAGCGTGTTCGAGCGTGCGAGGCCGGGATTTGGCTACGTACATCTGGTTTTGGTTAAAAGTTTGGATCGTCATGATCTCTAGACTTCGGCCAACTCCGTGGGATCGGTAGCTCGGCGACCACGGGTCCATCCGTGTCCTCAATCTCTCTCCCCCCTCTCTCTCTCTCTTTCTCTCTCCTAGCCTCTCCCCTTTCTTGGATCGGAAGGATTTTTTTTTTTTCTCTCTTGATGACCATGAACACGTCTATTGGTTCTTTGAGGAAGTTGAAGAAATCGAGCGCTTATGGTTGTGAGTCTCTGAGAGAAATCCCTAGCTCGATTGGGGATTTACAGAATTTGCAACTTCTTCACTTGAGTTTTTCTATGATCAAAAAGCTTGCCAATGCTATTAGGAAGGTTGAAAAATCTGCCAACTCCACATCTCTCATTGTGCTGTAGTCTAAAAAGTGAAATCGGTGACTTGCCTTCCCTCGAGATTTTCAATAGAAAAGCGTAGTTCCATTGAAAGATTGAACCTTTCACGATTGATTCGTTTGAAATGATTACACGCTGAGCATTGCGATGGCCTAGTTAAAATTCAGGGCCGTGATGATTTGGCATTCTTGGAGGTTGTATTTATATATGACTGCAATTCCATTAAAAGGCTTCTCTGTCCATAATCACGATGTTTGAAGAAATTAGTGGCTGTCGGGTGCGACAATATTGTCGAAATTCAAGGTCTTGATGGTGCGAAGTTCTTAGAAGACTTGGATTTTACAGGATGCAAATCAATAGAGACTTTCCAAATTTGATGGGATGTGAGAAGTTAGGATCTCTAAGAGTTTGAGACACCAAGAAACCTCCTCAGCTTCGGGGACTTGAAAAGTTGGATTTAATTGATTTGGATATTTCTAGTTGTGACTCATTGGAAGCAATACCAAAACGCGCTTCTTTAGAAATTATGAACAAGAGCTGTCTTTTGACTTTTGGAGTGATGTTTCCTCAACAAAGGTGAATAAGCAGTTAACAATCATTTTTCTTCTGAGATTCATGACCTACTTTTCATCACCATCTTCTTTTGACAAGAAGGTTTTCCATGATAGGGTTTTGTTATAATTGAAGGAATGGGGGAGTTGGTCATACGTGATGCTTCAGCCAAGATCAAAATATAGACCCAAATGTCAATAGAAGGCATAGCAAGATTCTCCATCCTTGAATAGCCAGCATGAACAAATAGAGTAATACTTTTCTCGAAGCTCTATTTTTTAAGAATGATTTGCTCCACACTAGGTATCTATTTGATTGATTATGGAAACTCTAGATTTGCCTCTATGCAATTGTTGTTGATTACGTTATAACGATTATTTTCGTTTATCCTTTCATTGGCAGCTTCTATAGACAACAAATGGATAGCAGCGTGTGAGGCAAGAATGAAAATATCAAACAAAGGTAAACAAGAATTACCTAGTGATTTATAGTTCCTTATTGGTAAACCCGGGATTTGAAATTTTGATCTAAAGGCCAATGAACTTCTACTACTCGTTATTGTATACTATGCCCAAAATTTCCCAATGTCTAATGTTCATATTTTCTTTGAAAAATCCTTGGCCATTTTGAGTTCCTTTGTAAGTTCTTTTGTATGTCAAATTTGACTGATGGCAGATATCCTGTTTGGGACAAATGCCTTTCGATTTTTCGTAATGAACAAAACCCCCGTCAAGTTTCTTATTGTTGATGTCCCTCATTAACCTTCTAAGAAGAGCATTGCCTCTTGGAATATGATGAACTGAGCTAAATTTAAATACAAGGTTCAAGTGTTTTTGTTTGGTGACAAAAAAAAATGTTAAAAGTCGTTTTGGCTAGTCTCATTTATGAATGTAGACCACCTTAACATTACCAGTAGTCAAACTGTTGTTTTTAAAGATTATCAAGCAAGGTAAACTAGTGCCGCTTCTATGATAGGTTTGGTTGGTCTATGTAAGGATCTAGGCTTACTTTGGGACTTAAATTCAATTAATTGTATCGATGACTTTTTGAATTAATGGACAATTTTTTGCCCGTTTGTGAAACAAGCTTGGATGAGGAGCTCAAGAATTTGCTAATTAGTTTGCATCCCATTTGATCCTGTTGTTGTCATGGAATTGCTTTATCACGTGACTGATTTGGGTGGGGCTAATTGGGCTGAGGAACTTCAAATTCCATACGTGAGACTAATTAAAATAAAGAAAAGGGATTTTGCAAATGAAGCTTCAGCAACCTTGAAGACGCTTTGGGGTTGACTGGAGTGTCCCAAGGAAGTTTTGATGCTTCTAAATATTCAAACACTTGATCTGATCTCAATGTCACACCCCTGAATGATTGTAAATGTATTTTATTTTCAATTAAATATGCTTTCTGTATGCTTATCAGGTTCTAGCTCTCCTTTCATCAGATGCTAAGCTACTAATTTTTTGTATGTTACCGTAATGCCGAGTTGTCCCATGCAGTTGCATTCTAATGGTATCACTTCAAAATTGATGAGGCTCCATAGAGGCAGGTATGCACTGTTAGGCTTCTCCATTTCTATTAGTTTATTTGTGCAATGATATCCTTTGAATGTTGACATAGGTTTCTGATTTGATAAGACCAATTCTCATGTTTGCGGCATTGGATTTGTAAAGTTGAAATTGACCTCCTCGCAAACTAATCCCATATTGCTGATTTTGCTAATAATTAGTTAGTGCTATCTTCGTTGTGCAGATTAAAGCTACATTTGATGAATTTCGGAGAAACTCGCCAAACACCACGGGTTGGAGATACGAGCAAGAATGAGCTACGTCAATATGGAAAGGCATTCCGAAGTTATTTGCTATTGGCATTTATCATTTGCTCCATGTTGTTAATACTCTTCAAAGGTTGATAAAAGCGACCTCTTCTCATGTGGCATATTAGTCCTTAGCAAGCTTTGAAATCGTGCTATTCTTTAACCAAGGCCCCATCACTAATTGCTTGGAGGAAGACCGCATGTGCAGGTGGTTCTATATGTGAAGTCAAGCAAAAAATGAGATTTGATAACAAGATTTTCATTTAGATGTCCACTTCAAGCTAGAGTTTTGTGACTGGGAGAGACTTTTTACTTGGAAAAAACTAATGTTGTGGAATCGGCAAATAAGCTGTCAGCCAACAGTTTCAATGAAAAGGTTTTCAAGAAGATAGTAGTTTCTCACTTGGAAGAATTTTGAACACAAAATAAAGGTGTTCATTAGTGTAAAATTGTCTCTCTGGTCTAGTCATGTTGGAAAATTCATATGTAGGCATTTTGCAATCGCTTTGGTTGTATAATCTTAAACTTGACTTATTTAAGCATGAATCTAAAAGCAGAAGAGACACAGCCGTGTACATTTTCATACCTAAAACCAAGTAGAGAGACCAGTTCGTTCTTGAAGAGCAGCATTACTTTTCCCCTTCGAGATTCTCTCGGGTGGATGCATGAAGCTCACGCCACTCGGAGTCGCTCCTCCACGGTTGTTCACAGCGTTTCCACCACTAGAACCAAGTCTCTTGGTGGATTTGTTCTAGTACACTTGTGTCGGTCTGATCAAAGGTTTGTCTGAGCCTCTAGTGTGGATGGAGTTGATATGGGGTTTGTTTCTTGAACGAGAATCGATGTGTTTCTGGTTAGTGATAAAGAAAATATTAAAATACTTTTGGCTAGTCTGTCAATGAATGTACACCTTCTTAAAATTATTAGTAGTCAAACTGTTATCTTGAAATATTATCAAGCAAGGTAAACTGGTGCTTCTTCTATGACAGATTTGGTTGCTCTATGTAATGATCAAGGCTTACTTTAGGATTTCAATTCAATCAGCTGTATTGATGACCTTTTGCATAACTGGACAATTTTTTGCCCATCTGTGAAACAAGCTAGGGTGAGGAGCTCAAGAATTTGCTAATTAGTTTACATCCTATTTGATCATATTGTTGTCATGGAATTAATTTATCACATGACTAAATTGGGTGTTGCTCACTTAGCTGAGGAACTTCAAATTCCATGCCTGAGACCAATCAAAATGAAGAAAAGGGATTTTGCCAAGAAAACATCAGCAATAGCTGAGGACCATCTTGCATGCCAAACTTGAAGAGGCTCGTCGCCAACTGAAATGTCTTGAGGAAATTTTGATGCTTCTGAGGATCCAAAACACTTGATGTGGTCTCAACAGCATATACCTAAATGATAGTAAATGTAGTTTTTTAAATTGAATCTGCTGTTTGTATGCTCGTTAGGTTTTATCTCTTTGCTAATCAAATGAGTAGCTGCTGATTTTTGTGTATGTTACCCTGATATAGAGTTGTTCGATGCGGTTGCATTCTAATGATATCAGACCTGAACCTTATGAGGCTCTACAAAAGTAGGTATGTACTGCTAAGTTCCTCCATTTCTATCAGTTTATCCTTTGAATGTCGTCATATAGGCTTCTGTTTTGAATAGCTCAGTTCTCATGTTTGCAGTATTGAATTAGTAAAGTTGAAACTGACCTCACAATTCATCCCAAATTGCTGATTTTGCTGATTGGATGTTCCCAATGATCAAGTAACAAGTGCATCTTTCTGTTCTGTAGTTTAGGCACTTCACCTTTTCAGCATAATTTTATTGACGTCAATTCTGTTCCTGAACACAAATAAGGAAAGTGTTGTTGCTAATTGCTTACTTCTTTTAAGCCTATTTTCATCGGCCAGCTGATGAAGTCTCTGTTCACTGTGGTTGAACAGTAATTCGTATAAATGATGTTTATGCATTTGTACCTTATCTTTCATGGGGTAAATTGAGATGCTGCAATCTCGCAATTCTTTGTTTATTAATAATGAGTCAGTCCTTTCCTCATCATGTAGATTCAAGCTGCTTTTCATGGGACTTGGAGAAAGTCCCCAAACACCTAACGATGGAGAGGCGGGCAGGAACGGAGCTATGTCATTATGAAAATGCATTCTAAACCTAGTGGTGTGACAGCCAGAATTTTCTGAATTGTTTTCAATTAAATAAATCGGGTTTTTCGTCGACGTGTCTATAGTGCTATTCTCTGAGTTGGCCACTCACGAGATAACTGGTCTATCTGGGGAATCAATTAAGGAATCTAAATGCAATGGACTTGAGAATTCGAACAGGAATCGACTGCTCGACCGTGTCGGTCTGCAAGGGTCATTGCGGCACTGTCAGAATCGATCAGAAATCAGAGATAGGTCGATTTGGCTGAGATATGTGATCAGAATGTGGGTGATTCCACTTGATTGCAAAATTCTCACCAATCGACACTAAATTGATTTTATGACGTTTTGGGTACCCTGTGTCCGTATTTGAAATCTCGAGATTTTCACGACAACCGAGAGTCGTTAATGTGTCGAAGATGTACTATGTGACTCGAGATAAATCGATCACGAGTCAATTGCACAAAAAAATCCTAAAAGTGACCCAGTAGACTAGGTCACGCTAAAAGCGCGTCAGATTGAAATTAACCGCTTATTTGAATCCGATTTCAGAAATTGAAAGTTCTGTGGTGTCACGAGCTATTTTAGGAACGTCGGCTCATCCTCCGAATATTTTTCGGAGATTCCGAGAGTTTAAAGGAAAACCGTTTCGGACGTCGCGAAAAATTGGCGGAAATTCAGATTGGCTAAATTGATGGAAAATTGGGCTTTCAGGCTGAGCCTTTATGTGTCGGGGATTTATAGAAAATCATTTGGGATTTTTCTACATCAAAATTGGACGTCGAATTTGGGAATTTGTCGAAGAAATTGATGTCCCAAAAATGAAAATTCGGAACTTAGGATGAGGGGTACATTATTTGCATTAAAATGGATTTATTTGGACTTATACTTGTTGGAAAGTATTCTTGGACAAATGGATAAGTATGAAGAAAGTATTAGGGGACATGGCATTAAATGGAGGGGATAAATCCTTTGACTTTGCCCTTGATCCAATCCATTTGTTTGAGCAAGACCAGCTGGCCCGTCGCTATCTCCTTTCTCCACCGCCTTAATCCTTCTCTCTCTCTTTCCTCGGAGGCGCGAGCAACTCCTTCAGCTTTGCTTCACTTTCATTTTTCTTCATTTACCTTTCATTCCCCTCTGCAAAACCACCAGCTCTTGTCCATATCTTGCACCGAACAACCCCACTCAAGGAGTCAACACCAGCATCCAGCAAAGGAGGTTTGTTGACCCCATCTTCCTAAGGCCAGCGAAGCCATGCGCAATTCCCTTCAGCTGCTCTTCGACCGCCTGCCCACCTCACGCCCACGCGTCCGCAGCTTCCACTCTTGAGGTCAACTTCGCCGATTTGTTGACCCCGAATCTCCTTGGCCAACCGTCCGCGTGAGATCCCCACCGAGGCAGCAGCTGCCTTCGTCCTCTTCTCCATCGCCTCGCTCGTCCGCGCATCTTCAGCAGCTCCTCAGTCGCACGTCTCCCAGCTGCAGTCTCCCTCCATGCGGCCAGCGAAGTCCACGAAGACAGGCCCACATTTTCTTCGGCCCAGCTTGAAAAGAATCAGCCCAGCAGCCCATCTTATTTGAGTCCTCAAAGCCAACGTGCAGCCCAGTGATTTTCAGCCCAGTTTGGTCTTCTCTTCGGCCCAAGAGTGCAACAAAGCAGCCCATTTCAGCAGTCTTGAAGCCCAGCCCAAGTTGAAAACAAATCTCAGTTGGGCTGAGATTTGTTGGGCCCGTTTTAGGTCCGGCCCGAGAGTTTGCCGACACGGCCGAAAATTAAGATTTCGGCCGCCGTCGCGTCGTCGTCGCGGTGAACCGGTTTTTCGCGATACACCGGTGAGTTTATACTCTAAACTCTTCTTAGTAGGTTTTGAGGCTAAGGGGTGTTTAGATTTATTTAATTAGGAATTAGGTGGTTAGTTAGATTAAATTAGTGATTTAATTATTTAATTGAGCATGTTAGGTGGTTAGAATGGTTTAGCTAAGGCCTATTTAAATTGTGCTATTTATCTAGAAGGGTTCGGGAATTTTCCGGGTCCGTATTGGTATTTAATTTAATAATTTTGGCCTATGTTAGTATTTTTCGAAATTAATTATTTTTTTAATTATTTTTCCGGAAATTAGGCCGGGATGGCCGGTGACCGGAATTTCGTGCTGATTGCAATGGTGTGGTTAATTTCTGCAATTGAGTGTTAAATTATGCAAATTGAGCGATTATTGGATTTTTGGTATTTAATTCCAAAAATTGTGAATTTTCAATATTTACTCAGAAAATTCCGGGTGTCGGATTTTAACACCGAAAATGGTTTTATATAATATATAAAATAGTGGGATTTAAAAAAAAAGAAAGAATGTCAATTTTTCTGGGTCGAGTTGACCGTGTACCCACGCACGACTATTTTCATGTGTATTTCTAATACGAAGAAAAAGGCCAGGTTCACCATTTTAATTGAAGCATTTGAGTGCAATGCACGGTGCCCTGGGCCATATTTGAGTGATCATGTGATGACAATGAGAAATCGTCCCGGGCTGTTGAGCTGGACGTTATCCCTATTTGGGATACCCCTTGTTAAAGGGAAGCCGGTCGCAGTAGATTCTGGACCCTATGCTCCTTCGGGAAAGCCGTCGACGTAGTGACGAAGCCGCGCTCCAAGGGGGGAGGCGATGCCTGGCAATGCCAGAAGACCGCCGAACTGAGAGTAGGCCGTGCTATATGCCGAGATCAAAACTAGGAACGCATGTTTATTTAAGTATTGTGTTCCAATTAATTGAGCTTGAGTGATGCTCTTATTTGTGATATGAAATATGCTGACCTACAGGGTGGAACTGAGACGAGGTAAGTCTCCTTGATTGTGTGATTGCGTGCTTAGAACGCTTCTTAGCGTCTTCTCCTCCTAGCTGCAGTTTAGAGCTTAGACTTGCTGAGACATTGTCTCACTGGTTATTGTATAACCACTTTCAGGGTCATCGAGTGGAGGACTTGGAGCTGAGAGGAGGTGATTTGAAGCATAGGTCGGATAGGACCGCTTCTTTTTGGAGAATAGTCTTTTGTGGTCTTTTGACCATAGACTCTTGTACTTGACTCAGTATATGTTTATAAAGGCATGTTTGTTTGTGAAATTATTGTTCTGCTTTTCTATCCCGAGATAGTTACTGTCAGGGGATTTGTTTTCGCTTTCGCATGTGCAACAAAAATGAAAAGGGTCGGCGACTAGTCCTGGGAAGTCGCAAAATTTTATCGACCAGAGAGGGATGGGTACGCGCTCGGGGTTCGGGGCGTGACAAGTGGCGTTTATCATGTGTTGTTAATACTCTTCAAAGGATTCTGGATATGAAGCAGCCTCTTCTCATGTGGGTTTTTCGTCCTTTGCAAACACAAATCACTTGCAGGAAGACTGCACGTGCAGATGGTTCTGTTTGTGCAAGTTAATCATAAAATGAGATTTGTTAACAAGATTACCAGTTAGATGTCCACTTCAAGCTACAATTTTGCCAAAGCGAATGCTGTGGAATCAGCAAAAAATCTGTCAATTGCAGCAAGTAGTTTCAATGAAAAGGTTTACAAGAAGATAGTAGTTTCTCATTTGGTTGAATTTAAAACACAAAAAAAAAAGTTGTTCATTAGTGTAAAATCATCCCTCTACTCTGGTGTTACATCAGAAAATTCATATGTGGTCACTTTGCAATCATTTTTATCATATATTCTCAAACTTGATTTATTTAAAAGTGAATCAAAAGCAGAAGAGATGCATCCGTGTACATTTTCATACCTGAAACGTGTTTATCTCTGGCATTGCCAACGGTTGCAGACTAATGACAAAACGTGGACAAAATTTTTGGAAGTATGAAAAGAGCCCTTCCCCAAATTTAGTCATTTGGTTTGAACAAAAAACTTCTAAGGGTCTTCCAATTGGTTTATAATTAGACGATGCTCCACCAAATTGTGGTCATCGGGCACACATTCAAGTATAAATCGAAGTAATTTCTTTGAGGCCACTCTAAGATATTCTTGTACCTTGTACTAGATTATGATGGTGGAGTTTTAGTAGTTGAAAGCTACTCGCAATGTACTCATAGTTTGATTTGTTTGTTGTCCCTTGAACTTTAACTCAATTTTTCCAAAGCTCAAGACAAGGCCAAGCAGCTTGTTAAGCCACATTCGAATATTTAAGTACTAACACTTATGTAATGCCGGCCGTGTTGAAATACACTTACATCAAATAATTTCATTTCAAATATTGGTCGAACATTACAAGAGAAAAGTCACGAGTAAAGTCAATGTGTCGTCTCTAAACTTTATTTACTTAGTTGCTTAATCAGAGTCTAGGCAATTTATCCAAAGGGCAGTAGCGTTGTGTTTGACTACTTATAGAACATCATTCACAACCACGTCAGCTGAATTGATTTGAAGTTGGAAAACCGTGAATAGGCCGGATAATTGGATGAACATTCTGAACCGATTGAGCTAATGGAGTTTTGTTCATGGGTTTTCCCCCTTTTTCTCTTCTACTTTGGTTTCATGCTAATGATTTGCTTCAAGCTTGTTTTTGAAAGTTATATCACATTTTACATCAAGATCCTATGAATAACAGCCATTCAAACAATAATTACGTAAGTTCCAAAAGGACGAGAAGGTTTGCTCCGGGCTCTTCGATTTCCTCATATTTGTAACTCCGAGCTCGACAAGACGGTACTTGGAATATGAAAACTTAACTCCAAGCTTGACAGGATTGTACTTGTAATATGCAAACTGTCCTCGAATAAGAATGGAATTATAGAAGGCCTTTCGGCTTATTTAACACCTGCTAACTGCCTGTTAGAATTTATAGCTTTGGTAGTTTGCCATATGATGAATCATATAATGTGAAGGAATTGAAATAGACAAATTGAGGAAATCACAGGATTAAAGAACCCCAAAACGGAGATTTAAAACAACATTTGGCCAAAAAAACAAAATGTTCTAAACAGCGACATCAACCACACAGTAGATCTAAACACCAAATCCTACAAATGAAAGCAGTGATCTTATTTTGCAATCAGCATCATGTTGTTGAGAAGAGAAGTTAGAAGGTCAAACAATTTTACTTTGCATGAGAATGCATGCATGCACGCAGAATCATGTTGTAAATAAATCAAAATGTAAGGAAATTTGGGGGAAAAAAACTTGGGGCAAATATAAATATATATGAATATCACATACGAGTCGTCTCATTTTCCTATGTTTTGAATGTTGAAGATCAATAAATGAAACAACGATTCGAACAAACATTATACCAGAAAGATTGAACATCGTGGCACTCTTCTGAATACTTAATTACCATTAGATACATATTAAGATGATAAGCCAATAAACAAAACAAACCTCTGTGTTTCTTCCCGACTGATTTTATACTTTTCTCTTTTGATGACGATGAGCATGATATTCCATAATTTCTACATATTAAAATCAATGCACAAAGCTCAAGCATTTGCGCTTCAACCACCAGAACCCTTGTTTGAAAGAAGCTTCGAACTTGCCCACAACCGAATAAAGCTTGTATCCGGCAACCCTCGTCTTCCTCTGCTTCTCCAGATCATTCCACCACAACGGTTTTATTGACTTCTAAAACGTAAGAAATAGCCAAAGGCCAGAGTTTATTTCGACTTACAACATCAGTTTTGTCAATTCCCATCCCAAAGGCAATGGTAGCACGTACAATCTGGACCTCTCCAGCATGTCATTTCTTTTTATCGGCTCCTCTTTGACAGGCTACTAGTCCAGCATGATCGTACACCATCTTTACATGGCACTTCTCATTCAAATATTTTGCGACATCAACACATTCACTCTTGGAAAGGCAATATACTATGCCAGCAGAACAATTTCTTAGCAGCTCTCCAAGCTGCTTCAGTGGTTCCTTGGTCTTAGCTATGACCTCATATTTTAGATTTAGTCTGTCAAAGCTCGTCTCAAGAACAAAAGCACATGGAACCCCAAGAGTTTTTAGGATACAATGCAATGGATGTATACTTCAATCAGAATAAACAGATTATTTCAACATAATCAGGAGGTTAATATGTAAGTTTAGTACCTCACGAACTGACCGAGTGGCAGTTGCGGTTAAGGCCATCACTGGGACATACAGAAAGTTCTGCTTCAGACATCCCAGTCCCCTGTAATCTAGACGAAAATCATGTCCCCATTGACTAATAATGACAACCACGAAAGTGACAATCAATGAGCTTTACTCGTTAATCAGTCAAATGTACAAGAAAAGCTCAAACTAGCAGCAAGTGCCTTTCATGACTGGCAGAGCAAATCCAGTTAAGACCTTGTAAGAAACACAATCAATGATCACATGGTCGAACCTTTGCCTTTCTCAAGTTGTTAGCATAAAGTATAAGTGTTAATAGAATAAATAGGGACACAAGTACCGGCTTAAGAGACCGAGTATCATGCTAAACATAGACAGGAGATTGGATCCTTATCCAAGCTAATGCTGATTCCAATTACTCTAGGAAGTAATTTCCGTTGGAGCTTATTTAAGTTGTGTGCTCTTTACTCAATATAATGAATCATGTGCCACTAAGTGTTCCCAAACGACGGAACCTAAATCTTTTCATCAAACAAGGAACACTGCATTCTGTTATATTGAAAATTCACGGGGTTCTGGGCTTCAGAAGGTCTAGTGTAACACTGACAATTTAATTAGGCTAGAAACAAAGAAAATGCAGAGAAGTTTGGAAAGAGTTTAAGTTAGAATATATAAAAGCTCAAACCAGCAGTACGTTCCTTTCATGACAACCACGAAAGCAACAATCAATGAGCTATTTGTGGTCAGCAATCAAATGTACAAGAAAATCTCAAACCAGCAGTACGTTCCTTTCATTAGATTAAACTGGCAAAGCAAATCCAGTTAAGACCTACAATGATCATGAGGGTGGATCTTTGCCTTTCTCAAGTTGTTAGTATAACCGTTAATAGAATAAATAGATACACAAGAACCAGCTTAAAAGATGGAGTATCATGCCAAACATAGACAGCAGATGGGATCCTTATCCAAGCTTATGCCACTTCCAATTGCTTTAGGAAGTCATTTCCATTGCAGCTTATTGAAGTTGTGTGCTCTTACTCAATATAATGAACAATGTGCCACTAAGTTTTCTCAAAAGACGGAACCTAGATCTTTTCCAAAATTCAAACAAGGAACACTGTATTCTGTTATGTCGGAACTTCACAGGGGCTTCAGAAGGTCGAGGGTAACACTGACAATTTAATAAGGCTAGAAAAAAAGAAAATGGAAAAAAGTTTGGAAAAAGAGTATTAAGTTAACATATACAAAAGTTAACTAGCTCAGGAACAATGACAATAGTTTTACAGTGGCAACATCAGAAATAATTATTCTTTTTGAAGTAACTCGAGCATGATCTTTCTTCATGTGCAAGCATGCCAAAGATTACGCATACCTCACGCGATGTGGCTCATCAACAACAAAACCAGCTAGTTATGCCTGCAACGCAAGCTGGTCGAATATAAAATTTTTCAAAGAACCTTTTGGAAAAAGTTACGGTGCATTAGAAACAACACCTTTCTATGCAAGCATTTCAATATGTCGAGAAACAATGGGTTTCCCACAATCCTTTCAGAAGTTACATGCAATAGCTTGCACGATGGTTTATCTTTTCTGAAAAGGCAGGCACAACAGAGTTGAGATTAATAGTTTGACAGTCACAACACTCAGCATAGAAGTTCTAGAAGTCCAATAGAGCTAAACCTTACCTTAGTTCTTGGAGGACAGCTGTCGCTTGGGCAGCAGTTTGTCGAGAGTTCAAGAAAGTAGATGGAATTCCGTAATTGAGGGTTAGAGTAATTATTTGATCCTGGATAAGAGATAGCAAGGGAGATATAACAACTGTGACACCTGGTTTAAGAATTGCTGGCAGCTGAAACGAAGGGCAAAAACATCGGAAGAGCACATGAAGAAAGACATGAAGAAAGGAATGGACAACAGAATTATTATTTCTTTCACCTTCAGCTGATCAGGAAGGACCAGTTGTCACTACTTGTCTTATAATTACTTGCAGCTTGAAACATATATCTACTTCAAGACTGAACAGAAAACCCTTCTAAAAAATTAAACTTAATAAATCCAGATACATATCTTCCTCCTCAATTCAGTTATCAAATAATTTGCATGCTACCAAGATCTATCGTATATTAAAGGACATTACTTTCAAATCAATTATGGGAAAAAGAATCATTGATCATCACCCTTTGTTGAGATAATGACATAGCAAATAACTGCAAAGGAAATATAAAAATCTAGAACCCATATTTGGTGGAAGTACTTTGAAAACTTATTTCTCTTCGACTTGATGACCCTTTTAATTTGGACTTGAATTATGACTGACAGCAACACTTACATGCATAAACAAGATGAATTTTCCTGTAAGTGATCAGAAGGTCCTAGAAGCATAGCACAAATTTTAAATTCTAAAAATTACAGACCAGAGAGAGATGTGCGAAGGCAGAACAAGAATGTACTGTATTTCCTTCTTTTCTACTTTTGTCCAATGCATTGCATTGGAAATGTACCTGAATCACTTTCTGTCACTTAATTTTCATTAGAAAACATTTCCTTCCTTAAGCTCACAACCTTCTCAACAGTGCTAAACAAAGCAGATTAGAAGATCATGTTAAAGCTTAGATTTTCACATACAAGTCTACCCTTTTACATTTAGTTGGTGGAACCACTAAGCAAAGTGCACAGGGCTTGTGCTATAAACATTGTCTCCACACTCTTCTACATACAATCATTACATAGTTGAGACAATGTTAACATTCACTAACCTGGTAACATAAACTTTTATCACGTCCAGTGGGCATGAGAATAAAGCAATCTTGCTTGGCTACAGAAGCTTTACAAGCCTGATGCTGCATTGGTCAAAATGCCCCATTTTCGAATAGGACACATTTGCCAATTATATGTCATCCAAGGCTTGCAATTCCTCATAACTCAGAGTCCCTTGTTTGAATGGCGAAATCCGAGAGCAATGTCTTTCATTTGAAACTTGCTTTATTGAACCTTGAGTGACAGTGCTCTTACAGTCCAACAGAAATAAGCCTCTTCAGCACCGAAACAGTTTCTGAGATGGATTGTCATGGAAAATGAAAAAAGTACACAAAGAAATCACAAGCTTCATTTACACAAAACATTCCTATCGATGATGGTGGATTGCTAAATTCCAGACTTTAATGATCTGCTATACTCTCAAAGAATTTGAGAAATATAGGTAATTTCACAATCATCCAAAACTAAAATCAACTTCTTTATTGACGAAGGAGTTTGAATATGTCATTTTGGATCTTGAAGATCATGGAAGTAATTGGCAAATGTTAGGGGTGTCTATTGGACATTTGATTGGATGAGAGAGCCCATGAGCAATTAATGCTTTCGTACATGTACATAGTGTAGGTCCTTTGCAGTGTGCAGAATCACAAGCAAGATCGAGGAGAGAATAAATTATATGAGAAAAGAATAGGAAAAGTGATTTAAGTGGTTTGGCGTGTGTTGTCTATGTCCATGGGAGAAGCATAACATGGATTCTAGAGATTGTATCGCCAGAAGTTGAGTGGAAGAATCGCCTGGAGTACTGCTTTGGTCAGGAATATAGCATGTGGATTTCCTTCCCATTTTGCTGCCAAATATGTTGTCCTCGTCTTCACTATCAGTAGAGGAATCCACCTCAAGAAAAGTTTGGTTTTCTTCAGGTTTTGGAGAATCTTCTAAAATATCGACATCGTGCGAAACATTGCATTCACTGCCATTACGAATGTCTTGGCCAAACATACAGTCAAACCTCCACAAGCTTCTGATTTTTCGCAGCTTGCAAATCATCCCAATCCTCAGAATCTTGCATCATTTCAGCAAGTTTGCTAGGAAGCCATCACCACAGTGCTCCACATTGATAAACTCTCGACCTTCGCGCATTAAGAAAACCAAAAGAAGAAAGAGATGATTTTGCAAGTTCCATGGCAAACAAGAGATCAAATAAAACACAATCTACGATATGTGATTTGCACCTAGTTCAGTGAGACACCATATTTATATGTAGGCAAGACACCATGTGTAAATTTGCAGTCAGTTCAGAATTAAGTGAGACATTTCGCAAGTCAATGAGACTGCTCCGCAAAAACCACTGAGAAATAGGGACGAGATCAATGAACTAGATTTAACCAGCTCCTCTGGTCCATTCAAATATAAAAGGTAGACCATTCCACAACCATCGTCAGAATGACGACTAACCCCAATAAATCTCCTTATTCTGGAATGCACAATCAATCGCTTCACGAATCATCCACGCAACACAATCAATCGTCAGAATACCTACGCAACCTCCGCAACGCTAATCAGCATAAAAAAATGGGCGACGAAATAACGATTCGAGTTACCGTAGAGGTAAACGAGACAGTCCCCAAGCACTTGCTGGCGGACTGCTCGTCGAAGCCGAACTCGAGAGCCAAGCTCAGCAACCCAAGCTTTCTCTACCCCTTCCAAGCCCCGATCCTCCATGGAGTCTCAACCTGTTCGAACGATTCAATCGATCGATCGATGATGCACGAGCCGCAGTCGAATCGAGACGATCACTAATCTCTCTAGAGACCGCGCGCTTCGAAGTGCTCTTTTCAAAAGACGTTCCCAGCGATGGCGGGATTGGTGATGTTTTCCGCTGCCTATTTTTATATATACGCTGGAGATTGGGAGAGATTGGAGCCTTATTTTTTCGATTTTTTTTTTTAAAAAATTTCCTCTTTCGCCCCAGAAGTTTGTTTAAGCTCTGTTTTGCACCCCGGGCTTAATTTGACACGCTTTGGGCTTGAATCATCGTTAATATCGGCAGATAGGATTATGTGTGAAGGTTACTTCGGAAACGGAAGAGTTGCATATCATATGAAAGTTACAGACGTATCCGTTGCTGTGCGTGACAACATCGACAGAGTAATACTGTTTCTTAATTTACATTTTTTTTTCCTTTCTATATATTAAATATAAATATTACAGTGTAATGATTTTCAAAACTTTAGGAAAAATAGCATTTCCAAACACTACTTTACCGTTTGGCAAAAATAATAATAATAAGCTACTTTATTATGGGCAAAACGTCCTGATGGGATAGAAATTTCACAAGTCAAAACTCTCTTTTGTGGAATTAGTCCTACATTCAACGTGGACTGTTGGATAGAAGGGGAAAAACATGATCTGTCCCATCTATTTTGCAAAATGGATTTTCTGTCATCGCTTCAATACATTAAAGGAAAGTTATAGATATGATCAAATTATCATTTGATTAAGAAAAGTTAAGATGAGTAAGGAAATTTACCAAGACAAAGGTCTTAAAACTTCACGAAGGGCGAAGGAGAATTATGGGCTCTCTGTTTCGCTTATGATGTGATCAAATTATCATTTATAATGGTCATCATTTTATTAATTATTAATTAATTTATAACAGTTTCTTAATAGCTCTTTCTCTGGTTTGAATATAAGATTAAATTTTAAATCACAATTCTTTAAGATACATCGAATTCAAAGAATTCACATATCTTTCCTTTTTTGGCTGCGTTATACACATAATATGTTCTCATTCTTTCTATTAATATGTGCGGAGTTGTATCTTAGAGGATAGCCGCTAAAGCTTATCACACCGAATTTTGTACTCCTAAGGATAGAATTATTTTCAGGGATAGTCTTGCATGCCTCAAACAATTAATCTTATTTTTTTCATTATTTTCAATAAATTTCCAACAATTCTTGTTTTTCATATTATCTAATACTATTCCATCACTTCCACAGAGAAAAGGCAAAGGTAGAGTAACAGAAACAAAAGGGATGCACTATTTCATTTCGTATTGTTCCTTTGTGGGTGCTCATTGCGCCAATTCTTCTCTCTATTATTGTATTCAATCATCTCAAGAAGAAGAAATAAAAGTGTCTCAGAAGAGAGCGTCTAGAGAGCATCTGCTCCTTCTTTGGTGTCATCTAACAAGTTATAGCTCCATAGATGAATCAATTATCTAAAATTTCTAAGGTTTAAGAGAATAACTTAGTGATATCATATATCATTTTAAGATATATTGGATTCAGATGAAACTATTAGCATGTGGAGCTAGCATGGAATAAATACAACACAAGTTAACGTCCATCCGTTTATCTCTACCCTATGTTCGCGACTCCATTTAGGGATATGGGCTGTAGATACAGTTTTGAAAATTAGCCAGCTGGGCTTGGGTGTCCAAGACAAAACCCATATCTAGTTGGGCTTTGCTACTCTAAAGCATAACAACCTGTTCTTAAAATTTAAACCAAGCACAGACAATACCTAGCCTACTGAGTATGAGTTAAAAAGTCGGTCTTTGACCCATTTTGTCACCTTTGCTCGAGGTAGACTCAAGGGCGGTTAAGGCTGCAGAATTTTTCTTGTTGATACCCATTTTGTCAACTTTTCACGTTCACATTGTTTTGAACCTTTTCGCTTCAAGTTTCCTCCGCTAAACCCCCATTGCACGCCACCCACTCCACCATATAATCAAACACATGCGCCACACGAAAGAAAATGGAAGTTAACATGTTTTGGCCTTTGACAATTGAAGGGCCTCATTGGTCGTGTCACATAATTTTCTTCATAATTTGGCATTTTCTATTTGTATCTTAAACTTTTCCCTAACACGTAGCTATTTCAGCAATCGTATTTTCTTAAAGTCACATTTAGATCTTGGATTTGAATTTCACATATGCTCTGTTTCAACATGAGAGGCTGTATACTACCTTGTTGCCAGGCTCTCTTATGAAGCATTAATCCGAGCACTTCCCTTCATTTTCTTGGGTCCCCCTTCTTTTCTCTCCAATTCCTTCCGTTTTTATTTTGTCTAATTTTCTTTTTGTTGGGTTCAGCTGATGGGAGGAGAGTGACGCTGTGTGATATGATTTCTTTGAATCGTACCAACCATGAAGCTCAGAGTTATTCCACTGCCCTCTTCTTTTCATGGCTTTCACTGCTAGTGCACATGACTAGGCAAAATTGAATGATTTGTCATCTTTAATGGTTTCTTTGCGTGATGTGACTGACTTGTTAATGGCTTTTTTACCATATTTATTAATGTTTGATGCAAAGGGGCTAAGAAGAATTTGCATTTTTTTGATTCCTTAATTGTGGTTTATATTATTGCATTGCTTACCAAAGTTATCATTCTCCGCCAAATATTTAGGCTCTACAGCATCAATATGGAGCATCGGATGATTTTCAGGAATCGGAAGAAAAAACAATTCCTGAAAGATTAATATGATATGGATGCTGCAATGCAGGACAAGATTTGTGATCTCTCTGACCTTTTTGTTGATGTATATATTTCGTCTGCATTTTTTATGCTGCCTTTTTAAGTTGAAACATGCTTGAGAAAGCTACTTTTAAACACGATTGTCTATTTGATGCTATGCTTTAAGGGTCTTGATGAGGACACCGGTCCACAAGCCAGAAAATTATATGCTGAGGTAACACTAGCCCCAAAATCTAAAAATTACTATTGGTATTGTAGTCTAGCTGCCATAGACATGTTGCAATCTTGTTTTGACGGATCATCTTTGTGAAGTGTTCACAAGACCATCATGATTGTGTATATTGCCATAGTTTGCAGGAAATAATACTTGGATGTATGATCAACTACATTTACAATGCTGATATTTAATATATTTTATGGCCACAGTTGCAAGCATGTTCATTAAATGGTCAAACATGGTGATAGTATTCCTGATGTGGGTTTCGCATGCAGTGTTAGTTTATGATTTATTCACGATATTAAATGATATTATGCAAACAGTAAACCTGCTTTTCCCCTTGTTCTGAATTAATAACTAATGCAAAGAGTGGACAGTGCAACCTGCTTTTTGAAATGGCTGCAGTTGTCAACTTTAGGCTTCCGTGAGATCGTTTCAAGTAAACATTTTGATGATAATCGTGATAGCATGCATAATGAAACGTGGAGAACCCACTGAATCGGTTGGCTTGACTTGCTATTTTATATGATCTCTGTTAATTTATCATCTTTTGATGTCGGTCCTCGTCTAGATCTTGGGATCACTGGGATGTAAAAAAACTGGAGGAAATTCTTTTCTCCTAGAGAGGAAAAAGATATCAAGGAAATTGAGAGTGCGAGGTGTGTGGGTACTAGTACATTCAAATAAAGAACGCTTGAGTGGAGCCTACCATCTCTACATAGCAAACGGTTTTACATGATCTTTGTTTATTTATCACTTCGTTTGGTTTTTACCTGCATCCACTGGTTCTGAGGCTTTTGTCAGTGTAATGTCTTGATTTTTTGGAGACTTGGTACAGCTTGCAGAGTTGTGGCCAAATGGTTTTATGGAAAACCATGGTATTAAGCGTGCAATTTGTAGGGCCAAAGAGAGGCGAAGGGCATTTTACAGCCGACACAAGGTATGGTTATTTCTACATTCTTACCAACTTTCTTTTCCATAACTGAAAGAGAATATGTAGTGCTTGGTGTAAGGGGAGAACGCCAAATTTTTTTTTTCAGTGTTTTACCTGCCCGCCACATGACTCAACATAACTTTCCTTCAAAGTGATTATTATATTGTCTTTGCTTATTCCAGCTATTACTTTGACCCCTTTTTTTTTAATGGGTAATTGCTATGTAATATGACTTCTATGTTTCTTCATTGGATGCAGGAAACGGTGATTCCTGAGTCGGAAAGAAATTAAATTGGTTGTCTGCTTTATAGAATTGATTAGACATTGATAGTATGAGTAATGTATGTGCCTTAAGCGGTGTAATTTATGAATTGCGGTGTAATTTATGAATTTTGAGACCTCATAGTGGTAGAAGTATCTGTAGTTTCACTTTATAGGAGTATCAAAGAAAATGAGGCGGGAAAAGATGTTGGCGCCTAAAACAGTGGAGTCGGTTCTAGTTGAGGGTCTTTCAGTTGCTCAGCCACAACCCCCGCCAGAGAGATTGTCTATTGATTTAGGCATTCGTTGTTCAACTACTGCTAGCAGACCTATTCACAGCCCAACGACGGCAACTGCTAGGGTTCCTAAATTTGTTTATGCAAAAAAGCTTTCAATCCTTGCCATATTGACATGATTCTGGAACTAGAAACCCAGCTGTTTCATCTCTCCAATTTGAGCATATTTAAGGTTGTACGCCATAATTACATGTGGAGTCCCCATCGAAAACGGCAGGCAAAGGAAAGGATGAAACAGAAAAGCTCACTTGTGTTGTATAAAAGTAGTTGTAATCAATCATCATCATCATCATCCGGTGCTAAAAGAATCCTGACAAACTACTAGGGTGTGGGAGAATATGGTGGTCGACGCTCTTTCGACGCTTGACGGAGACGATGAACTGCTGTGCCTGTTCTACATTTTCAGAGCGAATGGTGGTGAAAGTGTTTTTCAAAGAGCGACGGAGAGAGAGAGAGAGAGAGAGAGAGAGAGAGAGAGAGGATTTGAGGAGGAAGACCAAAGGTACGAGTCTTATGAATTTTCGGTAGGATGGGAATTGAGGCGAGGGGATGGCGAGTTTTGACCTCACAGGCGCGTTTTCCGCACGTTCCTCCGCCATGGGGGCAGCTGTAATTTATTGATCTTTTTGGTAGTCAAACTCTCTGCATAAATTTTTTGACCAAAAAAAAACAAAAGAAGACTTTGCATAAATTCTATTGATCCGGTCTTATAAATTATAACTTACTCGTACTTCTTTCTGGGCGATAATCCAATTTCAGAAAAATCCTCAAGAATAACCCTTTAACGTCGTAAATTGAATAAAACATGAGTCAAAATCCTAATAAGTGACCAAAGCATTCGTATTACTTCTTTTTATACAACGCATCTAATCCATCTCGAGAGATTCGTTCTCGTTTTTGCAAAAATTGAGGTTTCTCCACTATTCAAAAATAATTGTATTGCCAATAACTGAAAATGGAAAAAAAAAAAAAAAAAAGGGTACCCGGACATACATGGCTTCAATTTGACGGACTTCACCTTTTCAAGATCTCTTTCATTTAATTAGCAAAAAAGGAAAACAAAAGGAAATTTCGTCCCGCATAAAAGTCCCAAGCGGAGGAGAAAAAAGAATGTATGAAAACTCGGAAAAGGGGAGGAGGGGGAAAAATCGGGATTTGCCTTGTTAGAAATATTCGACTTGGCCTTTAACCATATTCGAGAGAAAAAGAAAAAAAAAAAGGAAATAAAGACAAGATGAAAAGTTAAGAAACGGGGGACGGAAGAGCGAAACGACGTTCCCCTCTGCCAAGAACTGCCGAGGTCGAACGGTAAGTGCTGCGTCGTCGTTTTTTCCTTTAAACTCCAAGCGCTGAAGCTGGCGTTCGATGTGGGGTTCACATAAAAACCGGAAGCATTCGAATCTCTCTGTGTCTCCGCACCTGCGAGTCACCTGCCATGGACGAGAAACGTGGGGGATCGATCGGGGGTCGGGCGAGGCGACGGGCCATTTGCTCGTTGCAATCGGTGCTGCGAAATCGGGCTGAGTCCATATCCGATGCAAGCGTGTTTTTGTCTTTTTATCCCTATTGAAGATCTAGACCTGTCAAAATAGATCATAAACGTAAATTATAAATGAGAAAGTATTAAATGGGTTTACAACCCGGCCTACCTCAATTTTGTGTATGAATTTTCCTAAATTTGGATTAAAAAAAGAGATATCTTAGCAATACGGGACATGTTAGTTATGAGTCACTATATACATATTAGATGTAAATGGATTAAAATGAGTTTATTTGGGCCGAATCATTTTCGATCTGTTCCAAAACCAACTTGAAACATGTTTTTGATGGATATATGAAGATGTATCTCCAAATGGCAAAACAAGTTCATCACCATTCAATCCTCATTGCTCATGGTCCCAGGTTCGAATCTCACAGCACTTGCACCTCTATGTTTTCACCATAACATCATTTTGTCGCTCTCTTTTTTCCAAAATTGCCCTCCTGTCGAAAGTTAAAATCACACACCATCTCCTTACCAACTAATCACCAAATTACACCCGTGTGTAATTAGCACGCACTCGACATCTGCTCAATAAAAAGAATTCTTTTCTCTTCATACATTATCCATTTGTGATCATGCATGCATGCAACGCGTGCCTCAAGACTAAAGTTGATGCAAGAAAATGCCTTTTTGTTCCGTGGAGGCCTGGCGATTTTTTTTATTTGTTTTTTGGGCGTCTCTTCAAAATTATTGCACCTATAATTACAACAACGTTGCCCTAATTTAGTAAGATGTGATGGATCTATAAGAAAGGTGGGGAGTGAGGGCTGACTCATTGCCTAGAATTTCTTTATGCAAAAAGGCTTTCGATCCTTACCATGTTGACCTGATTCTGGGACCAGAATCCCAGCTGTTCCATCTCTCCAATCCGAGCATATTTAATTGTCCGCCATGTTTACATGTGGAGCTCCGCATCGAAAACGGCAAACAAAGGAATGGATGGAAAAGAAAAGCTCCCTTGCGTTGTATAAAAGTAGCTGTAATCAATCATTAGCATCACCATCATCTGGTGCTAAAAGAATCCTGATAAACTATTACAGATCAGATAGAATTAAGCAAGAGGAAACCAAGATAACTTCGAGCACCTTCTCGGAAGATGCGAGACAAGGAAAGGCGATATTGCCGTAGAAGAAGATTAAGAGAACATCGGAGGTAGATTTGAATGAAATGCCTTTCCATTCAAAGAAGTCCAGAGAGGAAAGACTCGTATCTACCAAATCCAATCCCTCTCTTCCCCTAAAATAAACCTTCAACCAATTGCACATCCAAGTTTTGAACAGTCTAGTTAATGCTACATAGCGAGAATTAAAAAGCATTTACCTTTAAGATGTCCCTTACGACATAAGTTCATTTCCTTTTGTTGAACTTTTCAATAGCTATTTTAATTCATTTGACTAACCGGTCGTCATTGCCTTTGTAGTTAATTGGCATTGCGGGATGCCTCATATCTCCAGCAATGATTTTTTGGGGGCAAGAGCTGTAAATTCCTATTTGCCTTAAAATTAGTTGCCTTTTTTGAGTTTATTTTGGAGATCGTCTTCTATGTCATCAATATAGAGCGGCAATTACCGATAAGTTTTTCACTTGATGGACGAGGTACTCTTGGTCATTTTGTAATGAAGTACCTTACTAGGTGCATAAATTGGGAGTGGCAAGGCCAACGGATCGAGATTTCTCGAAACTTTTATGCATTTGATTGTTTGATCACGCGGAGTCCAATTGATTGCATTGGATTAGACATGTGTTTGGCCAACTCTATATTAAGGCTAACCAAAGGCGTACCTGTGAATTAGTCTAGCAGTCCCGCTTCAGAATCCTTAATACAAACTTGTTTAGAAATTGAGATCAAAGACATTTCTTTTGAATAGTAGACTTATCATAGGGCACTTCAAGAAGAGTGGCGTCACAAACTCAACATGGATATAACTGCAGGTTAATTAAATGAATGCATATCATATAACCCAATATACCTATACGGAAATTGTTTATATGTAGCTTGATGGCTCATTCAAAATCTTCTTTGTACAAGGTGTGTTGGAATTTAGGGGTTCCAAATACCTCCTCTATAGTTTCCAAAGTCCCAAAGTATAGATTGGATCTAATTGTCCATCTACTCCTACTACCAAGCTTCCTTCTTAGTCTTGTAAGACTGCAAGTTTCAAGGGGCTCTGGATGCTCTGTCCAATATCGCCATACTCATGTCCGACCTAAGATGTCATGGATTGATTCATTGGATTTTCGCAGTTATTATATTTATCCCAAGATTATATGTGCAAACATAGCAAGCATATTTCCAAAGTTGAGTATATGGAATGATCAATTGTAAGTTTTGTTAGTATGATGAATTTGTAAGTCAACCTAAAAGATGTTGCAATGATACATTTGGGTCTTAAAACTTTCACTTCATGCACCTAAGCCCTCAACTTATCGTATTCATCCACTTTAGTCTTCTCATTAGTCCTATTAGGTTTTAGCAAACAGAAAATGCCCCGTGGGTAGAAAAAGCCACTTGTTATTATCCATCCATTGATAAAATTAACAAAAGGACCCACATATGTTGGAGTTACAAATTTTGGGATTTAAATGTACCAAATGAAAGTTTTGACTCATGTTTATTATTATAATTAATATTAGGATTTGCTCTGAAAGTGTCTCTAAAAATCTTTTGGTTGGTCATATAATGTAGAGTTGAACTCTATAAAAAGATATCAACCAAAAAGAAAACCTATAAAAAGATTTATCACCAAGAAGCCCCAATCTTTGGTTGCTCTTGAAACATGATAAAAAGTGTTATCCATGATCCAATGTAATTTTTCGGCACTTATGGTCCACAATAAAAACTTCATGTGAAGTTTTGATCTAGACATGTGACTAACTTCTTAGGGAAAATTAGCAAAATAATCCTTAATGGATGTCAATTCAATCATAAATTTTTTAATTTGATCAATTTAGTTTTAAAACTTTTGACAATTCGTTAATGTAATTCTTCTGACTAATTTTGATTGAAAATTGCTGACATGAATGTTGATAATTTATTATGACGCAATCAATATTGACATGGATAAATTTTTGCAATTTTTTTTTTGAATTCTCTTCTTTTATTTTCTTTTCGTGGCTCGTGTCGCCTGGCGCGGGCATAGTGTGTAACTATTTCAAAGTTGGAGAGCAGTCATGCAATGGTGTGAAAGTTGGTTTCAATTGCTAGAATTTTCCCCTTAAGAGAAGACTTTCGCTTTTTAGTATATCCAATATTAGTTGACTTTGTAGATACGTAATACCATGGCGCTTGGTAGTTTCTCGAACATCTGGAAGGAAACTGACATGCACAAATTTATTCGAGAGCTCATTGTAGATGCACTTCGCAAGAGTTGTCTTGTCTATCCCGCCCATGCCATAGATTCCAATCATTTGAGCATTGATAGAAGGATTGTCGATCCAATTCATAATTTCCATCATACGATCATCAAGTCCAACCAGTTGCTCAGGCACATCTAGCTCAAAATCTTCATGTAAATTGCTCATAACAGTTTCAACCACACGTTCTATTAATTTTCCCTCATGCCTGTCAAACAACAAAAACAGTGAGAAGTTATGAACCTAGACATAGTCTATGCGAAGTATTCTATCCTTATCAACTGAGCTAACCCTTGTTGGCTGTATGGGAGGTCGATTTTATCCGGTGGTGATCAAAATTTGAAGACCAAGCACTGAAGTCATTTGGAGGCCTATTGTTTGGTGATTGATACTATTGGCTGGAGGAATTGTTGTTTCTTTGTTTTTTTTCGCTCTATACTAGAGGAAAATGTAAATTCTTGGGCACTATGGGATGCTTTGGTTTCAGTTGTCGTTGGTTTAGTTTTCATGGACATCTTGGGGAGTACTGGTGTTTGTTGTCTTCTCGAGGCATTACGGCTGTTTAGTTTGGCGATCTTTTCTAAGCTTGCAGTAAAAGTAATTCACCTGCATTTCCTCGATTCTGCCAAAAGAAGAAAACTTACTTATCAAAAAAAGAAAAGTTTAGTAAAGTACCCATCCGTAATTTTTTGAGATTCTCATCCATTTAAGTAACTGACTTCATTAAGTGCTTGTTTCCCTCTCTGGATATTCTCGTCATCAAAATGCTCCTGACTTAAATGGAAGGCATTTCCAAAATTTCCTTTTAGATGCCGCACATCTGATGGGGCAACTTTGTAAAATATAGGCAACACTATGTGTGATGCGCTCTTCTTACGGTCCATGATATGAACAAGCTCGCGGAGGCACCATTTGCTCGAAGCATAATTTTTGGAGATGATGGGAATCGAAATCTTAGACCGTACAATGGCATCGAAAATCTCTAAATCAAATTTCTCACCAATTGGGATGTTGTTCTCATCCTTGAACACGCAAAACGGTACAGTCCCTGCCTTGATTAGACTGTGATAGAGGTGATTAGTGAATGTATTGCGAGTATCCAAGCCTCTAAAGCTCAAGAACACGTCCTATGGACCGCTACCTACACCTGTGGCTTCTGGAGAAACGAATGAAGAAGTGGATGCTCCTTCGGTGCTCTCTTCCTCTGCCCTCTTTCTCTCTCCCTGAGTTTGCCCTCTGTCCATGGCAATCTGAGGGGGAAAGTTGAAAAGAAAGTTGCTTTTTTGGCTGCTTAAAAGGATTGTTGAACAACGAAAGACGCTTTTAGGATTCTTTTCTGCAAATGCTTGTTGGCTTCGAATAACGTGTTCGTTAATTCCCTAGGTAATAAAGACACGACCTCCAGTTAAGTAAGCTAACGTCGTTTCACTGCAGAAGATTAGGTGACCCTGAAGAGGCCCCCAAAAAGCCCACATCATTTACTTGTTTAGAAACACAAATTTGAAATTACACAAATTGCATTGTAATTAATCGACTTCCTTAAAGCACATTCGAACAATTACAAAACTTCACGCATGTGGATATTTAAAGGCGGATTCTTTCAGTTCAAGGTAAGACATTGATATTATGTATGGAACTCCATGGAGGCATCTTCCTCTAAATATAAACTCACATGATGCCTAATCCTTGTCATAATCTTCGACCTTACTCTTATTATTTTTATCCTAATATATAAACAACCCTAACTATCTCCACCACCTCATTCACAACCCTTTCTGTCTAATCCCATGTCCATTGGCCAAACTAATGAAGTGTCATGTAATTGTTGCCCTAAACCACATCCTCCAGATGTGTGCACTTTCCTAATTGGAGGGAATTTCCATCAATCACGTTTTTAATTTGGCGGGTTCCGAGTTTTAGGCATTGGTCATGTGTAAAATTAACTAAATCTAAAGCATTAACGGAGGAGAAAAATTTTCAATTGATCAATTGTTTTGATTATGAAAGAAGTCGATGTAAATGATTCTAAATGAAAGGGAAATACTTCCTTTTGGGCCCACATTTCATTTCTTTCTAAAAATGCATAGAAATGAGAGGAAATGCAAAAATTGCACTTTCCTTCCAATTGGCCTTACTTCCTTTTTAAGGATGAATAGATTGAACGATAATTAAGTCTATCAATGAAATTAAGTTCCATTAACATCATTTCCACCCAACATGCATCCAAACATTTTTTGAGGACTTTTAACTTATTTCTCCAAGAAAACTCAAGCTTCCCCGACAAGCTGATACGTTCTTCTCTCTTCCAATGACTCGGAACAAGGTACTTTCCCTCTTAGACCGTCTTTGTTCTCCCTCTCTCCCTCGCTCTTTTCTCTTTTTGTGTGAATGTTGCTTCTCTATCCGTTTCAGGTCGTTTGCTTCACTTCTTTGATGTTTTTGTTCAAATTTGGTGATTTCATATTTTAATTTTATTTAAAATTGTCATATTCTTCATGATGTTGGAAATGCAAGGTAGAGATGAACAAATAGTTGTTGTCGTTTCTCTCTTATTTATCTCGTGTTGGCCCCAAATGCCAATAATTTTATATACGATGAATCTATGTTATGATGTTACCAAGCTATTCACTTCAAATTTTCAAATTTAAATTATTGATTGATAAATTGTCTGCAAAATAGAGTTATAATTCATTAAATGACACCAAATTAGCATAATACGTTAGTATTAAGTTACTAGTGATATATGAAATACTTGTACACTGTCCTTGAGTTCTTTTCTGGGTCTTTTTTTATTACAATTTTGTTGGCATATCATTCAACTCTTGAAAAGTCAGTAAACAATGATAAAAGAAGTATGCAAAATATTCAAACAATAAAAGATAATTTAGGAAAAAGCATAGAAAAGAAGGGAATGAAGTCTCTAGACTTACTTTTAGAAGGAAGCAGTGATATTTAGAGGTAATGTCCAAAAGGCTTTTAAATTATGAATTCACAACACATAGAAACTTTCATGAACATGAATTGAAAGTAAAAAAGGGAATGAAAGATGTATGGCAATTTGAGAGCGAAAGTTGGAACAAAAAGATGCATTTTTGCACATAAAAAGGATCGATGAACTAATCTCTTTGAGCAATAATGAACATAAATCTATTACCACATAAGGAAAAACGAACATGAAATCTTTAATTAATTTGTAATTGATTGACTAGAGGCAGTTGCAGATGGTTTTAGCCCTCGCGTTATCTTCTTTTGGACCTCACACTATTCAAGTCTAACTTATTGGCTTGATCCACCCACGAGTACCGTGTACGTTAATTTTTCAATTGGCTATAAAGAACTAGAATTTGTGTACAACTATATGGCATTCAATTTAGAATATAAGCATACATGTGGTTTTTATATGGTTATTGAAACTCGGAATTTGATAAATCATTTAAAGATCATAATTGAGTTGAAATGGAATTAGAAATGTGTGAAAGACTTCAAGAAAGGATCGAGCTAGTAATTGTGGATGTGATTTTATATTTTAATTATGTTTAAAATTTTCATATTCTTAATGAGGTTGGAAATGTGAGGTAGAGATAAACAAATGCTCATGGATTTTTATCTTTTATCTATTTCACGTTGGTACCACATGCTACAATTCCGTGTAAAATGAATTTATTTTGAATTAGTATGCTATCACCAAGCCTTTCAATTTAAATTTTCAAATCTAAAAAGTTGATTGATATCTTGTCTATAAAATAGAGCTATAATTTGTTAGATGGCACCAAACGGAGGAGTCGATACTCCCTTAGTGCTCTCTTTTTATGCACTCTTTTTCTTCTTATTGGGATTATTGAACGTGGTCATCTATCTTTTATCTATTTCATGCTGGCACCACATGCTACAATTCCATGTAAAATGAATTTATTTTGAATTAGTATGCTATCACCGAGCCTTTCATTTCAAATTTTCAAATCTGTAAAGTTGAATGATATCTTGTCTATAAAATAGAGCTATAATTTGTTAGATGGCACCAAATGGAGGAGTGGATGCTCCCTTAGTGCTCTCTTTTTATACACTCTTTTTCTTCTTATTGAGATTATTAAACGTAGTTATCGATCTTTTATCTATTTCACGCTGGCACAACATGCTACAATTCCATGTAAAACAAATTTATTTTGAATTAGTATGCTATCACCGAGCCTTTCATTTCAAATTTTCAAATCTATAAAGTTGATTGATATATTGTCTATAAAATAGAGCTATAATTTGTTAGATGGCACCAAACGGAGGAGTGGATGCTTCCTTAGTGCTCTCTTTTTATGCACTCTTATTTCTTCTTATTGAGATTATTGAATTCAAGCACAAAGACACAAGAAGCACCGCAAAGGAAGGACTTGAAATGAAAGTAGAATAGGATAATTGGCTAAATTTGTGATAATTCAGGTTAAATTGATTAATCACATTTTGAAGAATGAATTTATTGTTTGTAAAGAAAGAGGCGTAAGAAATGAGTCAAATAAAGCTAGGTGACTCTCCTAATATGCGTGTATGGCTCAATTTATTCGACTGTTTTCATGTGTGTCATGTGATCGATTTATATTTTGTTTCTTACATACTATGGACTTTGGTATGTTTTATATTGCGATGATTGAAATTATGATGAGTTGTGAGCAGGTAAAAAGTAGCAATATAGTTAAAATGCTCAAACTCTCACCGTACTTTTTAATTCCTCATTTACTTTTGTTTTTTCAATTAAAGACTTGGTCAATTTTTGAAGTTTTGAAGTGAGAAAATGATTTTTTTTTTTTCCTTTTTTCTTGCTAAAGAAGGGAGAAAATGAATTAGAGGTGAAAGCGAATACACTTTCAAGGATTAATGGTCCAACAATTCAAGCAAAACAGGATATTACTCATTTGGAATGTTCTAGAGGGAAGTAAAATTGTCGAATGAAGTCTCCTTAAGAGAAGACTTGCTCTTAGGATGCTTGGTTTTAGGATAAGTGGGTTCTAAACAAAGAATTAGGAACTTATTATGTGATGATTGGTTCTCCTCTTTTATAACTGAGAACCAAAGTAGTTGACCCAGGAACCAGCCTACTTTTATTTTTTTGATTTATTTTTCCATAAATTGATCTAGGATCTTCAAACATAGAGAAACCTCACAATGCATAAAAAAATAGAATGGTCTATGAATTCGACCGAATTGACTCACGTTTATTATTTTAATTAATATTAGGATTTGCTTTGAAAGTGTCTCTAAAATTGTTTTGGTTGGTCATATAATGTAGAGTTGAACTCCATAAAAAGATATCAAAAAAAAAAAAAAAAACCTATAAAAACATTTATCGCCAAGAAGCCCCAATCTTTGGTTGCTCTTGAAACATGATAAAAAGTGTTATCCATGATCCAATGTAATTTTTCGACACTTATGGGTCCACAATAAAAACTTCATGTGAAGTTTTGATATAGACATGTGACTAACTTCTTAGGGAAAATTAACAAAATAATCTTCAATGGATGCCGATTCGATTATTAACTTTTTAATTTGATCAATTTAGTTCTACAACTTTTGACAATTCGTTAATGTAATTCTTTTCATTAATTTTGTTTAAAATCACTAACGTAAATATCGATCATTTATCATAACGTAGCTAATGTTGACATGGATAACTTTTTGCAAATTTTAAATTTGTTGTTTTCATTCTTTTATTTTATTTTCTTTTCATGGCTCGTGTCGCCCAGGCGCGGGCATAGTGGTAACTTTTTCAAAGTTGGAGAGAAGTCATGCAACGGTGTGAAAGTTGGTGGGTTTTTGAGAAGTTATCCACAAAATTAATAGCAAAAAAGGGGAATTAAAAAGGAAAATCCGAACAGAGCCCAAGAAAAATCCCTTTCCCGCGCTTTCTCATACCCTAATCAATCCCAATTTGGGGAAGAACTCAGAAAAAGCTCACTCCACTCGATTTATCCCCAAGTCGCTCCTCCTTCATCCTCTTCCAAGTTCCGATTCCCTTCGCGCTTCATCGTTGCTCTCTCTTTCTCTCTCACTCACGCACATGCATTTGGATTTCGCAGAAATCCTTAGCAACGAGACCGATCATCTGTTGAGGAAGTCGCTGCCGGAGAAGGAAGATAGGAAATGGCGAAGACGAAGCCGTTTCAGGGGGGCGACCGTGTTCGTGCCGAGTAACTTGAGTGCCTCCCGAGCTGTTCGACGCGCTCAAGCTGAACGGAGCTGAGGCCTTCCTCCGCTGCGACCCTTCCAGGAGTGGGCCCCGCGATTTTCACGCTGTTTCTTCTCCCCGATCACGTGAGTACGTTGGGATTGGGCGGCGCTAACGGCTTTTGGGTTCATTTTTTGAGAATTGGTTTTTAGGTTGTTTTACGTCTTGAGAAGCTCGAGGATCTTCAGGCGAAAGGGTTGTGAGCTAGTCGGTAAAGATCTTGTTCTCGTCCTAGTCTTATCTTCTGGTTTTTCCTCGAGGCTGCTAAATGCTAAACCAGGACTTGTAGTTGAGAAATGAAAGCGGAGGCATTTGGGTCAATGTGCTGGTCAAGCAAGTCGAGAGGAGTTCTTCCGCCCGGGAAAAAAATGTTGACTTTGATGGAGGATACTTCTTGCAGTCCCGCAGTGTGTGGTGGTTTCGCGTGCGAAAGAACGGAGACCTCTACCTCAGAAAGGGTATACTTGTTTGTCTTTCGATGGATGGTGTCGAAGTCCTTGCATCTGGATTTGAGATGGATGAGGAGGTATGCCTGTTCCTAGATAAGCCTGGCCTTGTATGATTTTTTACCGTGGAATCTTTGTCGTAACTCGTCACTCAAATTCAGCATGGCACATCACTTATCCTTATCCATGCATCCTTCTATGTGACCCATTGAATCTTTTGCCTGCAGACATGCTTTTGTCTGAACAAATATGGTGGCAGCCTGTCATCTCTCTTATTGTTTCACCATTTCCGTAAGTCTGCAGGCTGAGATTGAGAAATTGGTTACTTCAACGGGGGGAGCTCTACAGACCAAAACTTCAGCAGATTTTAGCTTCACAATTGCGAAGAATGTTTTGGCTGCAAAATACAGGGTTTAGGTCTTGGAGTTAATAATTTGAATTTAGTTTAAGAGTAGCGAATTTGTTGTATCTTGTTAAGGTTAAATTCACTTTAAATGAGATTCATTATGCTTTTTCACTGAGTATGGGAAGCATCATGGTAAGTACTCTGATTGAGTTGGCTGAACTTAGGAAGAGTTTCCTCCATATATTTTTTTTGAATATTCTCTGTGCAAATTCTTTTATGAATCCCATCTTGAGAGATAAATTGTATTTATCAATTAATGTTGTGATCGTGCAGTGGTCTTTAAATGTTCTGAAGTGACCTGTTGTCACCATTAATTGGTTATACCAATGCCATATTGAGCACCATGTTGTACCTCAAGAGTCTTATAGAGTTCTTCCATTTTCTGGATTGACAATGAATGTCACAGGAATTCCTGCAGGTATCGATTGTTTGATATAGCTGCTGCTGTTGGTTGTCCTCCAGTTCTTCAATTTTTATGTCCTTCATGATCTCAGACGCACGGAAGGAGATTCAGAAGCATATTACAGAAAATGGTGGGAGATATTCTGCAGAATTGACCAGGAAGTGCACTCATTTAATTGCAGAAATATCCTTTTCTTCTTCAAGATTAAGGTCCAGTGATTTGCTTGCATATTTTCCTTTTGATTCTGATCACCATGTCAAGATGCACATATCTTTATCTTGTCTTCGCATATGAAAACACTTTTAAGAGTTTGAAAAGAAGATCTGTATCATTTCAAGGTTTACTGACGATTATAGTTTGAAATAGGAAATAGCTATGCTTGATTTAATCCTGGTTTTTGGTAATATCCTTTTACTTGGGAATTTGATTACGATGAGAAACAGTGAAACTTCCCGGCATGACAATATCATTGACTTTGACTTCTAAATCAGTCCTAAAGAATTGTGTTCTGTGGTTCAAGGAAACAAGGTGTTAAACAACGTACAATTTGAACCACTAATTGTTAAAAGATCCTGAGCCAGTTCTCGCTTTTCCAGTGTGAGTTAGGACTGCCTGTTGGTTGCTCAAAGCACATTGCTCAGCAATGTTATTACCATTGAATCTTTCTATTGACCTCATATATGATGCTCTGTAGCACTGTGAGTTCCCCTACGATGCCCTTGACTGGCTGTAAGCTCCAGAAGATAAATACAAGGTCGCTAAAAGATGGGGTCACATTCATATTTTGAATCGCAAATGGTTCGATCAATCAACTTCCAGGGAAGGTGATATTTCAGTTACTAAAATACCTCGTTGCTGTCAACTGTAGGAACATTTATGTTCTTTTTGAGCCATCTTGTTGTCTGCCTCTAATTATGAGTGCTTTTGCCAACTAGCATGTCTTAATGAGGAGTCTTATCCTGTTCAGGGTAGTTCCATGTCTTTAGTGAAAATTGCAAGTAGTCAGCAAAATCTGTACAGAGTTATTAGAAGTTCACAGTCTCTCCCCTCTTCAATGGTTGGAGATCAGGACTTCCATTCCGTTTCAGCTACTGACCATGCCGATCCAGATTTAGAAACTACTCTCACAGAATGTGTCTTCAATGTTTGTGGATCTCCATTTCCTTGCAAAAGAGGATAATAGTGATGTGGCAGCTGTGCAATCCAATGGTGAAGTGAATCATGATGGTTGGGTTGCTGAAGACTCTGAAAATGAAGACGATGACCTGTATTTGTCAGAATGTAGGTTAACATCATCAAATGCTCGATTTCCCCAAGAGTGTTCCTAAAAGAAGTAATCTGCAACTACCATTCAAAGTTGGCTTGAAGATACAAAACTTGGTGATCTGATTTTGAAGGCAGTGGAGCCTTAAATGGTTCTGCTTGACACATATGATGACTGACTAAAGAGTATATCATCATACACTGCTTTCTCTCATTTCATTATGATTGTCTGTGCTCTTCATGTGAACAACGGGAAGGCTGAAATGTTAGTATTGCTGAATAGGACAGTAGTTGCTGATTCACATGACATTTGGCTGTCTTTCACATATGATTAGTGGCTGAAGGCTGCATCCTTTCAATGGCTTCGTCAGCTTGCAAGTCTCCAATTTGAGGATACCACGCACTTCATGACATGGGTGGCCAATTTTGCCGAATGAAATCATTGTGTTTACATGTTAAAAGATGACATATGACTATAGTTAATTTGTGTTAAAGACAATTTTTCAGCTCTTCCCACTAATGGCATGCATATAGTTTCCAGGAAGGTATATGCTTGTAAGTGATAAACGGTTTCATATGGTTTTCTTCTGGATCTCTTTCCTGCATTTGCTGCTGACCTTGCAATCTTTTGGCTGGTGAAGGTAAAGGATCTTTTTTCTCTTCATGTGTTGATCCTTTGCTTTTGTTTATTGTCCAGCAGAACCCAGGATTTTTAAACTCGTTTTGAAGTCTTATATTTGTTGGTACGGGTGTCACTGAATTTATTCCTTTTTGTTCTTTTGTGATTTGGGCCACTGATGTCTTATCTCAGTCAACGGATGAAAGAGGGAAGGGTCAAAGAGCCAATAGTACTCCATTTATCCTAGTATTGCTCTGGAAGACACTTGATAGAGCACCGACATACCTTTGATTTATGTAGTTTCTATCCAATAAAAGCCGATGAAATCAGATTTTTCCAGATTTTTCCAGATCAGTCTAACGGTCCGTTATATGTTAAGCCGGAAAATGACAAGTTTGATCCTCAGCAGAAGGCAAAAATCTTGTTAGTTTTTCATGCCACTCCTTTTAATAGCACTCTCGTACTATTGTTCCCTTGGATCAATGAAAATAATTGGACTAACGTGGACTTAACAAACTCACCATGAGCAGAGAAAGCATGAGAGAAGAAAACACATTATGAATTAGGACAAAGATGAAAATTTGACAAATTTTATTAGGATATTGATGTATATTCCAAGCAACCGATAGCTTGACAAATCAATGTCGACCCTCTTCAAACCTTTTGTGAGGCTAGCAATTGAATGCATCGCATATTCTCATGTTCACATTCATGTATCATGACTTATATTAGGTCATTCCTTTTCATTTCAAGGGGAAAAAGAAAAAAGTATAGTTGTAGAGCAGCAAATGTATAGATAAATAAGAGTTACTTGGAGTTAATAAACAAAATGAAAAGTTCAGTGCATATCAAATTTACAACAAACATCAAAATTTCTTAAAATATCTATGAAAAACTATGAGAACCCTATATCAAGTCTTACTAGAAAACACAAGTAGCCACACTTTCATCCAAAAGCTCCAAATTATGATTAGCACTGTCCGTTGCGTCACTTATAAATTAATCCTATGCAACATTTCCACAATAAAGACCGGTCTTTTGTCTCGCTGTGAACATAACCTAAGTGTTTGTAATTATGATGTCCCCTAGAGATAGGTATACATGATTACCTCACATTCACACACCTTCGAGGAAATTCAGGGGAAGAACAAGAATCACTCCAAAGTTGAACGTTGACTACAGTCTTTTATTTATTTATTAATTTTTTGGAGTAGGTTTTGTCCGCATTTGCCTTGTCCCTTTCTTTGGTTAAAAGAGGACTTGGGAAATGCAATGAAGCGAGCAAGATGAAGGATGACTTTGACTTGCTTTCCCTCGCCTCACACTATGAAATATGATTAGCTAACAATCATGATTTGGAAGTTGTATGCTTTCCACATAAATAACCAACTGAGATTGATTTAAATATGAGTATACATCACCTCCTTCATTACCTTCTTTTAAATATAATTTAAGCAAGCTGCAAATTAAAAATATGGAATGAAATATATCAAGTTGCTCTGATTACATCATAATTATATAGGGAGAAGTGCCAACAAAGTCCTAAACCTTTTGCCTTTGTGCCGAATTAGTCCTAAACCTTTTTTTGGTGTCGATTCAGTCCTAAACCTTTTTACGTTGTGCCAATTCAGTCCTTTCCGGTCAATTTTGGCCTGATTTTGCTGACTAGACGCCGGCCGGCTGACGTGGCCTGATCGCACTGATGTGGACAACTTTTAATAATATTTTAATATTTTTGAATATTTTATTTTTTTGTCTTTTTCCTCCGGCCTGTCCCCGAGGTCTGACGACCGGCCAGAGCCGAAGGCCGGCGAGGGTGAGGCCGACCTTGCCGGCCACCTCGTGGGCGAGGGTCAAGCCTCGTCGGCCATGGGCGAGGCTCGCCCTTGCTGGATCTGACGAGGCGAGCCTCGCCCATGGCCGGTGAGGCTCGACCTCGCCAGATCCGGCCATGGGCGAGGCTTGCCCTCGCCGGCCATGGGTGAGGATCCCCCTCGCCGGATCTGACAAGGCGAGCCTCACCCATGGTCGGCGAGGCTCGACCTCGCCAGATCCGGCGAGGGGGAGCCTCGCCTCCGAGGTGGCCGGCGAGGTCGGCCTTGCCTGTAAGGTGGCCGGCGAGGTCGGCCTCGCCCTCGCGAGCCTTTGGCTCTAGCCGGTCGCCGGACCTCGGTGACCGGCCGGAGAAAAAAGACAAAAAAATAAAAAAATTCAAAAAAATAAAAATAAAAATAAAAAATTCAAAAATATTAAAATATTATTAAAAGTTGTCCACGTCAGCGCCGATCAGGCCAAGTCAGTCGGCCGGCGTCCAGTCAGCAAAATCCGGCCAAAATTGGCCGGAAAGGACTGAATTGGCACAACGTAAAAAGGTTTAGGACTGAATCGGCACCAAAAAAAGCTTTAGGACTAATTCGGCACAAAGGCAAAAGGTTTAAGACTTTTTTGGCACTTCTCATATAAAAAGAATTATTACGAATTTTGTAATTCAATCCATTATTAAGTCGTAGTATGGGTGAAAATTGAAAACTATCCGCTAGAACCGCATTCAATTTTTTACGCAAATCTTCTTTGGTTCCCACATCCAATGACCCAGCAACACTGCGGAAGACAGAGACCGTGTTTTCTCATTTTCACACGTGCAAAAACCAAAGATATTTGCAATCCATTTTACTTGCCATAAACCAAAGTAAAACGTCTGTTTCAAATTTCCCTCTCCTAGTTTTAAACACTGAAGCTGTTTGACATTAAGGGTGTAGAAAATGAATTTGACAAACATTTCCACTAAAATTACTTACAATAACGAATGAACAAAAGATACTTTTATGACTCATGAAAATGTTTGGACCTAAATTTTTGTCGATAATGAAAACATTTTTTATTGGCTAATTACGTTAAGTGATATAAGCAATAATTTTTATGATATAAGTACCTTGCCATGTGCATGAAAAGTACGTTTGAGAGTGATTTGCTTTTTGAATATCATGCTCTTCATGACTAGGGTGGTAAATTTTGCCGAATGAAATGGTTGTTTTTACATGTTAAAAAAGATGAGGTATGACTATAGTTATTTTGTGTTGAAGACAATCTTTCAGCTCTTCCCCTTGATGGCATGCATATTGTTTCTAGGATGGTATGTGTTTGTAAATAATAAAAGGTTTTGTACGGTTTTCTTCTATTTCTTTCCTGCATTTGCTGTTGACCTTGCAATCTTTTGGCTGGTGAAGGTAAACAATATTCTTTGTTCTCTTCATGCGTCGATCCTTTGCGTTTGTCTATTGAGCAATAGAACCCAAGATTTTTAACCTCGTTTCGAAGTCTTAATATTTGGTGGTACTAAGATTATGGGTGTGAATGAATTTATTCCTTCTTGTTCTTTTCCATTTTGGGCCACTGATGTCTCATCTCAGTCGACTGATGAAAGAGGGAAGAGTCAAAGATTCAATCTTATTCCATTTATCCAACTCTAGAAGACACTTAAGAGAGTACCAAGATACCTTTGATTCCTGTGGTTTATGACCAATAAAAGCCAGCAAAATGGGATTTTTCAGATTAGTTTAACAGTCCATTATCTGTTAACTTGTTAAGCCCGAGAACAAGAAGGATGTTCCTCATCAGAAGGCAAAAATCTTGATAATTTTACATGTTACTCCTTTTAATAGCATTCTCATTATACGGAGCAATTTTTTTTCTATCTTATATATGTGCTGAATTCTGTCTGGACCAAAAAAATGTTGGATCTAATGTAAATCTCAAAAACAAAACAACTCACGAGCAGCAAAAGCGAAGCAAGCAAGGCAGAAGAAAATGGATTTTATGAATTTAAATAAAGATGAAAATTTGATAAACTTTATCAGGTAGCTACTTTTGGATATGTTGATGTAATTTCAAGTAATAGATAGCTTTCACATGTCAATTTCAACTCTTGCCAAACACTTGATGACGGAGTAGCATTAGGATTACATGAATCGAATATTCGTGAGTTCACATTTTGTCAATCTAAAGGAAAAAGAGAATAATTATAAAACAATAATATTATCACATGTGCTATTAGATAAATATAAGTTGTTTAGATTCAATAGGCAAATTGAATAGTTTGATATATAACATATTTATGTAGCATTGTCAGACATATAGATTTTAATAAAACACCTAAGAGAAACCGTGCAAACCCCACACAAAGCCCCACCGCAAAATGCAAATTTCAATACAATTATTATATCATAATTGATTTGCCCCGTCGCATCATTTATAAATTAAATTTAGACAATATTTTCACCATAAATAATGGTCTCTGTTCTCCCAATGCAACTAAGCAAGCAAGATGGTGGAAGACTTTGACTTGCTTTCAATTGCTAGAATTTTTCCCCCCATTTCTTTTGAGTAGGTCTTGTTGGTTTAGCAAGCAAGATGGCGGAAGACTTTGATTTGCTTTTCCTCGTCAATCCTTCTCCCACCCCCTCCTTCTTTTGAGTAGGTCTTGTCAGCTTTTGCCTTACCACTTTCTTTGTAATTGAGTGAGCAGGATAGTGGAAGACTTTGATTTGCTATTCCTTGCCAGTCCTTCCCCCTCCCTCTTCTTTTAGGTCATCTTAGCTCTCACCTTACCGCCTTCTTTACAACTAAGCAAGTAAGATGGTGGAAGACTTTGACTTGCTTTTCCTCACCAATCCTTCCCCCTTCTTTTAGGTCTTGTTAGCTTTTGCCTTATCACTTTCTTTGCAATGAAGCAAGATGATGGAAGACTTTGACTTGCTTTTCCTCACTAGTTCGTCCCCTCCCCCCTTCCTTTTAGGTCTTGTTAGCTTTCGTCTTATCACTTTCTTTGTAACTAAGCAAGCAAGATGGTGGAAGACTTTGACTTGCTTTTCCTCACCAGTCCCCCCCCCCTCTTCTTTTAGGTCTTGTCAGCTTTTGCCTTATCGCTTTATTTGCAAAGCAAGCAAGATGGTGGAATGGTTTGACTTGCTTTTCCTCGCCGGTCCTCCCCCCCTCCCCCTCACCCTCACTCTCTTCTTTTAGGTCTTGTTAGCATTTGCCTTATCACTTTCTTTGCAACTGAGCAAGCAAGATGGTGGAAGACTTTAACTTGCATCTCCTCGCCAGTCCCCACGCCCCCTCGCCAGATAATTTTCTAAAAGGTAATTAACTTGGTTTCATAGAAAAATTGATATAGAATTTTTGAAAAAGCCATTATTTTGTGATAAAGATTTCTTTTGCAAAATGCAGATACTAGCATGATCATGCTATGTGAGGAGAAACATTCCATTGACCCAATTTGGCGACGCGCATGACTATTGCAACAACATATTTATCCTTGAGTTATGAGTCCTCAATGATGGCCCACTGCAATGTTGGGCTTGACATTAGATCTAGTTGAGATCAACGTCGCGTCTAGCTCAATGCATGCTAGAATTACTCAAATGCGATGCTAGATCTAGTCAAGTGTCATTGCAGCTTTGAGCAAGACGCCTCTATTTCGTGTTTGGCCATGACAAGAGAGGAGAGAGAGAGAGAGAGAGAGAGAGAGAGAGAGAGAGAGAGAGAGAGAGAGAGAGAGAGAGATAGATGGGGCCTAAGTTATGGAGGGCATGGTTGGTGTTGTTCAGGCGAGTGACTGAAAGATGGTGACATTAATTCACGGTGGTGAGGGCAGAGAGAGAGAGAAATGATGTGGTAGAATAACAAATATTTCATATGACAGTCGTATCATATGGTGTGAAAAGCTAATGAAGAGTATTTTTGACATTTAAGCACCCATTAGGATGCAATTCAGCTAATAATCAAGAAAAACCACCATCCAAAGCAATCTAAACCCATCAAAATTGGCCAGATGGACTATATTGGCGAATTATCAAAATGTTTAGAACTAAATTGATCAAATTTAGAGGTTTATGACTAAATTAGCACAAATGCAATTGCTTTAAGACTTTTTTGGTAATTTTCCCATCCTTTCTTCATTCCCTTATACTTCACCATAACTTTGACCCCTAAATACCTAAGATAAAATTTTTGTGTGTAGACTAAGCACATGATATCAATCTAATTCCTTATGTCCTTAAGAGTACGGAGGAGATTTGGTTGAATTGGCCCTAATTGACGTTGTCATCTAGATGTGAAGCTAAATGATATCGTGGGAAAGATTACACTTGGAAACCTAAAAATGACCGGAGCCATATAAGTTCTACATGAGTCCCACTAGATTAAACAATCGATAATGAATAGGGAATGAATGACAGGTCACTCAATCATTGATTAAAGCAACGGGCAAGTGAAGAAAAAGCTCATGCAATTGTCGTGCCACATACAGTGGGCTCCATGTATCGAGGCGTACTACACTCGAGCATGAGTTCCCCTAAGAAGAGCCATGTGAAAGCAAATGAAAAGATCATTACTTTTCTCTCTCTCTCTCTTTTTAATTAACATGAATTGCATATAGACATGATTCAAACTCATTAAAATATATTATATATTGAATAAAATCTTGTTACTTTAAATTCATAACAACCTATTCTTTCAATTTGAGTCAATCCATATATGATTCAGCTCACTAAATATGAGTTTACAAATAGATTTTTGACCATTTCAATCCCTCCAACGGTGAGAGGCTTTTATTTCAATAGGAAAGGAAAGCAAAATGTTGTCCATCTTCACTTTGATTTGTGCGGCCATGTGATTCCACTACAAAGAGAACTAACACAAGGTGGGGGTTCGTCTGTAAAAATAGTAAATTTTCTCATCGAGGACACGCAAATCCATGGTAAGATTGTGTGTGTCCCTAGCACATTGCACTCACTTTTCGAGGCAAGAGAAGAAGTAATTTTCAATATGAACACCTTGCAAAAGTTCCCACGTAAAGGAGATAATTTCGTTTGACAAAAAAAGAAAAAAAAAGAATGAAAAGGAGATGATTCCGTAGCTGTTGAGGACTAGCATCGTGTAAAAAAGTTAATTTCCACTATGATTTGCTTGGCCACAGAATCCGATAACAAAAAGAATTAATAAGTGAAGTCTATAGGGGGTCGTCTTGCCAATTTCGAGGAAGGGATTGTTCTGGTGGTCTTGGTCAAAAAGGCAAGAATCAAAAGAAGTACAATTGCCTCGTCCAAGAAACGCCATCCCCCACAAGTTGTCTCTACTTCTAGATCTGAAGCACATCGAATCCTCTTACCAGAGCGAGAGCTTCAGCTTGAATCGGCGGAGGAATCAAGGGATCTTCTTTCTCGCATCCATCGAGCAGTACGCCTGAGGCCGTTGCGAAGAGCACCTGCAATCGCTCCTTCTGTTCCCACTACTCGTCCTTTCTCGTGATGTTCTGACCTGAGATGATCTGCAAATTTACCTCGGCGTATTTCCAAACCAAGCCGGTCCAGGTCGAGGCGCGAAGGTGATCCTCGGGATTGCGTTGCCTTACGGGACTCAGACACAACTCCATCTGCTTCGAGGCGACTTCTTCTCAAACACTGAAACCCATCACAGTGAGCTCCTCGAGGTAAGCACGACCTCAATTCTCCAGTCTATTACAATTGATTGGACAAATAATAAAATACATTTGATTATTACCCATAAGGCGTACGAAATATTACATGTGAAATTCCCTCAGACTTTTTCAAAATCATCAGTACATATATATTGCTAATTTTTCTTACTACAATCTTCTCATTTAAACTAATTGGTTATGAATATAGACCGATTGAATTGGGTGGAATCACATGTTGGCCCTCATCCCGATATTGTTCAAACTCATTAAGATAAATATTAAATTAATTTTTTTTACTTTAAATTCATAACAACCTACTGTTCAAACTCATTAAAATATATATTAAATTAATTTTTTTACTTTAAATTCATAACAACCTACTTTTGAAATTTTAGCTAATCCATATATGATCCAAGTCACTAGAGATGAGTAAAATAGTAAATTTTTGACCATTTCAACGCCTCTAGCAGTCTTCACTTTGATTTGCATGGCGATGTGATCTCATTATAAATAGAGCTAACAAAAGATAAGGGTTAGTCTGTTAAAGAAGTAAATTTCCTCATCAAAGACACACAAATCCACGGCGGGATTGTGTGTATCTTAAGCACATCCGGCTTATCTTTTGGGACAAGAGAGGAAGTAATTTCCGATATGAACACCTTGCAAAAGTTGCTAATTAAAGGGGGTGATTGCGTGGCTCTTTCGAAAAAGCATCATGTGGAAACTAATTTCCAATGTGAACAACCTGACTCCAACGTGAAAGTATCAATCCTTTTTGTAATGGGGTGGGTAAAGCAAAAGGCAAGGATAAATAAAAAAGTATTGCATATCTTCAATTTGATTTGAGTGGCCACACGGTCCAATTACAATCCAATTGCTACGTCAATCAACAATAGGGGTGTCATCAGTCAATCAATAATTTGAGTGGCAACGCAGAGCATTGTCGTTGCGAGAATAAAGCAAAAAGAATCGCCCATCTTCAATAATTTCCACTACTTATTGCACCTCTCCCTCTCTCTCTCTCTCTCTCTCTCTCTCTCACGTTCGGCCTCTCTTTTGCCGAGCAATTCAAAACTGCCGTCCTCACTCACTTTCTCTGATCTTTTCCCTCTTGAAAGTTCTCGCCCAGGCTTGTTTAGGGTCTCCTCTCTCCAATCTCGTGCCTTTCTTTGCATCTTAGCTCGTGGGAGGTAATCGCTTTTTCATGTCTTATTAGCGTGTTGTTTCTATTGATTCGTCGCATTGTTATTGGAATGATTGGCTGAACTAAGTGTGTTATGGGCCCTTTCTATCTATGGGGATATGGGGTGGCTGCTAAATAGCAGAGGAGGGTCTTTTATTCTCTCTTTGGAGTTGTTACCTATTGACGGGGTATGTTCCCAGCTCAAATTTGACTTCGATGAAAAAAGAAAACCTTTGTTTTCGACTTTAGATATGGCTAATCCTATGATTTCCTTACCATCTAATTGTTAGTTGCATCATAATTTAGTATTGATCTTTTATTGAACTAGAACGAGTAGGTTTGCAACCACTAGACTCTATCACGTGAAAATTGCCACATTTCGCTTGAATTCTATGTTTTTGTAGGTCCTAGATCAATTTATATAAAAAAAAAATCAAAAAATAAAAGTCGGTTGGCTCCAAAGTCAACTAGTTTGTTCCTCAATTACAAAAACAGAGAAACGAGTATTACATAATAAGTTAATGATTCTTAATTTAGAACTTACTCATCCTAAAACTGATCATCCTAATAGTAAGTCTTCTCTTAGGAAGATTTCATTCGACAATTCTACCTCCCTATAGAACATTCCATATGAGTAATATTATGTTTTCCTCGAATTGTTGGATCATTAATCCTAGAAAGTCTATTCCCTTTCTATAGTAAGAAAAAAAACCTAGTTGATCATTTGACACACACGTGAAAATAATAAAATAAATCAAGCCATACACACATATTAGGAGATTCACCTAGCTTTAAATCACTCATTTCTTACACCTCTTTTTATTACAAACAACTAATTCGTTCTTCAAATCAATTTAACCTGACTTATCACGAATAAACTAATTCGTTCTTCAAATCAATTTAACCTGACTTATCACGAATTTAGCCGATGATCCTGTTCTACTTCCATTTAATTGGTTAAAAAAAATCTTTGCGGTGATATTCTCAAGGTGGGCCCTCCAACAAAAATGGGGACAAGCACCTAGCGCCATTTTTGCAAACCTTGGTCGTCTCTGGATTTTCCTCAGCAGCTTCCTTCTACTTTCTTCTCTTCTCCTCCTTCTTCCATTGAATCATTACCTAATTTCTAATCGTTCAGACTAACGTGGAGAAAGAAAGAGTGCATGAAAAGACAGCACTGAGGGAGCATCCACTCCTCCATTTGGTGCCATCTAACAAATTATATCTCTATTTTACATAAAATATCAATCAATATTTTAGATTTGAAAATTTGAAATGAAAGGCTCGGTGATAACACACCAGTTCAAAATAAATTCACTTTACATGGAATTGTAGCATGTGGTACCTGCGCTAGAATAGATGAAAGATAAATAACCACGAGTATTTGTTTATCTCTACCTTACATTTCCTAATAATATGACAATTTTAAACAAAATTAAAATATAAGATCACATTCCAATTCACTAGCTTGGTCCTTTCTTGATGTCTTTCACACATTTCTAATTCCATTTCAACTTAATTATTATCTTTCAAATGATTTATTAAATTCCTATTCTCAATAACCAAATAAAAAACTGAACGTATGCTTGTATTTTTAATTGAGTGCAATATACTTGTACGCGGATTCTAGTACTTTATAGCCCAATTAAAAAATTAACGTCTACGTTACTCGTGAGGAATCAAGCCAACAAGTTTGACTTAAATAGGGTGAGGTCAAAAACAAGATAGGTGTGGGCTAAAAGCAGCTGCAACTGCTCCTAGTCAATCAATTACCATTTAATTGGAGATTTCATGTTCATTTTTTCTTGTATGGTAACATATTCATGTTCGTTCGTAGAGATTAGTTCATCAATCCTTTTATGCAAGAAAAGCATCTTTCATTCCAACTTTCACCCTTAGATTGCCATGCATCTTTCATTCCCATTTTTACTTTCAATTCATGTTCGTGAAGGTTTCTGTGTCATGAATTCATAATTTAAAAGCCTTTTGGACATTAACTCTAAATATCACTGCTTCCTTCTAAAAGTAGGCCCAAACACTTCATTCCCTTCTTTTCTATGCTTTTTCCTAAATTATGTTTTATTTTTTATTTTATTTTTTGAATATTTCGCATACTTCTTTTTTCAGTGGTTTACTGACTTTTCAAGAGCTGAATGATATGCGAACAAACTATTAATAAAAAAAAAAATGACCCGGAAAAGAACTCAAGGATAATGTACAAGTATTTCATATATCATTAGTAACTTAATACTAACGCATTATGTTCATTTGGTGTCATTTAACAAATTACAGCTCTATTTTGCAAATAATATATTAATCAATAATTTAAATTTAAAAGTTAGAAGTGAATAGCTCGGTAACATCATATCATAAATTTGTCTTATATAGAATTACCGGCATGTGGGGCAAGCATGAAATAAATAAGAGAGAAATGACAACAACCATTTGTTAATCTCTACTTCCAGCTTCATTAAGAATATGCCAATTTTAAATAAATTTAAAATATGTAATCATCGAATTTGAACCAAAACATAAAAGAAGTGAAGCAATGGACCTAAAACGAATAGAGAAACAACATTCACACAAAAAGAGAATAGATCATAAGGGGAAGAGAGAGAACCAAGCCAATAAGCATTTGCAAAAGCATCTTTCGTTGTTCATCAATCCCTTTAAGCATAAGAAAAAGCATCTTTCATAAGCTAAAAAGCATTTGCAAAAGCATCTTTCATTGTTCATCAATCCTTTTAAGCAACATAAAAAACATCTTTCGTTTCCACTTTTCCCTCTCAGATCGCCATGTACAAAGAGCAGAGGAAGAGAAAGAGAGCAGAGGAAGAGAGCACTGGGGGAGCATCCTCTTCTTCATCCATCTCTCCAGAAGCCACAGGTTTACGTAGCAGTCAATACGATGTGTTCTTGAACTTTAGAGGTTCGGATACTCGCAAGACATTCACTGATCACCTCTATCACAATCTGGTCAAGGCAGGGACTATACCGTTTTGCGTGTTTAGGGACGAGAATAGCATCCCAATTGGTGAGGAATTTGGTTCAAAGATTCTTGATGCCATTGTACGGTCTAAGATTTTGATACCCGTCATCTCTGAAAATTATGCTTCAAGCAAATGGTGCCTCCGCGAGCTCGTTCATATCATGGAATGCAAGAAGAGCACATCACATATAGTGTTGCCTATATTTTACAAAGTTGCCCCATCGGATGTGCGGCATCTAAAGGGAAATTTTGGAAATGCCTTCCATTTGAGTCGGGAGCGTTTTGATGAGAAGGATATTCAGGAATGGCAACGAGCACTTGATGAAGTCAGTTACTTAAATGGATGGGAATCTAATAAATTTGAGGACGGGTACGTCACTGAACTTTTCTTGTTTTGATAAGTTTGTTTTCTTGTTTAGGCAAAACCGATGAATTTTACATTTTCCTCTGGTATAGAGCAAAAAACAAGGAGACGACAATACCTCCAGCCTATAGTAGCAATCACTAAACAATAGGCTACAAATTACTCCAATGCTTGGTCTTCTGAAGCTTGATCACCACTAGATAAAATCACCCTCCTATAGCCAACAAGGGTTAGCACGGTTGATAAGGATCAATTACTTTGCATAGATGATGTCTAGGTTCATAATCACTCATTTTTATTTTTTGTTGTTGTTTGACAGGCATGAGGGAGAACTAATAGAACATGTGGTTAAAACTGTTATAAGGAAGTTACAAGATGATTTTCAACTAAATGTGCCTAAGCAACTAGTTGGACTTGATGGTTGTCTGAAGGAAATTATGAATTGGATAGACGGTCCTTCCATCAATGCTCGAATGATGGGAATTTTTGGCATGGGTGGGATAGGCAAGACAACTCTTGCCAAGATCATTTACAATCAACTCTTGAACAAATTTGAGCATGTTAGCTTCATTCCAGATGTTCGAGAAACTATCAAGCGCCATGGTATTACATATTTACAGAGGCAACTAATATTGGATATACTACATGGCAAAAGTGAAGTGTCTAGAATTGATGATGGGATTAATATAATCAAATCTAGATTCAAAGGAAAAAAGGTTCTCATTCTTTTGGATGATATAGATGACAAGAATCAACTAGATGCATTGGCTGGGGAACGTAATTGGTTTATAGCAGAAAGTTTGATCATTGTTACAACTAGAAATGAAGCTGTTCTCGATCAATCTGAATTCGAGGTAGACTACAAGTATGAATTGAATGGATTGAATAAGGTGCATGCTTTGCTTTTGTTTAATAGACATGCATTTCGTATGAACCATTCTTCGAGGGACTTTGAGGATATATCTCATGATATCATATCCACCATGGGTGGGCTACCCTTGGCACTTCAAGTTGTAGGTTCATACTTGTATAAAAAAACGAATAAAAGAGTATGGGAAGATGTGTGTAAGCAATTAAAAAACCAACCACATAGAGATGTCCAAAAAATATTGCAAATAAGTTATGATGCATTAGAAGATGGATATAAGCAGATTTTTCTCGATATTGTTTGTTTCTTTATTGGCGAAACGAGCAAATACGCCATGTACATGTGGGAGGATTGTGGGTTTTATCCAAATCAAGGTATTGAAGAGTTGAAGTTGAGGTGCTTAATTAAAATTGGAGATGATGATAAGTTTGAGGTCCATGATCAACTAAGAGATCTTGGAAGGAGCATTTTTTGCCTAGGACAACCGCTTGAGAAACGTAGCAGACCATGGGATGACAACTACCAGGGACTCCCAAGAGTACTAAGATGTATAAAGGTAAAATATGGCACTCCTTTCTTTTTTCTCTCCTTCTTAATTTAATATATTTAATATGATATAGTTTAATTTCTGTCTAGCATGAACTGATGCTCTTACTTTCTAGGAAAAAAGAATGAATTTAAACATCCATCTATGTCCATCGTGATTAATTGTGACAGCTAAATAGATTGTAAGTATTAGAAAAAGTTAGATAATAGTTTCTAGGAAAAAAGAATCAATTGAAACATCAATTTATCTCCATCGTGATTAATTGTGACAGCTAAATAGATTATAAGTATCTTAAGGATGAAAAAGTTATATCATTTTATTTGATTTCATTGAAATGAATTGCATCTGTTAAAATTTGATTGACAATTAATTTAAGATCCTTTAACTATAATTTGACACTATAAAACTCATTTACTAAAAGCATGCAATTGTTGTATCTAGTTGAAAATATCGATAGTCTGAAGGACAATAAGAATAAATGAAGATGAATTATAAACATCATTGATCAGATAAATGAAGATATCTAGGTTAAAAAAGAGAGAGTATGTGCCAATTATAATAATTGATAATTAAATCAAAACAATTAGATTGGAAAAAATTTCACACTTATGACATGTGCTTGCTTTCTAGCATGGTCGAATGTATTGTGGTGCTCTTGTGATCTAGGAATCCAATGCTTGATTTTTTTTTTCCATTATTATTTTGAAGAAATCGGTCCCTCTATTAGTTATATTATCTCTTTTCATTCTTATTTCCTCCTAATAGATAAGATAGCAAAAATCCCCTTAATTTTTTTTAGGAAATCTTACTGTTTTTTAAGGTTTTATTCTGTTGACCTTGCTCATTTCATGGATTAGGTCAGGCGCATGATAAAGAGTGGATTTTCTTATAACAAACATTTGTATCCACTATAAGTTGTTTATATTATTTATATTTTTGGGGACAATGTCTCTTTTGTGCTAGAAACGTCTAGATTGACTTGACTATTTATGAAATAAATAAAAAAAGGAAAACTTGACTGATGAGAGGGAATGTCGTGTTTATTATTATATCCATACCCTTGTGTTCATGATATATGATATTCAGCATCGAGCCAGTTTTTTCAACTCTGTCTTATCTTTTAGTTAAATTATCAATGTTCATGCCATTTCATTATTATATTGTGTCCATTTGGGATGTCTCATAGGCTCATGGCTGATGAATTGCGAGGAATTAACCCTAGCAATCAACCAAGAGATATTGGGCAAACAAAACGGATTTATATTTTTGATATAATTTGAAATAGTTCGTTCCTATGGGCCCATATCACATTCTTCTGATGATCCAATAACTTCTTAACGTTAGCAAAAAGAGCATATCATACGGGTGTTTGAAAAATGAAAAAAGTAGTTAAATCTGTTTTGAATAGACAAAATTGCTAAAAGATGATAATTAGTGAGGGGAAACAATTAAATGATTGTACGATATGAGAGATTTAGATTTAACTTTGGAAAATGAAATACTAATGGGAATAATTTCCAATTGTCTTGACTATTTCATATATTATTATGTCTATTCTGTTATATCCGATTTCTTCAGTTTACTTTGGTGAAATATATGGGAATTGCGTGCAGACTTTTGACGAAAGTTTGAGGTTCGAAATCCCCATTCCATATATTAATTTTTTTAATATAATATACAATATAGATCAATGTGCAAGCGAAAATTATGAAATATTATGTGGATGATAATTACAACAATTCAACAACTTTTCCAATGAACAGACTTAAGAGAAATTATTTCCATTCCATTTCACCGGTTAATATTTAAAGCTGAGATTAAAACAAACGTGTTGAACCATAAAAGTGAATTTCTAAGCAATTGAACTTTTGGGGGAAAATATAGGTATTATTATACAAGTCAATCAAAGCCATAAGGGAATTTTTTTCACCATCTTCAACTAATTAAATGATCTGTTTTAGCAAAAAAGTTAAATAGTATGTTTTGATTTATAAGATGCAAAAAAATAAAATAAAAATGATGCCATTCTTATGGAAACGGACATATGATTAAACAATGTCACCACATCACTTTTTAATTAATCGGTTCATTTTTTAGTTATGTTGAAAGTGTCATCACGTCATTTTTTAGTTAATCGGTTCATTTTTCAGTTCTGCTAAAAACAACTTTTTCTTTTTTTCTTTTTTTGCAATTCCTGTCAAAATTTCTAACCAATGTCACCATGTCACTTTTTAAATATACTTAACCTGAAAAAAACGTTTCAGTTTTCAACGACATGATTGAACACTTCACAACAATAGTTAATAATGTTAAAGATATTTTAGATATCTTCTAAAGACACGTAGGATATTTCCTCTGGATTTTTTTATATCTATTTTGAACATAAGTATCTGATTTTATTTCTTTAGATAGTGTCGTAGTAAAATCTATAAATAGGCTCTCCATTCAATTTATATTTATATATATAAATATAAAATATAAAAATTCACCCCCCTTTTTTTTCTTTTCCGCATTATTACATTTAACTAATGAAATGAAAACTGGGTGCTTCCTTGGCCACTTACATGTGGCCCACCGACACACTCACAAATTCTTTTGAAAAATTGTACAAAAGTCATAAGAAAATTTACAAATAAATATTTGTATATTGTGAAATGATTTTATGTAAGTCAAAGTCCACATGCTACAATTTTTTTTTTAAAGCAAAGTATAAAACATCGAGGTGAATGTGCCTTAGTTGTTTTAAGGCAATAACTATTATTTTCTTTATCTTCATGTCATTTGTTTGATTTTCAAAAGATCGTAAAAAAAAAAAGGATTAAATGTGATTTCAACATATCCATATCTATATAGGGGAAGGACAAAAGGGTAAAAAATCGTGCAAATCCAATATTAGAAAAAACGAAAACCAAAAAGTTAAAAATTTGCAGATGTAAAATATTGCGTTGCAAATATATAATAGAGAGAATAGAGAGATTAAGTAGAGAAAGCCTGAACACCAAAGATCGTAAAGAAAATTTTATTTCCAATATATCACCTTATTTCTATGACAAAAACTAAGTTCCTATTTATAAAAAAACATGGATGCACTTATCATTAATGTCAATGTATTGAATAATACATACATTGAATAGGGAGATATACTTAGAATGTATAATACAAATGTACCATAATAAGTACATTAGATAAGATGAATATAATAAATATTTATTCATGTATTTCATGCATTCATGTATTTCATAACACTCCCTCTTGAAAATTCATTGTATTTATTATATTACGAATGTGTATCGAATGATACTTATCTCATTAAAAATCTTAAGCTTGGAAAAACCCAATGGGACAAAAAAATGGACAAAAGGGAAAAAGAGTGCTAATCACAAATTTTATGATCCCTTCCTTTATCGATGCATTAATTGCCTCATTAAAAATTTTAAGCCCGAAAAACCTTGTAGGAAAAAATCGGACATAAAGAAAAAAAAGTGCAATGCATAGTTCATAATATCTCCCCCTCAATTGAGCCATATAGGCACTGTTGGGGCTAATTAATCTTGCATCTTGTGAACTCATCACATACCAATGCCATATATAAATTTCTCAAAACTTAACATTAGCAATGATTTGGTAAAAAGATCTGTAAGATTATTTATTGATCGAATCCGTTTAACATCAATTTGTCGACTTTCTTGGAGTTCATGAGTATAGAAAAATTTCGGCAAGATATGCTTGGTGTTATCACCTTTTGATATATCCTCTCTTAACTTGTGCAACACAAGCATCATTATCTTCATAAATTATAGTGGGAGAATTTGTAATCGATACTAAACAACATCAATTATGAAAATGCGTTATAACAGATCTTAACAAAACACATTCTCTTCCAGCTTCATATGAAGCAATAATCTCAAAGTGGTTAGAGGATGTAGTTATTAGTGATTGCTTCATATAACTTTTAGAAATAGCGGTGCCGTTATAACAAAATAAATAACCGATTTGAGAGCGAGTCTTATGGGGACTAGATCTATATCCAGCATCAGCATATCCAACTAAATCAGAGTTAATGAAATCCTTGAAATAATATAATTCAAAATCTATAGTTTTTCGGAGATAATGGAAAATATGTTTAACTCCATTCCAATGTTTTCGAATTAGCTCAGAACTAAAACGTGCCAATAAATTTACCGTAAAAACGATATCTGGTCTTGTACATTGTGCCAAATACATCAAAGTCCCAATTGCATTGAGATATGGTACTTCAAGAGCAAGTATCTCTTCATCAGATTCTTTAGGCCAAAATGAGTTCTTTTGGGGATCTAGAGACCTTACAACCATAGGGGTGCTCAATGGGTGAGCTTTGTTCATGTTAAAACGTTTAAGTAATCTTTCAATATATGTTGATTGAGGGACAATTATTCCATTTGCTTTATGTTCAAGCTTTAGATCAAGATAAATTTTGATTTTACTCAAATCTTTAACTTCAAACTCCATTTTCAAATACTTAGCAATTTTAGTTAACTTTTCTAGAGTTCTAATTAAATTTATATTATCGACATAAACTGCTACAATAACAAATCCAGTTTTTGATTTCTTAATAAATACGCATGGACAGATAGGATCATTCTTGTACCTTTCCTTAATTAGGTACTCATTTAGGTTTTGATACCACATGCGACCAGATTGCTTTAACCCGTACAAGGATCTTTGCAATTTTATTGAGAATAAATTGTGGGGAGTGCATGCTTTAGGCATTTTGAATCTCTCAAGAATTTTCATACAAATATCATAGTCTAATAAGCCATATAGATATGCCATCATAACGTCTATGAAACGCATTTCCAATCTTTCAAAGATTACTAGGATAATGAGAAAATGAAATGTAATCATATCCATCACATGTGAATGTCTTATTATAATCAATCTCGGGTCTTTGAGAGAATCATTGGGCAACGAGTTGGGCTATATACCTAACAACCTCGTTTTTTTCATTTTGTTTCCGGACAAATGCCCATTTATATCCAATGGGTTTTACATTATCAAGGATTCGAGTTATGGGTCCAAAAACCTCTCGTTTAGCTAGGGAAGCTAATTCAGCTTTAATTGCTTCCTCCAACTTAGGTCAATCTTGCATTTGACGGCATTCAATACTAGATTACGGTTCATAATCATCATTCATAATTTTATGAGCAACTAAGAATGCAAAAACATTAGCAATGATTTCATTTCGATCCCAAATTTTATTACAATATGTAATGGAATTCTCAGTATTCGCAAGGTTGGTATTTCTTTCATGGGTTTGCGCCTTTTCAGGGGCAATAAGCACTTTGAGAGCAAGTACAATGACAGGCTCTTCTGGAGCGGATTTCTGATTTTTTTCCCATTCGTTTTCGAGGAGCAATACTTTTGATTTTATCGGTCTACCACGCTTTAAGTGCGAGAGATTTTGATCTATTTTAGCTTGTCATTCGGGAACAACTATCCTAATTGGAGCATTTGCAGCTGGAATATGAGACTCCGTTACCTTAATAGTATCATTAAGTGCGTCAGGAAATCTATTGTCCATAATATGTAAATGGATTATGCGCTGCACCTCGTTTTCACACTCAGGAGTTCTTAGGTCTAATTGATATAAAATTTTCTCATTTCAAGAGAAAATCTTAATTAGTTTTTGTTTTGTAGTCATGGAAGTTGTAGGTATTCCAATTGATGGAAATCTAGTGTCATCGAAATGACAATCTGTAAATCTGGTAGTAAAAAGATCACCGGTAGTTGGTTCTAAGAACCTAATGATGGATGGTGAATTAAACCCAACATAAATGCTCAAATGACGTTGGGGATCCATTTTCGTTCGTTTTGGTGGTGCTACAAGCACCTGTATTGCACAACCAAAGGTGCGTAAATGTGAAATATCTCATTTATAACCAAGAACCATTTGAAGGGGAGATTGTAAAAGATTAGTTGTGAGGCGTGATCTTATAAGGGTTGCCGCATGCAAAATTGCATGACCCCATGCTGTATCATTGAGATTTGTTCTCAATAATAGAGTGCGGTGATATGTTTAATTAAGGATTCTGCTAATCCATTTTGAGTATGAACATATGCAACCGGGTGCTCAATCTCGATTCCGAAGTAAGCACAATAGGTATCAAAACTCTTTTATGTAAATTAATCAGTATTATTCATCCTTATGCTCTTAATTAAATAATCAGGAAATTGTGCCTGAAGCTTTATAATTTGTGCAAGTAAACATGCAAAGGTGACATTGCACATAGATAATAGATAAACATTGGACCATCTACAGGATGTGTCCACTAGTACCATAAAATATCGAAATGGTTCATTTGGTGGTTGTATCGGTCTACAAATATCACCCTGAATTCTTTGCAATAATAAATGGGATTCAAGATTAACCTTTGTTATAAAAGATTTGATAATGAGCTTTCCTTGTGAACAAGTTTCGCAATTATAATCTTTGGATAACAATACATTTATATCTTTTAAAGGGTATCCTTTTGTATTCTAAATTATTCTACGTATCATTGAAACGCCAGGGTGATCAAGGTGATCATGCCACAATCTAAACTGATCAAGGTTTACCAATCTCCAAGATGTGGTGGCGTAGGTTTCAACAAACTTAATCATGACATAATACAAATCCATAGAAGAAGCTTTGAGTTTCTCATGGATGGTCTTCAGGCCCATCTTATAAGAAGTAAGGTCAATATATTCCTTATCTTGTTCACAAATAGTCTCAATATGGTACTAATTACGGTGTACATCTTTGAAAATGAGTAGATTTTTTTTTTGATTTATTGCTGAAAAACGTATCCTCAATATGCAGGATGGTACCATTTGGCAAAACAATTGTGGCATTCCTAAAACCATTAATAATTGAAACATGACTTGATATTGTATGGATTTGTGCCTTACGCAATGTCATACTTGAGAAAAAGTGTACTACGAAATATAGTATGTGTTGTTGTACTATTAAGCAAACAAATATCTTCTTTTTTCTCGGTATTTTCCATTTGCATTTATATTAACAACTTCAGGTGTCAAGTATCATAAAATTTGCATATTAGTTAGAGTCAAATAAAATAATAAATATTATATGAGGTTCATAAGCATTTCATAATCATATTAGAGAACAATAAAAGGTAATACATTTAAACAATTAGAAAAGAAATTATTAGAATCATAAAATTCGAAATTCAAGTTATCATCCACCAATCTAATGCCTCATCAAAGTAATAAGAGGTGTTCAAAGAAATCAGAGACATTCAAGGATACATTTGGTAATTCAGGAGCAAGAGGAGTCCCACCAACAGAGATATTGTTGGCCTTAACAGTGGTTATGGTAGTAAGATTGATTTCAATGGCACGAGATTCACCACGCTTGCCTGTATTTTTAAAAAATACTTGGTATAGATCAACAAAATGCTTTGGCGTACGACAAGTACGCGATCAGTACCCAATCATGCCACAGTGATGACAGATACTTTCATTAATCACATTTTTTGGCTTTTTTTTTTTTTTTTTGCCATGATTCAGGCCAAAATTAGATTTCCTAGGATGGTTAAATTCTAGCCATCCCTTTTAGGATTATGTTCTTACTTGCGCTTATAGTCATTAAAATGGCCAATATTTTTCTCAGAGTTAGTATGTGCTTCAAGCAATGCTTTTGAGCTAGCAGGTCTAAGATAATTATTTTTTAGTAGCAATTCATTAGTTTGCTCGGCAATGAGGAGCATGGAAATTTATTCATAGTATGTGGCAAACGGATGTTGTCAGTATTACTGTTGCAATACAATATTCAAAGCATAGAAGGTTGAGAAAGTTTTCTTTAATGATTTCGTATCAGTGAGTTTGATACCGCATAACTCAAGTCGAGAAATAATGTCAAATAAAACGGAGTTATAATCAAACATTGATTTAAAATCTTACAGTCTAAGATTTTGCCAATCATATTATGCTTGAGGGAGGATAATAGTCTTGGTATGATCATACCTATCATTCAACCTCCTCCACAAGATTTGAGGGTCTCGAATGGATAAATATTGAGTTTGTAGGCTCTCATGCAAATAACAGAAAATAAAAAATCAGTATATTTGCTTTATCTTTTGCATTTGAGGTTCCGTCCTCTATAATTGCATTAGCGAGACCTTACCCTTGGAGGTGCATTTCTATGTTAAGGCATCAGAATAAATAATTCTTTCCACTCATTTCTAGAATGTGGAATTTGGGCTTTTCAAAATTTGCCATAATCCTTGCAAAATTAAATCCTTAAATCAATTAAAAGGATTTTCAAATATCTACCGCCACTTTAGGAGTAGAAGGATACTTTTAGATTTGAAATTGACTTCGGGCCAAGAAAAATAAAATAAAGAATTGATAGAAGAAGATGAAGTATAAGTTGATAATGAAAATAAAAAGAACACCTATCTTGCAAAAATTACTTACTCAACCAGTAGATCTTCGTGCTGATAACGTGTTATAAAATATTGCGTTGCAAATATATAATAGAAAGAATGGAAAGATGGAGTAGAGAAAGCTTGAACACCAAAGATTGTAGAGAAAGCTAGAGGAGAAAATTTTATATCCAATATATCACCTTATCTCTATGACAAAAACTAAGTTCCTATTTATAAGAAAGCATGGATGCACTTATCATTAATATCAATGTATTGAATAATACATACATTTGATAGGGAGATGAACATTCATTGAATAGGAAGATGTACTTAGAATGTATGATACGGATGTATCATAATAAGTGCATTATTTAAAATGAATATAATGAATATTTATTTATGTATTTGATTCATTCATGTATTTCATAACAGCAGAAATTTTCACCTTGGCTTCGGGGGGCAACTTCAAGCAAAGGCTCTATCAATCTCTCCTGGTTTCTAGGGGTAGCTTCAAGCAAAGACTCCATGGAACTCTTTTCTGAGGTGAGATGGTTTCAATGGAGGTCATATGACAGCGATTTGTCTCTTTCGACTACTAATTTGCATCTACCGAACTTATCGGTACTAAAGTTGCATATCGATATCATCACAAAGGATTGGGAAGGATGGGGTTTATTTATGGTAAGATTGGAAAAAGAAAGTATCTTTTTGCAATTTTAGGGTTTTGTTGTTTAGTCGATCAACTTCTTTTTGATAGCTTATTTTCTTTTTGTGTTAGGCGTCAAAGCGGCTTAAAGTTCTCAACCTTCACGGGTGCTTTAACTTAACATGTACTCCTGATCTCTCGACTTTCACACAGTTGAAAATTCTCAGCTTGGGCAATTGTGTCTACCTAAAGCATTTCCACCCTTCTATTGGCAAACTCACGAGCCTCATTTCTTTGGACTTGTGTTATTGTCAAAGTCTCGAGGAGCTACCAGAGGAGGTGGGCGAATTAAAAGAATTAGAAGAACTTTTATTAGATAATTCTGGTATTATAAAGATTCCTACGTTTATTGGTTCACTGGAGAAGCTGAGTGCACACCGTTGTCGGTCGCTGAGAGAAATCCCTAACTCAATTAGGGATTTACAGAATTTGCAACATCTTGACTTGAATGGTTCCGCGATCGACAAGCTTCCAAGTGAAATTAGTGACTTGCCTTCCCTCAAGGTTCTCAATCTCTTTTGGACACTGATATCTGACCTGCCAGAAAGCATCCGGAATCTTTCTTCTCTTCGACACCTTGGCTTATCGGGTTGCACCATCCTCCGATCGCTGCCAGAGCTTCCTTCTTCTCTCCAGTACCTTGACCTAGAGGGTTGTTGCAACCTTCGATCGCTGCCAGAGCTTCCTTCTTCTCTCCAGCACCTTGACCTAAACCTCTGTCGCAAGCTCCGGGCGCTGCCAAAGCTTCCTTCGAGCTTAACAGATCTGTCAGTCAATTGTCAGAGTCTTGGACTACCACAACTTCTTAGTCTCATCCACCTAGAAAAACTCTATCTCGAGGTACGCCATTTCCCTGAAGACATCCGCGAGCTTTGCTCAATACCATCAAAACTCTGTTTTGAGGAGTGGGATAAGCTGACATCACTTTCACTCAGCGGAATCATGCACTTGAAAGAGATTTCAATAAAAAAGTGCAGTTCCATTAAAAGATTAGACCTTTCAGAATTGGATCATCTGACACGATTACGTGCTGAGCATTGCGATAGCCTAGTTGAAATCTGGTTTCCTAGCAATTTCATTTTCTCATGGGTTGATTTTTGGCAAGTCATATTTTTATATGACTGCAATTCCATTCAAAGTCTTCTCTTTCCAAGATCACGGTGTTTGAAGAAATTAATGGTTGTTGAGTGCGACAATCTAGTCAAAATTCAAGGTATTGATAGTGCAAAGTTCTTAGAAGAGTTGGATTTTATAGGATGCAAATCAATGGAGACTTTGCCGGATTTGACAAGCTGTGAGAAGTTACGATCTTTAAGAGTTCGAGACTGCAAGAAACTTACTCAGCTTCAGGGACTTGAAAAGTTGAATTTAATTGATTTGGATATTTCTGGTTGTGACTCTTTGGAAGCAATACCAAACTTATATGGAACTCGCATCTTTAGAAATAATGAACAAGAGCTATCTTTTGATTCATGGAGTGACGTTTCCTGAATAGAGGTAAAGAAGCGGTGAACAATCATTTTTCGTTTGAGATTAGTGACCTACTTTTGATCATTGCCTTTTTTTGACAATAAGGTTTTTCATGACAGGATTCTGTACTTTCCTAAATTGCTAGTCCTGCATAATTGAAGGAGTGGGGCAATTGGTTGTAGAAGCTGACATGATGCTTTTAGCCAAGATCAAAATGCAGACCCTAATGTCAATAGAAGGCATAGAGGTTGATGAACTTCTGCTACTCATTATTGTATACTACGCCTAGAATTTCCCAATGTCCAATGTTCATATTTCCTTTGAAAAAATCTCTAGCCATTTTGAGTTACTTTGTAAGTTCTTTTGTATGTCAAATTTGACTAATGGTAGATATCATGTTTGGGACAAACGCCTTTCGATTTTCCATAATGCATGAAACCCCTGTCAAGTTTCTTACCGTTCCCTTGATGTCCCTCATTAACCTTCTAAGAAGAGCATCACTCCTTGGAATATGATGAACCGAGCTAAAATAAAATTCAAGTTTCAAGTGTTTCTGTTTGGTGAAAAAAAAATGTTAAAAGTAGTTTTGGCTAGTCTGTCGTAAATGAATGTAGATCACCTTAACATTATTAGTAGCTGAACTGTTATTTTGAAGGATTATCAAGCAAGGTAAATTGGTGCTACTTCTATGACATGTTTGGTTGGTCTATGTAACGATCTAGGCTTACTTTGGGACTTTAATTCAATTAATTGCATTGATGACCTTTTGCATTATTGGAGAATTTTTTGCCTGCCTATGAAACAAGCTGGGATGAGGAGCTCAAGAATTTGCTAATTAGTTTGCATCCCATTTGATCCTATTGTTGTCATGGAATTGCTTTATCACATGACTGATTTAGGCATGGCTAATCGGGTTGAGGAATTTCAAATTCCATACCTGAGGCTGATCAAACACAACAGTTGAGGACCATCTTGCCTACCAACCTTGAAGATGCTCTGGGGCCGACTGGAGTGTCCCAAGGAAGTTTGGATGCTTCTAAATATTCAAACAGTTCATCTAATCTCGACGTCACATCCTTGAATGATTGTGAATGTGTTATTTTTCAATTAAATATGCTTTCTGTATGCTCATCAGGTTCTAGCTCTCCTTTAATCAAATACTAAGCTGTTGATTTTTTGTATGTTACCCTAATGCAGAGTTGTTTGATGTGGTTGCATTCTAATGGTATCACTCTTGAATTGATGAGGCTTTGTAGAGGGAGGTATGCACTGCTAGGCTCCTCCATTTTGATCAATTTATTTGTGTGATGATATCCTTTGAATGTTGTCATATAGGTTTCTGATTTGATAAGATCAGTTTTCATGTATGTAGCACTGGATTTGTAAAGTTGAAATAAACCTCAGCACAAACTAATCCCATATTGCTGATTTTGCTAATTGAATCTTGCAATATAACTCAGTAGCAAAGAAATCTTTCTGTTATGTAGTTTAGGCATTAATCCTTTCAGCATAATTTTATTAATTTCAATTCTCTTCTTGAACACAAATAGGGAAAGTGTTGCTAATTGCTTTCTCCTTTTGTGCCTGTTGGTTTCTTTTTCATCGGCCATCTAATAATGTCTTTGTTCTTTGTGGTCTAACTCTGGTATTGATATTTACGCATTTGTACCTGATCTCTCATGGGGTAAATTTGGATGCTACAATCTTGGATTTTTTTATAATTAGTTAGTGCTATCTTCCTTGTGCAGACTAAAGCTGCATTTGATGAAACTTGGAGAAAGTCCCCAAACACCATGGGTTGGAGATACGGGCAAGAATGAGCTATGTCAGTATGGAAAGGCATTCTGGAGTTCTTTGCTATTGGCGTTTGTCATTGGCTCTGTGTTGTTATTCCTCTTCAAAGGATTCTTGATATAAGGCGACCTCTTCTCACATGGTGTATTGTGCTTGTTGGTTTCTTTTTCATCGGCCATCTAATAAAGTCTTTGTTCTTTGTGGTCCAACTCCGGTATTGAATTTTACGCATTTGTACCTTATCTCTCTTGGGGTAAATTCTGATGCTACGATCTTGGATTTTTTTTATAATTCGTTAGTGCTATCTTCCTTGTGCAGACTAAAGCTACATTTGATGAAACTCGGAGAAAGTCCCCAAACACCATGGGTTGGAGATACGGGCAAGAATGAGCTATGTCAGTATGGAAAGGCATTCTGGAGTTCTTTGCTATTGGCTTTTGTCATTGGCTCTGTGTTGTTATTCCTCTTCAAAGGATTCTTGATATAAGGCGACCTCTTCTCACGTGGTGTATTAGTCCTTTGCAAGCTTTGAAATTGTGCTACTCTTTAGCAAAGGTTGCATCACAAATCGCTTGGATGTAGCAAAGGCTACATCACAAATCACTTGGAGGAAGATCGCATGTGTAGATGGTTCTATATGTGGAGTCAAGCTTAAAATGAGAGTTGTTGACAAGATTACCATTTAGATGTCCACTTTAAGCTACAATTTTGTGACTGGGAGAGACTTTTTTTTTTGTGGAAAAAGCAAATGCCAAGGAATCAGCAAATAAGCTATAAATTGCAGCCAAGAGTTTCAATGAATAGGTTTCCAAGAAGACGGGAGTTTCCCACTTCAAAGAATTTTGAACACAAAAGAATGGCATTCATTAGTGTAAAATTATCTCTCTGGTCTGGTTATGTCGGAATATTCATATGTAGGCATTTGCAATCACTTTGGCTGTATAATCTCAAACTTGATTTATTTAAGCATGAATCTAAAAGCAGAAGAGACACAGCCATGTACATTTTCATACCTAAAATCAAGTAGAGAGACTAGTTCGTTCTTAAAGAGCAGCATTACTTTCCCCCTTCGAGATTCTCTTAGGTGGATGCATGGAGCTCATGCCGCTCGGAGTTGCACCTCCATGGTTGTTCTTAGCATTTCCACCACTAAAACCAGGTCTCTCTCTCTCTCTCTCTCTCTCTCTCTCTCTCTATGGATTTGTTCTAGTACACTTATGTCAGTCTGATCAAGCAATGGGTTCTGGAGTGAAGTATTAAGTTGTTTTATGCAATTCTCTATCAAAGGTTTGTTTGAGTCTCTAGTGTGGATGAAGTTTATGTGGGCTCTATTTCTCGAAAAAGAATCGATGTAGAAAAAAGAGTTTTTTCTATTCTTCTTTCGAGTTCTTCCTGCAATAAAAGCTAGCGGCATTGATTATCTGACACCGTCTTGATTTGAGGTTTCTCTTTCATTGTGGTGTTAAATGACAAAGAAAGAATCGGTGGTTCACATGAAAATGACTGTTTGAGTTGTTTGGAAAGGAAGGAAGCTATTGGTAGTAGATATAACTTAGTGTGTTTATTGCAGAGGAGGAGGAGAAAGTGAAGAAGATCAAATCCAAGCAGGATGGGGGAACGTGTATCTCAGTGTTTGGTTGGTTCACCAAGTTGAAATTGGGGAGAGCGTGGCAATCTTAGGAGCCACAAGAGAATTTGGGATCTTGGATGAAGAATGTGGTAACGGACTGGACCAAGAGCGGTAACATGAGTTAGAACTGAAAAGAGGTGAATCTGCCAAATTAGAAGAACTTATGTTAGATTTTTGCTGATATTACTGAGATTCCTACGTTTATCGGTTCTCTGATGAAGCTGGAGAAACTGAGCGCCTGCTGTTGTGAGTCACTCAGAGAAATCCCTAGCTTAATATGAGATTTCCTGAATTTGCAACATCTAGACATTAGTGGTTCTGGGATTGAAAAGCTTCCTAGTGCTATTGGAAGGTTGAAAAATCTGCGCACTATAAGTCTCCTATCATGCCTTGTCTGAAAAAGCAATTCCAAGTGAAATCTGTGACTTGTCTTCACTCGAGTTTCTCTATATCACTTGTGCACCAATATCTACCCTGCTAGAAAGCATTCGGAATGTTTCTTCTCTCCAATGCCTTAGCCTATTGGGCTATGACAAGCTCCGGTTGCTACCAGAGCTTCCTTCAGGCTTGACATATCTGTTGATCTCTTGTCAGAGTCCTAGGTTGCCACAACTTTCTAGCCTAATCCACCCAGAAAAACTCCATTTTAAGGCATGCCATCTAGTTGAAGACATCCATGAGATTTCCTCAAGACTCTTGAAACTCTGTATTGAGGAGTGTGATAAGCTGATATTGCTTAAGCTTGATAGATTCAAGTACTTGGAAGAGTTTTGAATAAAAAAGTGTAGTTTGATTGAAAGATTGACCCTTTCACAATTAATCCATCTGAAATCATTATGCGCCAAGCATTTCAATAACCTAGTTGAAATTCAAGCCCATGATGATTTGGAGTTCTTGGAGGGCATATTTATATATGACTGCAATTCCATTAAAAGGCTTCTTTGTCCAAAATCACAATGTTTGGAGGAATTACGGGCCATCAGGTGCAACAATCTAGTCGAAAATTGAGGTCTTGACGGTGTATAGTTCTTAGAAAAATTGGATAGTACAAGATGCATGACAATGGAGACTTTGCCATGTTTGATGGGATGTGAGAAGTTACAATCTCTAGTAATTAAAGACTGAGAGAAACTTACTCAGCTTCAGGGACTTGAAAATATGGATTTAGATCTTTAGATATTCAAGGTTGCAACTCATTGGAAACGCTGTTGAAATTATCTAGAACATGCGTCATTGGAAATTATGAATAGATCTATCTCGATCTCTCTATTGAAATATTATACTACAGTGATAATGATGTGATGAATCTTATACCCATATTACAACAGTGAGACAAGTCATGTTTCCTTGATAGAGGTAAATAAGCAGTAAACTATCGTTTTTCTTCTAATATTCATGACCTACTTTTCATCACTATCTTCTTTTGACCAGAAGGTTTTTCCATGACAGGGTTCTGACTTCCCTAAATTGCTAGTATTAATTGAAGGAGCAAGGGTAGTTGGTCATTGCAGCTGACATGATGCTTCAGCCAAGATCAAAATATAGACCCTAATGTCAATAGAAGGCATTGGTTATCTAGTAAGATTCTCCATCCTTGAATGGCCAGCATGAGAGAATGGAGTAACACTTTTCTTGAAGCTATATTTTTTAAGAATGATTTGCTCTGCATCGGGTATCTATTTCATTGATTTTGGAGACTCTGGATTTGCCAACATATACTTGCTGTTGATTACGTTATAGCAATGTTTATCATTTATCCTTCCATTGGCAGCTTTTGTAGACTACAAACAGATTGGCGACTTGTGAGGCAAGAATGAAAATATCAATGTAGTTAACACAAGAATCACCTAGTGATTAACAATTTCCCTATCTGTAAACTTGGGATTTGAATTTTTCATCTAGAGGTCGATGATCTTTTGGTACTCAATATTGTAAACTATGGCAAGTATCCATTTTCCCTATATTAAGCCATTTTGAGTTCCTTTGTGAGTTCTTCTATGTGTCAAATTTGACTAATGGTAGATACCCCATTGGGGATAAACACATTTCGATTTTCTGTGATGAATCCTGTCAGGTTTCTTATTGTTCCCTTGATTTTCCTCTTGAACCTTCTAGATAAGTATCAATTCCAGTGAGTATAAAGAACTGAGCTAAAATAAAAATCAAAGTTCTAGTATTTCTAGTTGATGATAAAAAAAAAAAAAAAGGAGTATTTTTGGCTAGTCTCTCATATATGATTCTAGACTGCCCATTCTTAACTTGCAGTCAAATTATTATTTTGAAAGATTATCAAGCAAGGTAAATTGGTACTGCTTCTACAACAGGTTTGGTTGGTCTATGGGATGATCGAGGCTTACTTTGGGACTTCAATTTGATGAGCTGTATCGATGATCTTTTGCATAATTGGGACAAATTTTTTGCCCTTTCTATGAAACAAGCGGTGGCAAGGAGCTCAAGAACTTGCTAATTGAGTTGGCATCCCATCCGATCCTATTGTTGTCATGGAATCGTTTTATCACATGATTAATCTGAGTCTGGCTAACTGGGCTGAGGAACTTCAAATTCCATGCCAAAGACTTATCAAAATGAAGAAGATATATTTTGCAAAGGAAGCACCAGCAATAGCTGAGGACCATCTCTCATGCCAACATTGAAGAGGCTCATGGGCCAACTAGAGTGTGTTTAGGAAGTTTTGATGCTTGTGAGGATCCGAAACACTTCATCTAATCTCAACAGCACATGCCTGAATGATTTAAATGTTGTTTTTGCAGTTGAGTCTGCTTTTTGTATGCTCTTGCGGTTCAACCTCTCTGTCAATCAAATGTGTAGCTCTAATTCTTTTGTTTGTCACCCTGATGCAGAGGTGTTTGATGCCATTGCTTCTAATGTTATCACACCTAAACTCAGTGAGGCTCTGCAGAAGGAGGTATGCACTACTAGTCGTACCATAACAATGAAAGAATAACCTGTGTACTTATACTATATGAGCTATGGAATTTCACCTGAAAATCAGTAAGCAAGTATGCATGAGGACAATCTCCTCCATTTCTATCAGTTTATCAATGCGATACTATCCATTGAATGTTGTCATATAGAATTCTGTTTTTTTCTTCTTCTTCTTCTTCTTCTTCTTCTTTTTTAATTTGATAAGCTTAATTCTCATGCGGCTCAACTTTGTAAAGTTGAAATTCACCTCCTAGCAAATTTTCTTGTACCGCTGACTTTGTTAACGGGATATTGCGAAATAACCAAGTAACAAATTCATCTTTCTGTTCTGCAGTCTAGGCACCTCATCTTTTTAACATAATTTTATTAACAAGGAAAGTGTTGCTAGTTGCTTTCGTCTCCAATGCTGAAGTGCACTTCATCTGTGTTCCTAACCACAAACAAGGAAAGTGTTGCTAGTTGCTTTCGTCTCCAAAGCCTGTTGTTTTCTTTTTCATTGGCCAGCTGATGAGGATTCTGTTCATTGTTGTCCAACTGCAATTGGGGCAAATGATGCTTTGTGCATTTGTACCTTATCTTTAATGGTGTATATTGTGATGCTCCGATCTTAGTTATCTTCATTCATTGATAATTAGTAAATCCTATCCTTCTTGTGCAGATTCAACTTGCATTTCATAAAATTCAGATAGCATCCCCAAACATCACAGGAAGGAGATGTGGGCAGGAATGAGATATGTCGTGAGACATTATGGAAAGGCGTTCCAAAGTTCTTCGCCATTGGTGCTTATAATGTGCTCCATGTTGATATTCTTCTTATGATTCGTGATATAAAGGGACCTCTTATAATGTGTAGTAGTCCTTTGCAAGCTTTGAAATCGTGCTATTTTTTAGCAAACACCGCATTTCAAAATGCTTGCAAGAAGAATGCATATGTGCAGGTGGTTCTGTACGTGAAGCTAAGCATGAAGTGAGGTTTATCAAAAAGATTACCATTTCGATGTCCACTTCAAGCTACGATTTTGTCAATGTGAGAGACTTCTTCATGGAAAAAGCAAATGTCATGGAATCAGCGAATAATCTATCAATTGCAGGCAAGATTTTCAGCGGAAAGATTCCCAAAAGACAGTAGTTTCTCATTTGGAAGAATTTTGAGCACAAAATAAAAGTGTTTGTCTATGTAAAATCATCTCTCGGACGCGGGAAGTTCATGTATTGGCATTTTGCAATCACTTGTAAGTGTATAATCTCAAACTTGATTACTTTAAGCATGAATCTATAAAGCAGAGTATACACAGCCGTACATTTTCCATACCTGGAATCAAATTTTCTTTGGCGTTGGCTACAGTTGAAGATAGATAAAAATGTCAAGAATAATTTCTAGAAGGGTGAAAGTAGCCCCTACCAATATTTATACTCATTTGGTTTGGACAGAAACACTAAAGGGGTCATCTAATTGCTTAGTACTCAGACTATACTACACCAAATTGTGGTCATAGGTCATGCATTCAAGTTTCAATCGAAGCAATTTCTTTGGAGCTACTCTTAGATGTTCCTTGTCACGACCTCTTTTTTCCATTCAGGGGAAAAGAAAGAATGGTTTAGGGGTATTTGCCTAAAGAGGCGGACCAATGGCCCTAAATTAGGCGCGGGCTCTCCCAAGCCCATACCTCGCGCAACGTTGGATTTTTTTTTTAGTTCTTAACAACCTAAATATTTCTAGGAGTCACCACTAGCCTGTTGGGGTTGGCTAGAAACCAATCGAGGCACGGGAGTGTTGTCTCGATTCCTACGCAACCAGAGATTTCTAGGAACGGGGACTTGTTTACGCTAATGTTTCTATTTGCGCCCTTACGGTACCACTAACTTGAAAGATTGTTCATCCAAATGGCAATACAATCTTAATTACCAATTATAATCCTTATAAAACCGCTAAGCGTCCATGCAAATGTTTTTGTAGGTTTGTTTTCCTTAATATCTAGACTAATCCTAGCATAATTTAGAAGAGAAATTTACACTCAAATTAATGAAAAGCAATGCATAAGTAAACATCCAAGAAATTGAAATAACTTGAAAATAAATGCAGAAAAGGAAAACCCGATACAAGTCGGGCAAATAATATTACATGGCCTTGTTATCACGCCCCGGGACAGGACCCCCGTGAGCAAAATGGGAATTTAAATATGCATGAAATTACTCTAGATGCATGAAATTACTCCAAATAATTTTAATCTAAGCAAAAATAGATTATTTACAAAAATGGTTATAAAATACCAAAATATCATTAAATTAAGAAAATGACCTTCAAAAATTAGGAAAATTTCCTAGATGTCATTTTTGCCCTAATTTGATACTATCTAACATTTTTTGATATTTTTGAAATTTTCATTTTTTTTCATTTTTTTTTATTTTTTATTTTTAAATTAATTCCCTAAACCGATATATGCCGATTTACACTAATATGGGACTGCCCAGTACATGAATAATAAGAACCGAGCTCAAATCGATCGTTTGAATATCGAAACTTGGTTTGCGCATTTCTTCGAACACTTGGCGTGTATCAATCTACCCAAATCAGCTTCGTCGGGCCATGTTTGTGGCCTTCAATCTCAACTCACAAGCAATCTCATGCGGAAATAAAGTATCAAGATTATACTACCACATGCAAAGAGCAAGATTAGACAGAAATCATAGCTTAAAACACAAAAGAACTAAGCTAAAATCATCCTCAAATATGCGGGTTTGATCTGATTTCACAAATCTGGATTTGAACCCAAGTCAAGCAAACAGGTTGCATGCTCATATTCAAGCCCCGACTTTTTTTTTATTATCTTTTTTATATATTTAATTTAATTTTTTTTATTTTATTTTTTGAAGGAAAAACATATTCCATTTAAAAAATATATACTAAACACCTAGATAATATATATGCAAGAATTTGACATGAAATATTTTTGTGGAAAAACAAGTTCCCATTTTTTTGGAAATGATTTTTGGGCAAAAATTTAGGTGTCAACAACTGCCTCTCTTTGGAAGGAAGCTCAAAGAGATTTATTTCAAAGATAAGGTGACACCTAATTTTTTGTTTTTTGTTTTTTGTTTTTTTTTTTTACAATAGTAAAATGAAAATGCAAGTGAGCTTAATGTAAAGAGCGTAGTTTAGGCATGTACCTATGAATACTTTGAAAAGTGTGGTTTAAGAATATACCCACGAACCTTGTGGTTTAAGGCAGTCCCACTAACCGTGTTGTTTAAGGCAGTCCCACGAATCTTGTGGTTTAAGGCAGTCCCACGAACCTTGTGGTTTAAGGCAGTCCCACTAACCGTGTGGTTTAAGGCAGTCCCACTAACCTTGTGGTTTGAGGCAGTCCCACTAACCTCGTGTGGTTTGAGGTAGTCCCACGAACCGTGTGGTTTAAGGCAGTCCCACTAACCGTGTGGTTTAAGGCAGTCCCACGAACCTTATGGTTTAAGGCAGTCCCACTAACCGTGTGGTTTAAGGCAGTCCCACTAACCTTGTGTTTTAAGGCAGTCCCACTAACCGTGTGGTTTAAGGCAATCCCACTAACCTTGTGGTTTAAGGCAGTCCCACTAACCGTGTGGTTTAAGGCAGTCCCACGAACCTTGTGGTTTAAGGCAGTCCCACTAACCTTGTGGTTTAAGGCAGTCCCACTAACCTTGTGGTTTAAGGCAGTCCCACTAACCGTGTGGTTTAAGGCAGTCCCACTAATCGTAAAGTGTATGGTTTGAGGATGACCAAGAACCTCTTGAAAATACATGGTTTAAGGCTGACCCATGAACCCTTTGGAATTGCATGGTTTAAGGATAACCAAGAACTTTTTGAAAATGCATGGTTTAAGGCAAACCCATGAACCCTTCAAAATTGCAAGGTTTAAAGATAACCAAGAACCTTTTGAAAATGCATGGTTTAAGGCTAACCCATGAACCCTTTGAAATTGTGTCTTGAAATGAAAATGCATGGTTTGAGGCTAGCCCATGAACCCTTTGTTATTGCGTGGTTTAAGGATGACCAAGAACCCTTTGAAATGCATGGTTTAAGGTTAACCCATGAACCCTTTGAAATTGCAAGGTTTAAGGATGACCAAGAACCTCTTGAAAATGCATGGTTTAAGGCTAACCCATGAACCCTTTGAAATCGCAAGGTTTAAGGATGACCAAGAACCTCTTGAAAATGCATGGTTTAAGGCTAATCCATGAACCCTTTGAAATCGCAAGGTTTAAGGATGACCAAGAACCTTTTGAAAATGCATGGTTTAAGGCTAACCCATGAACCCTTTGAAATTGCAAGGTTTAAGGATAACCAAGAACCTTTTGAAAATGCATGGTTTAAGGCAAACCCATGAACCCTTTGAAATTGCAAGGTTTAAGGATAATCAAGAACCTTTTGAAAATGCATGGTTTAAGGCTAATCCATGAACCCTTTGAAATTGCAAGGTTTAAGGATAACCAAGAACCTTTTGAAAATGCATGGTTTAAGGCTAATCCATGAACCCTTTGAAATTGCAAGGTTTAAAGATAACCAAGAACTTTTTGAAAATGCATGGTTTAAGGCTAACCCATGAACCCTTTGAAATTGTGTGGTTTCACTGGAGGAACCTATCATTCGAGAATATTCTAAAATGGATACTGCACATCAAATAGTATTCATTATAACAAGTATTCTAGTAGCGAAAGCATACTAGATGAGATCGATTTCAGCACATGTCATCAGAAACAATAACAAAAGTGTATTGGTAATGAGAAGGCAATGATTGCATAAACAAATCAAATTAATTCCGACCACTTGACAAACTCGCAAAACTGTCATCACGCTCAGATGATATCATTAATCGTCAAATTCTCTTGGGAGAAAAATCCTTGTTGAAATGACCTTGACTTATGAGAAATGTTTGTTAAGTATGCCAAGCAAGGACCCCTAGTCAGAAAGGGCTTCTCGCATATTCTCAAGAAAATGGCTATTTGATCCCATCTATTCATGTGGGAAATAAACTGATCACTCAATCTCACTCTTCCAGTGTGCAAGGCTTTGAATCATTCGCAATAAGTACACATTGACCAATCTAAGAGGTCTTTTAGAAGGACCGTAGTGCATGTTTGGTCATGGTTTTAGCAATGGATAAGCATCATTGGCTATGAAATGAATTGATCACTGATCGACATCTTCGCCAGGTTTACAAGTCAAGAAACCTTAAGATGAGATAAGACAACCTTGTCCTCACTTCTTCAAGCGGCATCTTCTTTAGAAATCCTAATTTCCACTCGAATTATCCCAATCTGAAGAGACTTTGGGAATAGGTTGTAATGTTGGTTCAGTGAAAGGCTCAAAAGGCTTAGATCTTTTTGTCGATGGGGGATTTGAGAGTTGGTGATTATCATGGCATCATTACCATATCATCCCTTTTTTTTTAAGCACTTGACTTTTAAAATTCAAATTGTCTCGAAAGTCCTTTGACTAATCATCTTAACATAATGGCTTTTGCATTTGCAATGATTTTCTTTTCAATGCAGGCATTTTTTTTTTTTTGCCATTTTTGTTTTCACATAGATATTCCTCTTGATGCAATTGTTTTTTTTTTTTGAGATGGGTATTAGCCTTGCTTTTACCAGGCATACTGCTTTTTCATACCCCCTAATTTTCATTTGACTTTTGCTCTTTTGAACTTTTTAAGCTCTTAGGACTTTCGAGATGCTTTTCATATTCTCATATAAACATCACTTGCCTTGGCAAATCATATGCCTTGCCTCAAATGTGGGGAGATAATCACCACTTGGGTTTTAGAAATGAATAGTTAGGCTCAATATGGTTTAAGCAAAGGGTATCGGTGTTTGGGTAGAGAAAAGAATGCTCTTCTTCACCTTGGGATGCCTCGAGCTTCAATAAGAATTCACCTGAAGTTACCACAAAAAGATTTATGCAAGTGAGAGCAAAGAAACCTTTCTCATCTTTCCTCTCCAAATAATATCAACCCAAACCTCCATAATTGCCCCGTCGTGGGGTGGTTCTTGACAGGGGTATTTTGTAGAAAATCTTCACATCAAAAGGCTCAAATGGGCTAACTATTGTCACCTGTGGTGTGCATGATAGATGAAAGAAATGCCTCTCATCATCTTGATCTATGTACCGCTTGCGAATGAATTCATTGACCCTAAACAACACGGGTTTTCTTTTTCACTCGAATCTCAGAGTGCTTAAAGGACATGTTTGGAAATGGGTTGCCTTTCCTCATCCTAAGTGTTTCTCGCTTGGCATAAGCAACACCGCCTTTCATTTTTGTTGAGATCATCTGAGTGGATTAATCTCCATAGAGAACTTTGATTCCAAATGAGTGATCCATCGAGTGGATGGACAATTTAAAGGTAAAAACGATTTTTGCAAACCTTATGGAAAACTTGTTTCTTTAATTTCCATTTTTTGCGCTTGTTTCTAGAAAAACACTAAATGTTCTTTTTTTGCGATGGAAATTCTTCATTTATTTTCCACTTGATTTTGAGAAGAAGGGTACTTACTGTGCCTTAGTAGTCAGGCGACCCTACAAAGAACAAAAGGGAATGTGTTAGTACATAAATCCTCAGGGATCGTAAAACTGGAGACGATACAACATTACCCTTGGTCAGTTTCACCATTTGGCGGCAAACAGCAGCATGAACTTATTGTTTTAAGACTTGAAGAGATTCTCAGGTCTTTGGTCTCATTAGTTCAAGCATTTTCCTCATTTTGCAAAAGTAAGAGATGCAAAAAGTTTTTTTTATTTTTATTTTTTATTTTTTTACATGGCAACCTTGTTGCCGTTTCCGAGGATCGAACCCCGGACCTCTCGGACCCGTTCATTCATTCCCCATACCACCAGGCCGAAGCACCAGTAGTGTCCATGGGGCGCTTCTTTTTTTATTTAATTGAACCGGCTCTAGAACTCCACATCTTTTAAACCAAGTTAGGTGAATTTGACATGTGTTACCTCCGTATGCTTGCTTGGTCGATATAGATTATGCTTAAACAATTTCTCGAGTTTGTTCCTCGAATACCGACGCTTCCTGTCAAACAAAAAGGGAACTACGTCAAAAATGAAGTTTAGATGAGGCATTTTGGAAACGATACCGAATTACCCTTCCCCTACATCTGACTTTAAATGTCTTGTGTTTCCTCTGCGTGTGCTTTTGCTCCTCAGGTGTTAACATTTCCTTGAAGATCTTGCTATCAAAGATGTTATCGAATTTACTCAGAATGGACGTCAAAGATGAAAGGAGAGGGGTACTCATTGTTTCTACATGTGAGGGCATTGCTCCTTGGATGTTTTACTCCATTTATTCCATCAAAATGGATGGTTGGGCCTTAGCATGCCTTCTTGGTATAAGGTGTTGCTCCAGTGGTCAATGTGCACCTTTTCCTACAAGAGATGGGGCATGTTACTTATATTCCAAAATTGAATTGGACTAATTTAGGGACGATACTCCCCTTTTGTGCTGAATCAATTGACTTTGTTTCATCTTGCTTCACAGGTGAGAGTTACTCTACTTTGAGTGACTTGCCCCGTTTATCAACTGCAAGGAAAAAGAGACGTAATATGTTATTTTCATATTCAACATGATTCATTTTAGGAACGGTATACTCCCTTTTACGGCATATCTGATGACTGTGTTCCATCCCGTTTTCTTGGCTATGGAGATAGACAGCAATTCACTTGACAAATGTCTATTCCATTTGAATCTTTCCCTTTTTGGAAGTCGGGTGACTCAGGCATTGCGTGCCCCCAATCCGTTTTGTGGCCATCTGCCCCAACAATGTATTATTTCTATCTTAGGTACATTAGGTTTAGGAACGAAGTACACCCTTTTTTCAAAGTTGGGCAATTCCGCATCTCATCATATCTTTGTGGAGGAAGGGAAGATATTGTCCTTTATGGTCGAATGCATGCCACATTGAGTTAGATAACTTGTCCATATGCAGCTTCATTATGTCGGATTGCTGAATCTTCATTTCATTTGAATCCTTCATGCTTTACTTAGTTTCCCGCGTACCCCTTTTAGGTTAGGTGATCTTTCGCCATTTTTGCTGCGTCAATACATTTTCCACTTCACAATCTGTAAGCATGGGTGGCTATGTCAGTTTATGAATGAGTTGTTTTGACTTTTGGAATGAACACACCCTTTTCTTTTAGAGATCATGTGATTCTGGACCAGGTTGTCCTCCCCATGTAATCTTGTTGCTTGCTAGTAGTTTGCCTCACTAAAATCTGCACAAAGTACAAGGACAAGTCATTCCTAAAATAAATTGAATTTAACTTAAAACGATTACCACCTTTTATTCTAGGGCAACATTTGATGACCGATTCTTGTTTGTGTGCATCTATATCTTGAAGTGTTGTCTTGTAGACCCCCAATAATCATCTCCATACAGGATTGGATGCCAAGAAACCATTGGAAGTGTAAGGATTACAATTGCTTCTTGTTTGCAACCAACGAAGTAGTTTGATGCCAAAGAAATGTCTACAAATTTCTTCTTCCACGAAGAATGTCAAATTAATATGAGGTTGTCCAAGATGCGGAACTTCTGTGGAAGCCACTTTCGAAGCAATAAAGATTGTCGTTAGGCTGGTAGATTTGTGATCTTCGAGGCTTTGACGGTTCTTTTCACACTTAATCGCAATGTTTGAATTCATATGCTGCGAAAATATTCCTATAGTTCATGGCTCAACCAAATATGCCCATAAATGAGCATGAATTGGTGCATTTCATTACTTGCTCTATTAGGGACAGGCCCGCACTTTTGTCTTTCCAAAGGAAGTAAATGTCAATCTTGAACAAAACCTTCATTTTACCTGTTTGACAAAAATGGATGGTCGAGTTAGTGGTTGCATAAGAAATCCCTATTGGAACGATTACAACCTTACCCCTTCGAAGCATCATCTCGTGGATCAACCTACGAGAGCGATTAAGTGAAGAGATAAAATATTACGCCAGTTCTTCTTGAAACTCATTTTCAAATATTTTGAAGCTAAGGCATAAAACTCAGCCCAAAGGGTCCGTTTGGAACACTTCAAGTATTTTAAAGAATATGATTTTTATGAACTCTAACTTCATTATTCAAAAATGTGAGTTGTATGATTTACAAAAGCATTTGATTGGGTCCACAATCAAAACACAAAACACAAAATATGGTTCCTAATAGGAATAATGACAAGGATAAAGTACAAGAAGCTCTTCCGTAGAAGAGCATAATAAACACAATTTTCATCCTAGCTTTGAAGTCCACTTTTGGCATGGTCAAGCAAGAGGAGTTCAAGGAATGGTTGTCACGCATGGCCTGCGAAAGGAAAATAATGTCAGTATATGAATGAAAATCTTATCTTTCAATAAAGCCGCCTCTTACAATGAAATCAAGGCGACGATACCTTCTCCGTAATATCCACTTACGAGAATTTGGTATTTCGTCAAGATTTTATTAGTAAGAGGAGATTTCATTAAAAGATCGATCCGCGGCTATCAATTGAATGCCCACTCTGTTCCAAAAGTTTATACACAAATGGGGCATCGATTTTGAAAAATTAATTTGTGGTTTCACTCATGCAAAGGTGAGGTGATTTTTATTTTGAGAAATCAATACACAAAATGTGATTTGAATTTCAAAATGCGACCAAGAATTTTCTTGAAAATTTGATTTTAATTCTATGCCCCAAAATGTAATCTTGACTTGGAAAAATTTCTATACAAAATGTGACTTTGAGTTTGTAATTAAAAATTTAAACAAAAACATATGTTCTAATCTAGGCCAGATCAGATGCATTTGAAATGTTTGTTTATCAAGAGTGAGTGGCAAGCCTATATTTTCAAGGGCATTCCATTGATTTCCGTGAATCTCAAAAAATGAAAATTTCAATCCGAAGTGAGCAAGTAGATGGAGAAATCGTACTTACAGTGGGTGAAGAGACATTTTTTTTTTCAATTACATAGACATGCGGATGTAAACTTGTGAGGTTTGACGCATAAATGTGGCATTCTAAAGGCTTAAGGTCCCCATTTTGATTAGATCAGAAGAGTTTTTCCCACTCCGCACTTACGTCGGACAGTTCTCTTTATCATTAATCAAAATGAGCGGGACCAAAAGCGGATAACCATGGGTCATTCCCCGCACGGGTTCCATCTTTTGGCACCTCCTATGGGCTTCTTGATGCGATCGGGGTTTTAGATCGCGGGTTGTGTGTGTAAATGTGTAGTGCTAAGGCAAGTATAAAGCATGCACAACAATTGATATCCAAACAACGCTTCAATTTCATCCATATAGGCATACATTCCTATGCCTCCCTGCAAAAGAAATGGGTTAACAAACACTCCACCCCTTATTACTCCAAACCTACAAAAACATTTAACACATTGTTAGCGGACTAACCTTGTTTTCCACGCGACTTTGACACGCGCTATCAAATGAAGACCATGTTAGTGAACAACCAACCAGGTTATTACGGCCTAAGTCCTCTAAGGTTTGCAACCAATTCCCCAGCGGAGTCGCCAAGCTGTCACGACCTCTTTTTTCCGTTCGGGGGAAAAGAAAGAATGGTTTAGGGGTATTTGCCTAAAGAGGCGGACCAATGGCCCTAAATTAGGCGCGGGCTCTCCCAAGCCCATACCTCACGCGACGTTGGATTTTTTTTTTAGTTCTTAACAACCTAAATATTTCTAGGAGTCGCCACTAGCCTATTGGGGTCGGCTAGAAACCAATCGAGGCACGGGAGTGTTGTCTCGATTCCTACGCAACCAGTAATTTCTAGGAACGGGGACTTGTTTACGCTAATGTTTCTATTTGCGCCCTTACGGTACCACTAACTTGAAAGATTGTTCATCCAAATGGCAACACAATCTTAATTACCAATTATAATCCTTATAAAACCGCTAAGCGTCCATGCAAATGTTTTTGTAGGTTTGTTTTCCTTAATGTATAGACTAATCCTAGCATAATTTAGAAGAGAAATTTACACTCAAATTAATGAAAAGCAGTGCATAAGTAAACATCCAAGAAATTGAAATAACTTGAAAATAAATGCAGAAAGGAAAACCCGATACAAGTCGGGCAAATAATATTACATGGCCTTGTTATCACGCCTCGGGACAGGACCCCCGTGAGCAAAATGGGAATTTAAATATGCATGAAATTACTCTAGATGCATGAAATTACTCCAAATAATTTTAATCTAAGCAAAAATAGATTATTTACAAAAATGGTTATAAAATACCAAAATATCATTAAATTAAGAAAATGACCTTCAAAAATTAGGAAAATTTCCTAGATGTCATTTTTGCCCTAATTTGATACTATCTAACATTTTTTGATATTTTTGAAATTTTCATTTTTTTTCATTTTTTTTTATTTTTTATTTTTAAATTAATTCCCTAAACCGATATATGCCGATTTACACTAATATGGGACTGCCCAGTACATGAATAATAAGAATCGAGCTCAAATCGATCGTTTGAAGATCGAAACTTGGTTTGCGCATTTCTTCGAACACTTGGCGTGCATCAATCTACCCAAATCAGCTTCGGCGGGCCATGTTTGTGGCCTTCAATCTCAACTCACAAGCAATCTCATGCGGAAATAAAGTATCAAGATTATACTACCACATGCAAGGAGCAATATTAGACAGACATCATAGCTTAAAACACAAAAGAACTAAGCTAAAATCATCCTCAAATATGCGGGTTTGATCTGATTTCACAAATCTGGGTTTGAACCCAAGTCAAGCAAACAGGTTGGATGCTCATATTCAAGCCCTGACTTTTTTTTTTTATCTTTTTTATATATTTAATTTAATTTAATTTTTTTTTTTAAGGAAAAACATATTCCATTTTAAAAAAATATACTAAACACCTAGATAATATATATGCAAGAATTTGACATGAAATATTTTTGTGGAAAAACAAGTTCCCATTTTTTTGGAAATGATTTTTGGGTAAAAATTTAGGTGTCAACATTCCTCTTTATCGTACTACATTACAATGGTAAAACTTTAGTAGTTAAAAGCTACTCACATCATAGAGTCTGATTCGCTCGTTGTCCAGCTGAACTTTGAGTCAATACTTTCCAGAGGGGAAAAGTACCAAAAAAGTCTTAAACCTATTGCATTGGTACCAATTCAGTCCTAAACTTTTCAATTGGACCAATTCAGTCCTAAACCTTTTACTATTGGTACCAATTCAGTCCATCCGGCCAATTTTGGCCGGCCGACGATGACGTGGACGTCGGCCGGTGGACGGATGCTGACGTGGAATTTTTAATTATTTTTTCGAAATTTTTTAATTTTTTAAATATTTTTTAATAAATTTAATAATTTTTTTTCTTTTTTCTTTCCTTTTTTGGCCTTCTTCCTAGCGTGGCCGGCGAGCCTCCGGTGAGGCTCACCGGCCACTGGGCGAGGGCCGCGAAGCCCTCGCCTGCCGCCGGCGAGGGTCGGCCCCCCGCCCGGCCTCTCAGGGCACCCGCCGACCGCTTCCGGGCCGGCGGGGCCGACCGGAACTCACCGGCGGTGAACGCCCGTCCGGCCGCGCGCCGCCCTGGCCCAGAGGGGCAGCCGCCGCCGCGACCTTGGGAGAGGCCAGGCGCAGGGTCGCGACCCGTTTAGGGCTTCCCCGCCGGCCACGCTAGGAAGAAGACCAAAAAAAAAAGAAAAAGAAAAGAAAAAAGAAAAAAAATTATTAAAAAATTTAAAAATTTAAAAAAAAAATCGAAAAAATAATTAAAAATCATAAAAAATTCCACGTCAGCATTCGACCACCGGCTGACGTCCACGTCAGCGTCGGCCGGCCAAAATTGGCCGGATGGACTGAATTGGTACCGATAGTAAAAGGTTTAGAACTGAATTGGTTCAATTGAAAAGTTTATGACTGAATTGGTACCAATGCAATAGGTTTATGACTTTTTTGGTACTTTTCCCCTTTCCGGAGCTGAAGACAAGGCCGAGTAACTTGTTAAGCTAAGTTTGAATCTTTAAGTACTAACTCATGTAAAATGCAGGTCACGTTAAAGAGTCAAAACACTAATTAAATATATCAGACATGAAATAATCTAATTTTCAGAATATTAATTAAAAATAACACGAGAAGATTCACAAATAAAGTCAATTATTGACTATATAATTTATTATTTAATTGCTCAACCAGTGCCTAGGCATTTAATTCAAAGGGTAATGGCTTTGTGTTTGACTACTTATACAACATTAGTCACGACCTTATCGATCGAATTGATTTGAAGTTGGAACGTGAGTCGATCAAATGATTAGATGAACGTGTTAAACCGATATTCACAGGTTTTTCCCCTTTTTTCTCTTCTACTTTGGTTACATGCTAACAATTTGGTTTGAGCTTCTTTATGATAGTTCCATCCCATATTACATTGAGGTCTTATTAATAAAGAATAACAACGAAAGTTTCGAAAGGACAAGTGAAGGTTCTTTGGTTCTACTCAATTTTTTTTTTTAAACTCCAGGCTTGATGGGATGGCACGAGAAATACGAAAGCTATCACTCAAATCAGAATGGAAATATTGAAGGCCTTTCGATTTATTTAACACCTGCGAACTTCATGTTAAAATATATGCCATATGATGAATCATAAAACGTAGAGGAATTGAAATAGACAAATTGAGGAAATTAGGACGTTAAAGAAGCCCCAAAACGGAGGCTTAAGCAGCATTTAGCCTAAAAAAAGTTCTAAACGTCAAATCCTACCAATGAAAGCAAACTTCTTATACTGCAATCAGCATCATGTTTTTGAGCAAAGAGTTTACTGAAAATAGAATAAATTAGTAGGTTAGACAATTTTTACTTTGCATGGGAATGCAACGAATGCATAATCATGTTGCTGATAAATCAGAAGTAAGGAAACTCAGAGAAAAGAAAAAACTTTCAGCAAATATAAATATATATGAATATCAAATATGAGTCGTCTCATTTTCCTATGTTATGAATGCTGGAGATCGATGAATGAAACAATGATTCAAACAAACGTAATATCGGAAAGATTAAACATTGTGGCACTCTTCTGAATACTTAATTACCATTAGATGCACATAAAGATGAAAACCAGATAAACAAAAGAAATCTCTCTGTTTCCTCTCGACTGATCCCACCCTTTTCTCTCTTGATGACGATGAGCATGATATTCTGTAATTTCTACATATTAAAATTGACGCACGATGTTCGAGCACAGCTTATTTGAGATTGAAATTAGGGTTTTTTTTGTTCAATCCTCATCGACCTAGCTTGCTCGGCCACCGTCGCTTGGCCACCGTGCTTGGCCACCATCACTTGGCCTCCGTCGTAGTTGCTCAACTAGGTGAGCAAGGAGAGGTTGAGGTTGTTTCTCGGGCAAGAATCGATGGGAAAATAAGAGGCGAGGGCGGAGGAGGAGGAGGAAGAAGGGGGGTTGAAGGTGCAGAGAGAGAAGACGAGGAGTGCGAGGGAAACGAGGAGGGCGCAGATGGAGATGGTGGATTGGGCTCTGCTCAAAGAGTGGCTAGTGCTGGTGTTGTTCTTCGGGGAAGAAGACGACACTGCCATGCCCTCTCTCTCTCTCTCTCTCTCTCTCTCTCTCTCTCTCTTCTCTCTCTCTCGATTTGGGGATTTAGGGTTTCGATTTGGGGGAAAGACACCAAACGACGTCGTTTTGTGGTTTACATGCTGATTGTACTCTTTGGCGAGCCACATCAGCATAAAAAATTAATAAAAAAGTGCTACATCAAATTTCCGGTCAATCTGATCGAAGTTGGCACTAAAATGATTTTTTTTCAAACTTTTTGGCACTTAAGTGATCCGACGAAAACTTTTGGGTTCAAAGTGAACGCCATACACAACTTATAACACTAATAGTGTACTTCTCTCCAATTTTTTTTTTTTTATAACAACTACTCTATGACGGGCTATTAATCTAGCATGATTGTACACTGTCTTTATACATCACTTCTCATTCAAGTATTTTATATCATCAACACATTCACTCTTCAAAAGGCCATACACCATGCCACAAAAATTAGCAAAATGATTCTTTAGTAGCTCTCCAAGCCGCTTCAATGGTTCCTTGGTCTTAGCTATGACCTCATATTTTAGATTTAGTCTGTCAAGCTTGTCTCAAGAACAAGAGCATGGGGAAACCCAACAACTTTTAGGATATCCTATGATGGATGTATAATCTAATCAGAACAGACAGATTATTTCAACATAATCAGGCGATTATGTAATTCTAGTACCTTACGAACTCACTGAGTGGTAGTTGCAGTTAAAGCCATCATTAGGACATACAGAAAGTTCTGCTTGAGACATGCGAATCCCCTATATAATCTGGACGAAATATCCCCATAGACTACAATAATGACAACCACGAAAGTGACAACCAATGAGCTTTCAACGTTAACCAGTCAAATGTACAAGAAAAGCTCAAACCAGCAGTACGTTCCTTTCATGAGATCAAACTGACAGAGCAAATCCATTTAAGACTTGTAAGAAACACAATCAATGATCACATGGTTGAACCTTTGCCTTTCTCAAGTTGTTAACGTTAAGTATAAGCATTAATAGAATAAATAGGGACACAAGAACCACCTTAAGAGACTGAGTATCATGCCAAACATAGAGAGGAGATTAGATCCTTATCCAAGCTTTATGCCAGTTCCAATTAGTCTAGGAAGTAATTTCCATTGGAGCTTATTTAAGTTGTGTCCTCTTCCCTCAATATAATGAATGATGTGCTGCTAAGTGTTCCCAAACGACTAAACATAAATCTTTCATCAAACATGGAACACTGAATTCTGTCATATTAGAACTTCACAGGGTTCTGGGCTTCAGTAGGTCTAGTGTAACACCGAGAAACATAGAAAAATGCAGAAAAGTTTGGAAAAAGAGTTTAAGTTAGCATATATAAAAGTTAACTTGCTCATATTTATCTGGAACAAGGACAACAGTTTTGCAGTGACATCACAAATAATTATTCCTTTTGAAGTGATTCTACCATGATCTTTCTTCATGTACCAAGGCATGCCAAAGATTACGCATACCTCACGCAATGTGCCTCATCAATAACAAAACCAGCTAGTAGTGCCTGCAATGCATGATGGTCAAATACAAAATATTTACAAAGAACCTTTTAGAAAAAGTTATGGTGCATCAGAAACAATGGCTTTCTATGTCAATATCTCGAGAAATGATGGATTTCCCACAATCCTTTCAAGAGTTACATACAATAGCTTGCATGATGGTTTATCATTTCTGAAAAGGTAGGCAAAGCAGAAGTGGAGATTAATAATTTGATAGTCACAACACTCAGCATAAATCACGGCTTTCGTTTACGCAAAACATTCCTTTCAATGATGCTGGATTGCTAATCCACACTTTGAGAATATGCTATACTCTCAAAGTATTTGAGAAATATAGGTATTTGTACATCATCCAAAACTGAAATTAACTTCTTTATTGACCAAAGCGTTCTAATATGTCATTTTGGATCTTGAAGAGTGTGGAAGCAATTGGCTAAAGTTATGACTATCTATTGGACATTTGATCGGATGAGAGGCCCCATAAGCAATTTACCAAATGCTTTTGGACATGTACATTGCGTAGGTCCCATGTTGCATGTAGAATCACAAACAAATTGAAAATGATCAAGCAGAGAAAAAATTATAAGAGAATAGAACAGTGAAACACTGATTTAAGTGGTTTGGCAGCATTGTCTATGTCCATGGAAGAACCATGCCATGGATTCTAAAGATCATCTGGCCAAAACTTGAGAGTTCTACTTTGGTCAGGAACATAGCATGTGGATTTCCTACCCATTTTACTACCCAAAACATCATCTTTGTCTTCACTGTCAGTAGAGGAATCCACCTCAAGGAAAGTTTGATTTTTCACAAGTTGTGGAGAATCTTCTATAATATTGACGTCTTGTATAACATTGCAGTCACCGTCATTACAGATATCTTAGCCAAGCATATCAGTCAAAACTCCACAAGCTTTTGATTCCATGGCAAACAAGAGATGATTTTGCAAGAGCTATGGCAAACAAGAGATCAAATAAATACTATCTACAAGAAGTATTCTACACTTAGTTCAGTGCGACACAATATTGGTATTATCGCAAGACACCCATAAGCAATTTGCAGTGAATTTAGAAAAAAGCCAGACGGTTCACTTGTCAATGGGACTACTCCGCCAAACCCACAAAGAAACAGGAGATGAGATTAATGCTCAACAAACCAAACTCCGGTCCATTCAAATCCAAAGTAGACTATTATTCCATGGCCATCATCAGATTGACTAAATGCAATGAATCTCCTTAATTAAGAATATGCACATTCAATCAAATGCCCAAATTATCCGCGCAACGCAAGCAATTAAATCATTCCCCGATGACCGGATATCACGCAATTTGGCCCAATAATCAAGAAAAAACCACCATCATCCAAAGTAACCTAAGCACATCAAGCTGGACCAGTGCGGGACATTTCGCTCGTCAAAAGGACTGCTACTTCACTAAACTCGCTCCGATCCATTCAAACCTAAAGCAAGACCCTTCTACTGCCATCAGCATTGTGGGGACGAGAGTACCTACGCAATCTCCGAAAACACTTATTAGCATAAAAAAACGTGTGACGAAATAACGATTCGAGTTACCGAAGAGCGAAATGAGACGGTCCAAGCACTTGCCGGTGGACTGCTCGTCGAAGCCGAACTTGAGAGCCGAGCTCAGCAACCGAGCTTTCTCTACCTCCGAGCCCTGCTCCCTCCACGGAATGTTCAACCTATTCGAGCGATTCGATCAATTGATGGTGGCCGAGTTGGAATCGAATTGAATCGAATCAATCCGTAGTCTCGAATCGAATTTGAGCGAGCTTGAAGTGCTCTTGTTCGAGAACCTTCCCAGCGATGGCGGGATTGATGTTTTTCATTTTCCATTTTTATGCGCCGGAGAATGGGGGAGATCGGAGCCATATCTTTCAGTTCTTTTTTTGACAATTCCGTTTTCGCCCCTAAAGTTTGTTTAAGTTCTATTTTTGCTCCCCCTCTTCTAAGTTTTTCTGGTTTAATTCGACCCCCTCGGGCTCGTTTGGCGTGAAGGCTCCCTTTGCAAACGCGAGACTTGCATGTGGTACTAGAAGTTTTAGATTTCCAAGACGTAACTCAAATTTCTTTTCTGTTGCTGTTTATCTACTAAACAAACAATCGGCAAAGTAATAGCTTTTTTCTGACCAAAAAAGAAAAGTAATAGCTTTTTCTTTAATATACATTTTTACCTTTATATATATATACATATTTCAATGGGATGATTTTAAAAAATTTTGGAAAAATAGTTTCCAACACTACTTTATTGTTTGACACAAAAACAAGAAACTACTCTACCATACCCAAAACATTATGATTGTAATGGAAATTTCATAATTTAAAACTCTCTTTTATCGGATCAATCCTGCATTCAACGTGGATAGTTAGATAAAGAGGGCAAAAACGCAATCCGTCAAACCTGTTCTGCAAATTCAATTTTCTATTGTAACTTTCAGACATTAAAGAAAAGTTATGGATGCAAATAAGATCAAATATATCTGCTCAAGAAACGTCATGACAAAATAAAGAAAATTACTAACACATAGATTGCAAAACTTTACAAAGTGTAAATAAAGTTACAATCACTTTAATATTTTACTGAAGTACACACAAGAAGTTCACTATTAATAAGTAGACTACTATTTTTATGGAATATTGTGAACCATAGGCTCAGAGGATTTACGACCTCCAAAAAAAAAAAAAAAATTACACTCCCCAAAGAAAAGTTATGTAAGAATATTTTACAAATAAATTACTACAATAAGAACAACTACATACGCCATAGGAAAATTACAATCTATTAAGTAATTTACTAACAATCTAAGAAAAAAAATTATCATAAACTTAGACAGTTTTTTTTTTTTGTTTTTGGTGATATATTCCAAATCATAAGATACATGAAATTTTGAGTAACAAAAGAAAAAATACGCCAATTAGTAAATTATTATTAATTAGGAAAAATAAAAATACTAAAGAAAGATCACGATAAATTAGATGGACCCGGTCCGTTTTACCTTCTCATGTGGTCGTCGTTGACTGTTTAAATGATTCCCGCCAATCTTTAGGTGGCCTTGGGTTGCGAAGACTAGTTGTTCTAATTAAAATGGTATGCCATAGCTTTCTTTCTTTCTTTGCATTTTTCTCTTTGTATAGTGGTGGTGTATGCTTAGAGAGCATTTGTGATTCTTCTCATGAAATAACAGCTTGATGATCAGCTTACGTGAATTTACTCCCAAATTTGCTCACTCATATGTTGGATAAGGTCGAATCGAAAATAGTATAATCCAAATAGATCGGGAGAAGTGCCAAAAAAGTCCTAAACCTTTTACCTTTGTGCCAAATTAGTCCTAAACCTTTTTTTGGTGCCGATTCAGTCCTAAACCTTTTTATGTGGTGCCGATTTAGTCCTTTCCGGCCAATTTGGCCGGATTTTGCTGACTGGACGCCGGCCGGCTGACGTGGCCGGCCGGAAGAAAATTTTAATATTATTTTAATATTATTTTTTTATTTTTTAATATTTTTTTTATTTTTTATTTTTATTTTATTTTATTTCTTTGGTCTTTTTCCTCCGGCCGGCGAGGGCGAGGCCGACCTCGCCGGCCACCTCGCGGGCAAGGCCGACCTCGCCGGCCATGGGCGAGGGCCTCGCTTGCCCATGGCCGGCGAGGGCAAGCCTCGCCCATGGCCGGCGAGGCTCGACCTCGCCAGATCCGTCACTCGACACAGTCGCCAGATGGTGAGGCCATGGCGAGCGCCTCCCGCCCGGGACCGGCGAACAAGCACCTGCTATTTGAGCTTCTCCGCCCGGTGAATTCATGGGCGTAACCCATCGTCGAGAACGCCTTGGCCCGGCGAGGCAAGCCGACCTGCCGACCGTAAGCGCTTGCCCTAGGGATCTGGTCGACCTCGCCATGGCGGCGAGCCCTCGCCCGGATCCGAGCGAGCTCGCACGCCATGGCCAGCGAGCTGCGACCGAGCGGCCCCGCTAGGCAGCCCGGGGTGGCTAACGACTCCCTTGGCCACCGGTCTTGGCGGTCGACCCTACCCTTGTGGCCGGCGGTCGGCCTACGCCCTCGCCGACCGACTTGGCGGTCGCGGACCTCGATGACGGAGAAAAAGACCAAAAATAAAATAAAATAAAATAAAAATAAAAATAAAAATATTAAAAATTAAAATATATTAAAATAATATTAAATTTCTTCCGACCACGTCCGTATCAATCAAAAATGTATACAGCCCAAGAACAATTTTTAAGACCTTCAATCAACCTATTTTAACCCATTTTCATGCAATGCAAGTCTAATGATCCATGCCCAACCCGATCACTACTCAACTCATACTCGACCCGATTCATATTACTAAAACACTTTCATATTTAATTAAATCTAAGAAAACTCTTGCTCAAACCGAAGTAGGAGTTCGGAGATCAAGCTGAGCGCGACAGTTACAAGCATAAATAAGATGAATTCTCCAACAATTGATTAGAAGTCCTAGAAGTCCTAGAAGCATAGTACAATTTTTAAATTCTATAAATTACAGAATAGATAGAGATTTGCGAAGACAAAATGAGAATGTCCTATATTTTCTTCTTTTCTAATTTTCTCCAATGCCATACATTGGAACCCAAGGTATGTACCAGAATCACTTCCTATTCATTTTTGAGTTCACAACCTTCTCAACAGTGCTAAAAAAAGCATTTTAGAAGATTATGTTAAAGCTTAAATTTTGACATATAGGTCCACCCTTTTACATTTAGTTGGTGGAACCATTGACAAAAGTGCACGGGGTTGTGCTCTAAACATTGTCTCCACTTTCTTCTACATACAATCATTACACAACAGAGACAATGTTAACATTCACTAACCTAGTAACATAAATGTTTAACCCCTTCCAGTGGGCATAAGAATAAAGCAATCTGACATGGCTACAGGAGCTTTGCAAGCCTGATGCTGCATTGGTCGAAATGCCTTGTTTCCAAATATGACAACATTTGCCAATTCTATGTCATCCAAGGCTTGCAATTCCTCATAACTCAAGAGTCCCTTGGTTGGAAGTCAAAATCCAAGAGCAATGTCTTTTATTTGAAACTGACAAAACTGACAATATTGAACCTTAAGTGACAGTGCTTTTACAGTCCTTCAAAATAAGCCTCTTCAGCACAATAATAGTTTATGACATGGATTGTCGTGGAAAATGAAATTGTGCACAAAGAAATCACAAGCCTTCATTTACGCAAAACATTCCCATCAATGATGCTAGATTGCTAAGTTCCACACTTTAATGATTTGCTATGCTCTCAAAGTATTTGAGAAATATAGGTATTTGTACATCATCCAAAACTGAAATCGACTTCTTTATTGACTAAAGAGTTCTAATATCTCATTTTGGATTTTGAAGATTGTGGAAGTAATTGATGAGTGTCTATTGGACATTTGATTGGATGAGAGGCTCCATAAGCAATTTACTAAATGCTTTTGTGCATGTACATTGTCCTTTGCTGCGTGCAGAATTACAAGCAAATTGGAAATGATCAAGGAGAGAACAAATTATAAGAGAAAAGAACAGTGACACATTGACTTAGGCGGTTTGGCAGTATTATCTATGTCCATGGGAGAAGCATACCATGGATTCTAAACATCGTCTGGCTAAAATTTATTGGATGAATTGCTCGTAGTACTGCTCTGGTCAGGAATATAGCATGTAGATTCCTACCCATTTAACTGCCAAGTATATTGTCTTCATCTTCAGTATCAATAGAGGAATCCACCTCAAGAAAAGTTTGGATTTCCTCAGGTTGTGGAGAATCTTCTATAAATGTCGACATCATGTATAACATTGCATTCACCGCCATTCCGGATGTCTTGGCCAAACACAGCAGTCAAAACTCCACAAGCTTCTCATTCCGGAGCTTGCAAATCATCCCAATCCTCAGAACTTGCCGGTTTCGGCAAGTTCTGCTGGGAAGTCATAGCCATAGTGCTCCACAATGATAAACTCTCGACCTTGGTCACCTTAAGAAAACCAAAAGAAAAAAGAGATGACTTTGCAAGTTCCATGGCAAAAAAGAGATCATATAAATACAATCTACAATACGTAATTTGCACTTAGGTCAGTGAGACACAATATTAGTATTATTGCAAGACACCATATGTAATTTGAAGTGAGTTCAGAAATAAGCCAGACAGCTCACCAGTCGATAGGACTACCCCGCCAAACAAGGACGAGATTAAGGCTCAGTCAACTAGATTTAACAAGCTCCAATCCATTTAAATCCAAAGTAGACTATTCTATAGCCATCATCAGAAAAGCAACTAACCGCAACAAATCTCCTTATTAGCAATGTGCAATCAATCGATTTACAAATTATCCACACAACACGAGCAATCACGTAATTCCCTAATGACCACATACTGCGCATTTTGGCCAATAAGCATAAAAAACTTTGCCACGTGCCCAGTTATCATCAGAGATAAGGGTATCTTTGTTCAACCAGCATAATTGTCTGACTATGTATGACCTTTAGATGGTCAAGGAAGAATATTGGAAAGATTACGCTATGAGATTGCAGCCTGTTATCCGAGTTTTGAATATGAATATGATTATTGTCTATCACATTTCTCAAGTACCCATTGCAAAATAACGATTACAACAATACATCAACATCTACATAAAATGGTAAGCTAGTAAAAACACATTTTGTGGAGGCCAGCATTGCGATGGCATTTGTTTGCAATTGCTTGATTTAGGAAATACTTCTAAACCTCAGGAACATCCTAAGTCAAATTGTTTTCATATCTGAGCAGTGACCAATATCAGATGAGAAATTAAACATACGGGTTCCACCTTATGTAAGAATGACTAAAGCTCTCGGTGACACGTAAAAGAGCCAATCACATCACTTCAAAAGCCTGTTGTCACAATAAAAGGTTTACTTTTCATAGAAATTAATAAATCAAGAGAAGAATTCTTACTTGAATTACTTCATCAATAAGGTCAGCTTCCAAGACACCTGGAATGAAACCAGCACCCGTCCCTTGGTCTTGTGAGGAGCTACCAGAACCAGTCAGCAGCAATCTATGAGACAACGCAAATCATTAAAACCAGAAAAGATTAAATCTGCAACTGTAATATCCAAGAGAGATTAGTGCTTGTTTTTCAAACAACTATCGGAGAGAGAGAGGTGCAAATATTTACTCATTCCAAACTGTTTAATAAGGCCATAGATGCGGCAGAGATGGATGTAGATGACACCTTTAGAAATTTTGAAGTTAATAGAACCCGCTGTAAAGTCCACATGCCCCAGAAGTTATAAGGCCTTAAATCAAGAAGCATCATTGACATATCACAATAGTGCCGCAATTGAAATATGGAAATGAGAACACCACTTCAAATCCAGAACTTCTCGGGAGTCATACCCTTTATATTTAATCCCATCTTTATTTGAAAGAATTGCAGTTCTTTTCTTTTTTGATCAGCCTATTCATATCGACAATTTATCATCTCATGTTTCAGCTTTCTGTGGAGACCGCTTCTCTCTCTTCCCATGCAATGATACGAAACCATGAGCCTTGAACTATTAGGACTAAAAATGAGACCCCATCATATCAATCTCTCACAGGTCATCGACCAATCTTAATGAAACAAAATTGGATGACAAACTAGATTGTGCATGGAGATTTAATAATCGCGAAAGGTATAACATGTTCAAGGGAACTAACCAGGCTTGCCTCCAGAAAATACAGGGCTTTCAACAGATTCAACACCATAGAGCTGACAAATAAAAGAGAACCAGTAAAGAACTTAGACTAGAAGGAGAGAAAAAGAATAACAAGCAGCTGATGCAGCGCTCTCAACACAAAAAGAATGTTCAGGCACAAGGTTTTTTATTCAAGGCATCCATAGTTGATAATCACCCAAAATTGACAATATTTTGTCCGAGTTCAACACGTGACAAACAATATCATAAAAAAAATCTACCTTTATGTCAGGGTTTTGCTCTTTCAGAAACTTTCCAGCACCAGTTATAGTACCACCAGTTCCTATCCCAGAAACAAAGGCATCTATTTTGCCGCCCGAGCCTTTCCATATCTCTGGTCGGTTGTTTCATAATGTATCTAAACAGAATAATGACAGCCAAGCTGAAGTTCGCGTCATCACCTGCATATACAACTAACAAGACATGACAGTTGACCACACATGTACCTTTGGGTTAGCAGGATTCTCGAACTGCTGAAGAATGCAAGAGTTAGGTTTCTTTGCCATCATCTCCACTGCCTTCTGAATAGCCCCCTTCATGCCCTTGGCAGGATTGGTCAGAACCGACTCAGCTCCAAAAGCATGGAGGATGATCCTTCTTTCCAAACTCATAGATGCTGGCATTGCAATGATTAGCCTGTAGCCTTTTGTTGCCGCCATGAATGCCAAAGGCAATGCCAGTATTGCCAGTGGCAGGCTCAATCAGTACACTCTTCAGCAATTTGGAATTAAAAGTCAAAATGGAAAATCCATTAGCAAAAGAGCTTCATTTCTATATAAATTCATTTGCAACCGTGCATAATACCAATACATTGACTATTTGCTGTCATTCCTTAATGACCAGGTACTGCGCATTTTGGCCAATAAGCAAGAAAAACTTTGCCGCGTGCCCAGTTATCATCAGAGATAAGACTACTTCACCAAACCCGCTCCGATCTATTCAAACCCAGAGCAGACTATTCCCTAGCCATCATCACCGTCGTCGTGGTGGACGATGAAATACCTACAAAACCTAACATCTGCAAACGCTAATCAGCATTAAAAAAAGAAAAAGAAAAGAAAAAAAAGAGAAAGATGGGCGACAAAGTAACGATTGAAGTTACCGTAGAGCGAAACGAGACGGTCCCAGGCACTTGCTGGAGGACTGCTCGTCGAAGCCGAACTCGAGAGCCAAGCTCAGCAACCCGAGACTTCTCTGCCTCCTCCAACCCCCGATGCTCCATTCAAACTGTTCGACGCAATTCGAATTGATCGATCGATGATGCAATTGTAGTAATCGAATCGATCCGTAGTCTCTCTCGAGAGAGAGAGAGAGAGCGCGCGCTCGAAGCGCTCTCTTCGAAGAAAAACCATGCCGGCGATGGCGGCACTTAGGGGTGAGCGGTTCCAGGTTCCGGTTCGGTTCCGCGTGGAACCTGGAACCTACCCTCGGGTACAGGTTCCTCATTTTTTGGAACCTGGAACCTACCCGTCACAGGTTCCGAGGCCGGTTCCAGGTTCCAACAGGTTCTTTTCGTTTCTTTTTTCTTTTCTTTTTTTCATTTTTAGTTTAAAAAAACGAAAATGAACGCAGCAATAATAAACAATCTTATACCTCTTAATCCTCACTCTTTTCTTGAGCTTATCCTTCAAATCATGATTAACACAAAAAAATAGTTTGAACTCAACATAACGGGGTCCGACACCTTGACAATCCTTCAAGGAGCGGTACTCCAAAACTGTAGATGTCTAATTTTTGTGTGGGTTTCCAAGTTTTCATGACTTTGGGAGCCCGATAACCTGCACTTCTAGTTCTAGGAGGCACTGTAGGAGTGCGGATCAGAGGAGTCAGGCCAAACTCTGAGATGCAACCTTCAAGGTATGTTGCCATGGATAAACCTCCCACCTCTAGCTGAATGGATATGAGTAATGCCTTTAGCCACTCCTAGAGAAATCTTCACCCGCAATGCCCAGTCCAATGGTTGTCTCCCACCTTCTGCAAATCATTATTAGAAGGTAACCGTCAACAATGCAGCAAATAGGAGACAACCTACACTTCTTTCGACAAACCTTCCCCATGTATCCCATCTCACATTGTCGTGGTAGGGATAATCATCTGCGTATGACAAGTCTCCAACATACATAGTCTATCCTTTCTGCGGATTATGCTCATAATGGGCGATTGTTCGGTTTGAATCAAAAGTCTGACCAACATCCCCTGCAATGGTCGTCGGCATGCTGAGCACAGAAAGAAGTAGAACCATGGATGCATGTAAATTACCGGCAGAACTAAATTTGCTGCGACTTACTGATGAAAATGATTATCAAAACTAAATGATTCTGCAAAGACTCATAGTACATACACAGGAATGAGCTTTTGAAGCTACTTTGAGTCATTGACTATCTATGCATGACAATATGAAGAAGAAGATTCAGTACAATTAAGTTATTCACAACCAATTATATACATGTCCCCCTCCATCTTGTCTTAGAATCTCATAGAAATATTATCTAACACAAACACTGAAGTAAACACCGAAAACACAATGTTCAAATTGGACTCGTGACAAAATGTACTTGTTTATGACAGTTCATATGCTTGAACATAGAAACACGAGAGTATTTCACAAAATTTCTGAAGCAAAATACTAGTGCGAAAAGCAATGGTAACAAGTCAGAATATCAGCAAGCCTCATGATATTGAGATCATGAAGAAATTGCCGTTCACGCATGTAATTCAATCATCAATCCAGATATCATGTTTGATGTCCACGTGCATCGGTAACTGGCTCTGAACAGAAGAAAATTTAGCAGGAGTGAAATGAGTACTAATAAAAGCCACTCCAGATTTTCACTCTTTCACGCTCGCTCAATCTAGTTCTCACGTATGATGGGAAAAAGTTTTGACACGCATATTCACCTAAGAGGCTCTTGAGCAGGACATCCAAGTCATTAAAAAGAAACTTCACTCACCATGGAGAAGATCCCAGACGCTGCCATTTTCCAAAGAAAATATAGTACCATTATAATCTATGCAGCATTGGGGACAACAATGGGACAACAATAAACTTACAGAATAGTCAGGCTAGGGGTGAGAAGATGTTCTAAGTGGCCTGAAACATGCAGAACGTATTCTAATTGATGTTTATTAAAGCTTATGAAGGATGCCAGAATTATCATGAGAGCGGACTTGGAAAAATTACATAGAACAGGAGAATGAAATAGTTATAAAGATCCTCAATCAGTAAAAAAGTTGCAGAAATGGACTCCCCATGCAGATGAAATCACAAGCATAGCTTCAAAACAATCCAATATATGAGAAACTAAGCATACAAATAATGAAGCTTTGACATATTTCCAAGCTCCGGAGGGATTTATCCGGTCAGTTTGTTGCCATGCGAGTACCTACAACATGTTTCATACCCAGGTCAAGCTTAAACCAGCACAAGAAAGATGCCAATGTGACCCCTAGAATTAAGTACAAGTGTAAAAAAATGATAGCAAGTATCGAGGATAACGCACAGTTTTTCCGTGTAGGTGAAATTTCCCAAAATAGGAGGGATGGGTCCAGTTAACATGTTACAGCTCAGATCTCTAGGCGATTAAAGAGAAACAAGATGTTAAGCAACTGTTTGAAAAACAACTATTCTGACCTTAAAATAGGAGAATGAGAACTCACAAGACTGCAAGGGCCTGCATGAGACCAATCACAGATGGAATTTGCTCTGACAGCTGATTACCTTGCAATGACCTAGTACGCAGACAGATTACGAAAGGAATTAGGGAAAGCTGATACAGATCAAATGCTATATATTTGAAACACTCTGCAGAAGTTGCAAACACATACAAGGTGACCACTTGCAGGAAACCAATGTTGAATGGAATTTTCCCTGTTAACCGATTATAGGACAAATCCCTACCAATAAAAGATAAAAGATTTTATGATTTTAAAAAAACAGAACACGATAATGAAGTGATCGTGCAGAGAAAAGGATGAAGCATTAAATGAGAGAGAGAAGCAGCAAAAATTTAACTGAACCCATCTCTAACCCATCTCTAGAATGGTTGGGAGTCTGGAAAGACGGTGTAAGGTGCAGCTGAACCGAAAGATGCATATATGCGTCTAAATATCTCCTCAAATGTCTCTTCATCATACTCATAACCTGCCTGTTAGCAAAAAAAATTAAGATTAGTAACACATCCAGACATAGGATTTTGAGAAGTAAATAGAACTCTCAAGCTATTGGCAGAATTCTCAACTTGCAGTACTAAAATCACAAAATGTTGCAATCAGAATGACAGTTACAGCACTTTGATATATTAAACCATTAAGTTATCAACAAATAACTGTACAGCTTCATAAATTTAATAAGATAAACCTGGAACCAGGATTACATACTCAGACATGCAAAAGAAAATAGTATTCTAGCTGCATTAAGCAAGCAAATCACAGAGCTCCATTTCATAGACTTGGCTATCTTACCTGGACAAATGAATTTCTCACGCAAGTTTTCCACCATACAATGTTTGGCATTTTGGCAGCATATCCAAAGCACGGATATTTTTTTGCCATTTCTGTATATGCAAGTTTAAAGCCCTCATGGACGCGCTTATAGTCGGGACATGGAAGACCGACTGATTTGGCAGCCATGCAGTAATAGTCACCAAGCTCCCCTTTGTAGGCCATGAGCGTGCCAGTGACATCTACAGTGATGCATCGTAATTTGGATAGGATTTTCATTTGCAGATTCTTGATCGGGAGGATAAGGCTTTAAGAGCAAATTCTGGAGTCCACCAAAATAAATTTGGACGACCAACTGTTAAAGTAACTTGAGTTCCCACACATCTGCAAAAAAGGATGAGTTGGATTAATCAGTAAGTAAAGGAACACTAACACCAATTTCCAATCTTAGATCTATTAAACATACAAAGATAATGTCAATATGTTAGAATTTCATTCAAGCTCGTGAATTATGTTGTGCACAAGAGATAAATGATCTCTACACAGGGCTAGAGAGGTTGATTCAAAGGGTTTAAATATTAATCTTGCAGATATCAGTGTCATACACAATATATGCAAGAGACTTTTCCAATTGTTTTCAGCATGATAATTGCAAAGGAAGAGGTAAGGCCTAAGTTTTCCATGCTTATTGCTCAAGCATTCAATCTACAACATGACACTGAGGGATTCAGCTTGGAAAATGTTAATGACAAAGGTTAACCCAGCAGAACAGACAGTCCTTCCTTGAATTTGGCTTGGATTTGATGATTTTGATCCACAACATTCTCCCTAGTTCACTGAGCATGCCCATGTGTTGTGTGTGCAGTTGTAAAGTTAGATAAAAAGCAAATACTCAAGAAGCAAAAAGTAACATATGCAACGGCACATTTACCAAAAATGGAGGAAACTACAGACAAATAATGAGCATAACATCCCAACAATTAGATTGTCAGAAAAGAGGAAGCCTATCAATGCATCCTTACAATGAGAGAAAGAAACCAGAACAAATTATGAGTTAAAAGACATAAAGCTAGGCAATTGGATGACCTGCTTCTACTTAAGTAAACCAGGAAAAGAAAATGATAATGTTGCAACCATCACAGATCACTCGGTATCTCATCATGAGCTCAGAAAATAGGACGTGCATAGGTAACTGGCTCTGGAAAATTACATGGTCAAAGTAAAGACACGACCCAGAAAGACTGAGGCAGGAATGAAAAAGGGAACTCTAGAGGAAAACCCTAAAGAGCGAACCCAAAAAGTGCGGCGTCGAGGGGGCGTCGAGGGGCCGAGCGAGCGTCAAGGGCGTCGAGGGGGCCGAGCGGGCGTCGAGGGGGTTGAGGGGGTCGAGCAGCGTTGAGGGGCCGAGAGGCGTCGAGGGGCGGCGCGGACGGCGCGACAGCTCGTCGGGCTCAATGGCGAAACGGCTCGTCGGACGAGCGGTGGGTGGTGGTGGTTCGGTGGCCAAGAGGTGGTGGTGAGTAGGGCGTGGGGCGGCGGTGTGGTGGTGGGTGAAGCAGCAGCAGCAGCAAGAGGAAGGAAGAAGAAGAGAAGAAGAGGGGGGGAGGATTTCGGCCGAGAGGGGGAAAGAGGAGAGAGAAAGAAAATAAAAAAGTTGGGGGCAGGAAGTGACGTGAGGAGGAAAAAGGGAAGAAAAGAAAGAGAAAAAGAAAGGAGAAGGGGGGAATCGGCAGAAAAGGGGGGGAAATCCGTCGGGGGAAGTGAGGGGCTAGGGCTTTTTTTTAAAAAAAATTTGACTGGTTCCGGTTCCGGTTCCTATGGGAACCGGAAACCCGAACCGGAACGCCGGTTCCTAGAAAAAGGGATTCGGGAACCGGAACCGGTCTCTTTAGAACCGGGAACCGTGCTCACCCCTAGCGGCACTGATGTTATTTGACTCTGCTTTTTTATCGGGTGGAGAGTCGGAGAGATTGGAGCCACATTTGTTTTTCAATTCTTCAAAATATTCCGTTTTTGCACCTGAATTTTGTTGGAAGCTCTATTTTTGCCCCCCTCGTAAGTTTTCCTGGTTTCATTTGACACCCTTGGGTTGGGTCTGAGTAAGTATTAGAAGAAGAGCAAGTATTTTACGCGAGAGTTACAAGTATACTGTCGGCGTGATACATCAAGCCAAGCGTTATTTAACAAAGTGGCTGTAGGTTACAATTAGCAGGGAGATTGTCCAATTAGTCCTAAAATTATATATACATTATTAATTCGGTTATAAACTTATCAATTTTACTAAATTAATTTGAATTCTTTGCTAAAAAAATATAATATAATCATTTTGACCAATTTTCGCTGAAAATTGTTAACACTGTAGTGTGCCGCGTAAAATGGCCAACAGTGATTGAATCTCCATGTCAACGATTCATGGCAAAAATTGACCAAAATGACTATATTCAAATTTCTTGTAAGGATTTATGACTAAATCACAAAATTGAAAAAAATTAGAATTGAATCGGTATATGTATAATAAATTTATGATTGATTAGATTATTTTTCCTACAGCTAACAAAGCAGCTTTACTATTTTTTTTATTTAAAATTTCAAGTTATATAAACTCCGTTTTGTGACATCTATAACATGGAATCCAAGAAGATCTTCTTTCCTTTCTTTGTCGCATATTTTTTTCCCATTCTTTTAGGGTTGTCCTTTCTTTTCTTTTCTTTTTCCTTTTGTGTTAGTGATGTTCTTTATTTCCTTCTATGTTGAATTTATAACTCCACAGACCTAACGCCTTATCTCAAATTACATAAGCATCCCCTCACGTCACCGTTAATACTTAACCATCGCATAAAATACTTACTCAAGTCTCTCTTTTCTTTTTCCCCCCTCTACAGGAGAAGACTTGCGTCTCAAACTTATAAAGCTTCGCTGGTTATGTTTTTCACGGGTCCATGCTAAACGTTCTAATTTCGTTTTTTTTTTTGGAAAATGCGATTTTTCTTAAAATTTCGCATCATGAGCCGAATCATCATAACAAATGAAACTCAGGATATATGAAGACAAGCATGGGCCTGGAAAGCCCGATTGCCCAATGCGTTGGTTGGGCCGATTGGGTCGTTGATACTTGCGAAAACACATGTCGAGTTATCATATTGGGGGCGGTCGGGAGATTCGCTCGCTTAACCGCAACTTCAATGGAGACAGATTTGTTGTTTGTGATGGGCGGGGGTGGCGTGTTGATGGGGATCCAACCTCTCCTTTCCGAAGCTGACCATGGAATAGGGACGGGCCGCAGCAACTGTGCCTGCTAATGGAGTGGCCACGATTGAATTGAATGGGATGGGATGGGGCGGCGGAGGGGCTTGGCAATGGGCACAAAGCTCTAGCGGGTCTACTGCTTTTGTGGGCTGAGGTCGTATGATGACGATGATTTACACAGATTTGAAAGAGCGATCCATTTCTTTCTGCTCTTTTCATTGCTGCTGTTCCTTCGTTTCGCACATGACCCATATGGTTAAAACCCAAAGAAAAGAAGAGAAGATCAACGAGTGCGATGGCGACGGATGGTACGACCATCCGCATTGACTTCACCATCAGAATCACATCGAGAATCAGAAAAATACCAAAGAATGCCTGAAGAGATGGAGAGATAGAAGAGCGTTAAAAATGGTTGCGACTCGAGGATGAACAAGCTGAAGATTCAAACATTAGAATATGGAAAAGAGCAAGTTAAGGTGGACATATGTATTTTCCAGACGTAGGAATTCCTCGTATGTAATACGTTCGAGTCTAGTTTATTAAGTCAAGGTAGGACGACAAAGTCGTATATAATTAAGTCACAGCAAAGTCGACCCACCATCGCCATACCAAAGTCCAACGACCTCTGATTGAGGGGGAAAGGTCCCACATTCGGATGCAAAGAGTAAATATTCAAATTTCCTTTATCAATTGTTGTGCATCAGCAAAAGGAAATATTGACGAAGTAGTATGGTTTCTTAGTTACATTTTTACCTTTGTATATATGTTTTAATGGAATGATTTACAATTTTTTTTTTTAAAAAATAGCATTTCCAAGACTACTTTACTGTTTGGCAAAAAATAACGAACTACTTTATTATGGCCAAAACGTCCTGATTGTGATGGACATTTCACAAGCCAAGGTTCTCTTTTATGGGATCGGTCCTGCATTCAACGTGGACCGTTGGATAATAGAGAAAAAAGGTGATCCCTGAAATTTGTTTTGCAAAATTGATGTTCTATCATCACTTCCGAACATTAAAGGAAAGTTACATATGCAAGCATGATCAAATTATCATTTGATGGAGAAAAGTTACCATGAGTGTGGAAAATTACTAAAACATAGATCTCAAAACTTTACTAAGTGCAAAGGAGAGTTATGATGAATTTACATATTTTAGTAAAAATACACGAAAGAAGTTTACTATTAACTGAATAAATATTATTTTTGTGGTTTTTTACCAAACAAAGGTTTCGGAGAATTTATGACCTCCAAAGAAAAAGTACACCCTCCAAACTCCAAAGAAAACCTGTGAAAGGATGTTTTATGGGTAAAACTGTTAACGAGGACAATTTCGTCGCCAAAGGAAAGTTATGATCAATCAGATAATTTACTAATCAAGGAAAAAGAAATTTACCCAAAACTTTGGCAGATTACTATATTTTGGGGAATATTACAAATTGAAGGGAAAAATTCGGGAAACAGGATCCCCAAAACAGTGATTCGACACGGAATCGAACACAAACGTAGCGGAAGCGAGCCCAGGAAAATTATGAATCACCGATCCTAAGGCACATCACATAATCGAACGTACCTTGTTTCTATAGACTAAACATCGGTGTTGCGACACGAGGAAGAATCTACACTATTCTTCAGAGGATAATCCTGTTCTGTTCTTCGGGAGAAAACGATATGAGAAGACGTAACGTACAGAAAGAGCGTAATCTCTTCTTCCAAAATATGTAACTTCACGCCAATTTTAACTGCCTCCAAGATTTTCCCTTATCTTTAATAACTTCCTCCATGGGCCCTCAACTCACGGGCCGGGCCTTTGGGCCCATCTGGGCGGACGGGCCAACTTAGGCCTATCAAAAGGAAAAAGTCCATCACAAATCATATGACCTACATAACTTATGATGACAACTTTGAAAGTAACAAATTTCTCAAGCAATGACTCCTCCCCATGAGTGGTTGTTATGCAAGAGTGAGCAAATTAAGCCATAAAATCACATAAGCTGATCGTACAGCAGTTACTTCATGTGAAAAATCACAAATGCTAAGCATACACCACAGCTATACAGAGATTTAAAAAAAAAAAAAAAAGCAAAGAAAGAGAGTTATGACATGGTACTTTGACTGGAACAAATCCCTCCATATGTTTTTCGCAACCTAAAGCCACCTAAAGATTGGCAAGGGAAAATGAGACCAGATCCCGTCTGATTAATGGTGATTCATTTTTGGTATTCACAAATTACCTACTAATTTTCCACATAGTAAGTTACCACATACGTATCCATTTCATGACTTTTCTTCACAAGAAGCACTCGAGTTGAGCTTGAATATTTCAAATAAAGAAAAGAGCTAGAGCAAAATCAGTTCATTTTTAGGGCATTATGCGGTGCTTGTTGCACCCATTCTTCTCTCTAAATTCACCTGTAATCTTCTCAAGAAGAGGAAAAAGAGTAGAAGTGATACAAATCAAGCAAATAAGAGCACTGATAGAGCATCTACATATTTGTTCATCTATCCAACACCAATAGGAGTGGGAAAGTGATCCCTATGATATGTTCTTGAGTTTTAGTGGCTTAGATACACACAAGATCCTTTCTTCACATCTTCCATCCATTTCCTAATATATTTTAACTCGATATGATTTATGAAATTTTGATCTTCAATAATTGATAACAATCGAATTTATGCTTATATTTTTAAACGAATGGAATATGTTTGAAAACAAATTCTAATTCTTCTATAACCCAACTTAGAAATTAATGTACACGTTAATTGGAAGTGGACCAAGCCAACAAGTTTGAATTGACTAGAGGGTGAGGTCTCAAAGAAGATAAAGACAAGGACTAAAAGCATATGCAACTGCTCATTGTCCCTCAATTGCTAATTAATTAAATCCCATCGCAATAAAGGTTAATCATTGTGTGGTTTGGATGATTGCTGAGACCCCTTTGAAAAAGAAGGCACCCACCATTCTTGACTTAAGTGGCACACCATATTTGACAATTGCACTTTAAATCTGTAATTAGTTGTGAATAACAGCAATGTCTCTCCAGTCTTCGACTAATTTAGCTTGGTTAAAATTCTTCTTCCACAAATTATATCTAAGTATTATATTAAAATGCTCTATTGTAAACTATTCTAGCCATGACATGGTCCCATGTGTATTGTTTCTTTTCTAGGACCCATCATGAACTTCACAGAAGGAAGGTGACCTTCTTTCATTCTAAAATAGTTTAATGTGCAGGAAATTTCTACGAAGACGTTTGTGGATTGGATTAGAGAAACTCATCATTTAGTGTGGTTTTCGTGTGATTTAATGGGGAAAAATGATCAAAAAAGTCCTAAATATATTGTATTTGTGCTAATTCAGTCATAAACCTTTTAATTTGGCTAGTTTAGTCCTCAATTTATTAACAATTTACCAATATAGTTCATTCAGTTAATTTTGATTGAAAATTTCTGGCATGGACGACAGACATCCTATGTGGCATGGCT
>VMYD01000286.1:824690-958214 GCA_007663325.1 Eucalyptus pauciflora
TGACCTTCTTTCATTCTAAAATAATTTAATGTGCAGGAAATTTCTAGGAAGACATTTGTGGATTGGATTAGAGAAACTCATCATTTAGTGTGGTTTCTAATGATTTAATGGGGGAAAATTATTTAAAAAGTTCTAAATTTATTACATTTGTGCCAATTCAATTATAAATCTTTTAATTCAACTAGTTTAATCTTTAGCTCATTAACAATTTCCCAATATAGTCTATTTGGGTAATTTTGATCGAAAACTGTTGATTTGGATGATGGGCGTCTTATATGGCATGGCTGGTGAGAACTTGCAATCTGACTGTAGAGGGCTCTCGGCTCCTGCTTGTCGTGTATGAGGGTAGTGAGCCCTCGCCCTTCACCTGCCAATCAGCCATTTGATTCATCGTCCTTCCACGGTGGGCCACCGATATTCTTTTGAAATTTAGCCAACTTTGGCTTGGGCGTCCAAGACACGTGCCTCCACCTAAACATGGCACGTGATCATGTTCATGCAGCCTATAAAGCATGGACACGTTCGGGAACCTTCCCTGTCGCGTCGAACACGCCGACACATGTTCGACACGTTTGGACATGTTGGGATATGCTTGGACATGCGATGATGGTTTTATTAGTGATGGGCTTAAGTCCTGTTTGCCCATATTGGGCCTAAAAGCCCGGCCCACTGGAATAAGGCCCGTGGATGGAGGGACGTATAAAAGGGATGAGAGAGAGGGAGAACGTACTTTTTTTTTGGAAATCAGTACGTACGTCTCCCTCTCTTTCCAACGTTCTCTCTCTCCAAAAAGAACAGTAAGCAAAAAGAAGCGACGCCGTCTTCCTACCAAGCGAATTGTCGTCATCAGATCGAACAGGGCTAAATTCTCTTCCTTTTTTCGGCGTCGGTGTCTAATCTGTGGCTAACAAGGTACGCTCGAATCCGTGGTGTGCTTTACGATCGGTGATACGTGATTTTTCTCGGGCTTGTCTTCTGCATTCGTTTTAGGGGTTCGATTTAGTGTCGAATCCGGTTTTCGGGGATCCGTTATTCCCAACATTGGTATCAAAGCCAAGTTCACGTTTTTCCCGACCTGATTGATGTTTTTGATTGATTTTTCGCAAAAGTAATTCGGCCGTACGGATCGGGGGGAGAAATCCCGACACCCGAGCGCTGTTCGCCCATTTTTCCGAGTTTTTGTAAGTCGAAATCGAATTCTTATGGCATAGGGAGAAAGGGGTCGTCGAGACGAGTCTGGCGATATGTCGAACGTCGCCGGGAGACGCCGCACGCACCCACACGCACGGCCAGAACCCGCTGCGCGTGGGCGCGACGCACCCGGAAGCGCTGGCTCACCCAACGCGTGCGACACACGCGCCGCTGGCCGGGCGAACCGCGACGTAAGGCGCGGTCACCGCCGGCGAACCGACGCGTGTTGACGTCAGCATGACGTCACCCAATGGTCGGTAACCGCTAGGATGACGTCAGCGCCGACATCGGTTGGCCGAGCGGTCACCGGCCGGCGACCCAACCGGCGAACCGACCCGCGGACGCCTGGCACGCGCGCGGCACGTGCCGGCTGACATTTGCGTGACGTCAGCCCACGCACGCACTCGGCGTGTGTGGTCGGTTCGTCCGACCGGCTCGTCCGATCCGACGACCGACGACTTGACCGTTGACTGTTGACCGAAAAAAAATAAAAGGAATTTGTTTCTTTTTTCCCAATTGAATCCATGTAGATTATATGTAATCCCTTATTTGTTCTGCATTTGTTGCAGGAACAATGCCTCCCCTTCAGTTACGTACGCCTATTCGCGTAATTACCGATAAACAAAAGAAAATGCTTTCTAAGTTGATAGCTGAGCTAACTGATTATCGATGGGAGAGTGGTGACTTAATTGATCATGTTCTTGAAGTCAACGGGAAGATACAAAAGGTCATATGGAATGGTCGTCCCATGCCACAGTCAGAGATGGTGCGATTTTTCATTAACACTCTTCCACCTGAATGGCAAGATGTGTTGAATCGCATATGGGATGTCAACGGAGCTGCTTCATATAAGAAAATTGTGATGGATTTTGTAAAAGAATATTACTGCATTGTTACAAGGGAAAAGATCAAGAAATTGAACAAAAGAGGATCTTTCCTAGTTCGTGTACTGGCTTGGTGTTAGATGTATTGGCTGTTTTTTGTTAAGTGTGCTTTGTGGACATCTTATGTAATGTTTACTACCTGATTGTTGTTGATGTAGCAACCTATATGTTAGTTGTATTATGTGAAAGCATTATTATTAAATTGTATGTCAATTATCTGTTGCTTTCTGTTATTGCTGATTGCTGTGGGTAGTTAGCTGTGGGTAGTTATAGAAGCTTTTGTAACTTCATAGAATTGATTTTGCATATGACAATCATATTAATGATAGTTTTAAGTTAGGATTTTTGGAGGATGGTTGGAAACGTAATGACCTTTTGATTCTAAAACCTTACTTGAAATTATTCATTAATATGATGGGTCTGTGCAAAAGGGATGCATAAATGATAGGCATTAATAACTCGTGCATATATGTCTGATGTGTTTAGATCAATGGCTTCAGCCACAAAGAGCATAGTTGCCGAGCTGAACAAAGGTGAAAAGCTCAATGGTGACAACTATGAAATTTGGCAAATGAAAATCCAGTATGTGCTGGAAGAGCAAGAAGCACTTGAGGCTCTTAACCTCACCATAGTAGAACCTGAAGAAGGAAACACTGCACAGCACAAGAGAGACAAGGAAGCTTTTGCTGCGTGGAAAAGAAAGAACTCTCTTGCTCACATCACGTTGCTGAGTAGCATGGAAAATGACGTCATGCGAGAGTTTAGGCTTTTTGACAATGCCAAAGAAATGTGGGAAGCATTGGCGGCAAGATTTGGTCATACTTCGGTGACCAGACTGAGGCAGCTCACCATTAGGTTTGACTCTTATAAGAAGCCTCATGGTCAGATCATGAAGCAACATCTTAGAAAGATGTCATACATGATAAATGAGCTGAAAGATGCTGGCCATGTCCTGACAGATGAGTAGCAAGTGCAAGCAGTGATTCATTCATTGTCTTAGAGTTGGGAACATATGAAGGTGCACCTGACTCATAATGAAAATATCAAAACCTTCGAGGATGCAATGCATCATCTTGAGCTGGAAGAGGACCGCCTGTTGGCAGCTAAGCCGGATGCTGAACTCTATCATGCTAGTTCTAGCTCAAATGGAGCTTCGAGCTCCAAGCACAAACACCCTAACTGGTTTGATAAAGGGAAAGGCAAGGAAGCAGGTCCTTCAGGGAAGAAACCTAAGTTTAACCAACATGAAAGAGGAAAGCGTCCTCACATGAAAAAGCTTGCAAGGGTGAAATGCTACAACTGTGACAAGAAGGGTCACTATGCTCGCGACTGTCGTGAGCCAAAGAAGGTATGCACCCCTTGTATTTTTCAGAACTTTGCTTTTGTGTCGAGTTCTGTATTCTTAACTGAGTCTAATCCTTTGTGGACTGTGGATTCAGGAGCGACAGACCATGTAGCGAAGGATAGAGGATCCTTCGTGGAATTCCGACGAGTACCAACTGGAACTAAGTGGATCTATGTGGGAAACAACTCCAGAGCTGAAGTGAAAGGAATTGGCACATGCCAACTGAATATGCGTGGTGGACGCACTTTGTTCCTATATGATGTGTTGTATGCTTCGGAGATTCGTCGGAATTTAGTGTCTGTTTTAGTGTTGGTTAAATTAGGTTTTAATATGAACTTCTATAATAGAGGTATTGATTTGTTTTTGAATACAAATTACTATGGTTGTGGTTATTTTCTGGATGGTTTCATTGTATTAGATATTGATTATGTTAATGCAAATGTTTGTTATTCCCTTCTCACGTCTCCTAATACATATGATAATGATGTGAATGTATGGCATGCTAGACTTGGTCACATTGGCCAACAGCGTATGAATAGACTAGCCAAAGAGGGCTTGTTGGGCAACATTGAAAAAGTCGATTTGCCCATATGTAAGCATTGCCTAGAAGGGAAAATGACAAGGAAACCATTTGGAAAAGGTAAAAGAGCTGAATTTCCTCTGCATTTAATCCATTCTGATGTCTGTGGTCCAATGAATGTGAGAGGAAGGCATGGGGCTATTTATTTCATCACTTTTATAGATGATTATACTCGATTCGGATATGTCTATTTGATTTCTCATAAATCTGAAGCAATAAATTGTTTCAACATGTTTATGAACCTTGTAGAGAATCAATTAGACAAGAAAATAAAAGCATTGAGATCCGATCGAGGTCGAGAATATTTATCTGATGAGTTCAGAAAAATTATGTGATGAAAAAGGAATAGAAAGACAGTTGTCTATTCCATATACTCCTCAACAAAATGGTGTTGCGGAGAGAATAAACAGAACCCTACTGGAAATGGTTAGGTCCATGATAGCGTATGCTAACTTACCTATTACCTTTTGGAGTGATGCGTTGTTAACTGCTGCCTATATACTTAACCGTGTGCCTTCCAAATCAGTTACTTCCACTCCATATGAGTTATGGACAGGTAGAAAATCGGACTTAAGTTTTCTTAAGCCATGGGGTTGTGCTGCCTATACACATGAGTCCTCTCACAAGTTTGGGAAATTGGGTCCCAGAGGAAAGAAGAGTATTTTCATAAGATACTCGGAACACTCAAAAGGGTATGTGTTCATAGGTGAGTAGGAAAGTGGGAGTATAACTGAATTTGAATCACGGGATGTCACATTCTTAGAGGATGAATTTCCTAAGAAGGGCGAAATAGGGGAAGATTACTCCATATTTGAAACCTTGGATCAAGATAATGATCTTAGTGGAGTTCATCCAAGTGGGAGTAATATGAGAAGTGATGAATTGAATTCAACTCATTCTCAATTGCAACCACATAATGAGACGACATCATCATTATCTAATCCAAGTGGGAGCATAATGGGGAATGATGTGCAAAGTGTATAATCTCCCATACGGCGAACAAGTCGCCAAAGTATTCATCGTCGACGTTTTGACATTGAAGGGGAAACTTTTATGGTTGCTCCACAAGATGAGGATGAGCCAAGAAATATTAATGAGGCTCTGAATTGCCCTAGTAAGGAAAAATGGATTCATGCAATGGAAGAGGAAATGGAGTTAATGAAATCAAACCAAGTCTGGGAACTGGTTGATCTTCCAAAATGACGCAGAGCTATTGGGAACAAGTGGGTTCTCAAAATAAAGCGAAAGGCTGATGGCTCGATAGAAAGGCATAAGGCTCGCCTTGTGGCGAAGGGGTATAATCAACAGGAAGGAATTGATTATGAAGATACGTTTTCTCCTGTAGTGAGATTTACCTCGATTCGCATTATTTTGGCAATAGTAGCTAGTATGGATCTTGAGTTACATCAGATGGATGTAAAGACTACTTTCCTCAATGGAGAATTAGATGAAGAAATACACATGGAACCTGCTGGTTTCATAGTGAAAGGCCAAGAAGAAAAGGTATGTCGACTTTTAAGATCGATATACGTCCTTAAGCAGTCATCGAGACAATGGTATATACGTTTTCATAATGCCATAATGGCATATGATTTTACAATGATTGATGAGAATTATTGTGTATATATCAAAAGATCCAATGATCAATTTGTGATCATATCATTATATGTTGATGATATACTGATTGCCGGAAGCAATATGGAGTTTGTTAATACTGTCAAGAGTTGGTTGTCTTCCAACTTTGAGATGAAGGATATGGGTGAGGCTGCATACATTCTTGGAGTTAAGATTTCAAGAGATCGTTCGAAGAGATCGTTGTCTTTTTCGCAAGAAACATATATAAATAAAGTTATTGAATGATTTCATATGCAAGATTGTAAACCCATAGACACTCCTATTGCGAAAGGTGAAGGATTGAGCCATAGGCTCTGTGTCCGAGGACTCCACAAGAGAAGGAACAAATGAAACATGTTCCTTATGCTAGTGCAGTTGGGAGCTTGATGTAGGCTATGATGTGTACAAGACCCGACATATGTTTTGCAGTTGGAATGGTGAGTAGATACCAATCCAATCCAGGTCCAGCACATTGGAAAGCCGTTAAGAGAATACTAAGGTATCTGAAGGGAACTGCTGATTTCAAGTTGAATTACCAAGGAAAAGATCTGCGACTTGAAGGCTATTCAGATGCTGATTGGGGAGGAGATTTAGATGAAAGAAAATCTACATCATGATTTGCTTTCTTACTGAACAATGGCGCCATATCATGGAGCAGTAAGAAGCAAACATGTATAGCCTTGTCCACGATGGAAGCTGAGTTCGTGGCATTATCAGCAGCGGTACAAGAAGGAGTTTGGCTTAAGAGATTTTTGGATCATTTAGGTGTTAATGAGAAAGCTACAAATCCATTATTGGTTAACTGTGATAGCCAAGCAGTTATAGCGTACACCAAAGATCCAAAATATCATAGCAAGACTAAACATATAGATACCAAGTATAACTTTGTCAAGGATATGGTTGCATGAAAGGATGTGAACTTATAGTACATATTTACGCATAGAATGGTAGCAGATCCTATGATAAAGCCAATACCTAGAGATGTGTTTTGTGGTCATGTAAAATCTCTAGGATTGCGTAGAGTCTGATGTACTGGATTGTAATTTCCCTGAGTTGTTCACATTTATGAACTAGTGTTATTTCATTATTAATGCCTATGAATCTTTGTTTGATCTTTATGCATCTTAATGCTCAGTGCATTATTTTAAGTTAAGGAAGTATGTCGGACAGATAAAAGATTAGCCCACTCACACGGGTAATCGCCTCTATTTAATGTGTGATAAATAGAGATGAGACTGTTTTTAAGCTTATTATCTAGGTGATAATCGAGAGCTCAAGCTTAAAATACGTATGTCGCCTTAACTGAGTGTTAAGATGAGGATATAATACTTACGATGTCCGAAAGTAAAATAACCCGCATATTTTACTTTATGTGTCTAAGATGCCAGATGTGAGTTCTGATGAATTTTGTAAATAAGTAGATACATGAACTCAAGTTAGACATTGGGTATGTCTGAACTATCATCTGTACGGTATTGAAAAATGTGAACATACGCTCCATGGGAAAGGAGTTAATACCGTAATACGTATTTCATACTACGTATGCATGAGACGACCAATAAGAGTGGAAAAAGTTTGATCTCAACTTTTATGACGTGTGAGACTCTTGAGGAATAGAGTTCCTCAATTTTAGTGCCCTCATGACTTTTACTTATTCTCAAGATTTCTATTTAGTGTTTGCTATCTTAGGATGTTGCCAATGGTCATGAGTTGATTTGATCTAATGGGACATTTCTAGAAAAGTAAGCTGAACTGAAATTGAGAGTTTGAAGGAAAGAGGAAGATTGATTTTGGAGAATCACATTGTACTTTTGTATTCACTGATCGACCAATTATGACTGTCTTTGTGATAACTATAATTATGAATACAATATATATATATATATATATATATATATATATATATATATATATATATATCATTGTTTAAAAGAGATCAAGAGAGATATAAATGTGATCGATCGATCTAGGGTACTGCATACTAAATCTACTTAGAGTGTGACGTCCAATATGAGCTGCTATATATTCCTAACAGATGTATAGTAACGAGCTCTCAAAGTATGCTGGTCGCACGGATTATTCACTGGTATGAATGTTGAAGAGAGGTAAAGAGAATCATGTTCGGCCCACCATGTGCGAGTGAGAGATGATGGTTTTATTAGTGATGGGTTTAAGGCTCGTCCGCCCATGTTGGACCTAAAAGCCGGGCCCACAGGAATAAGGCCCGTGAATGGAGGGACGTATAAAAGGGATGAGAGAGAGGGAGAACGCACTTTTTTTTGGAAATCAGTACGTACGTCTTCCTCTCTTTCCAACGTTCTCTCTCTCCAAAAAGAACAGTAAGCAAAAAGAAGCGACACCGTCTTCCTACCAAGCGAATTGTCGTCATCGGATCGAACATGGCTAAATTCTCTTCCTCTTTTCGGCGTCGGTGTCTAATTTGTGGCTAACAAGGTACACTCGAATCCGTGGTGTGCTTTACGATCGGTGATACGTGATTTTTCACGGGCTTGTCTTCCGCATTCGTTTTAGGGGTTCGATTTAGTGTCGAATCCGGTTTTCGGGGATCCGTTATTCCCAACAATGCGGTCAACTCATGTCGGAAAATTCAACACATGGTCAACTCTTCTCGACACACTCCGACTTGCGTGTTCGGAATTGCACGAGGCTGGGTTTCTGGAGTGGGCCTGCAAGTGTGAAGGGAGAGTGAATTGTTGTAGAAGGTGATGGAGGGTGAAGACGAGAGCAAGGGAGAGGAAGCAAGGCCGCAGAGGCAAGGCCGCAACGATGAGGCCGTGACGGTGAGGCTGTGATGGTGAGAGAAGGCTGGAGGAAGAGAGAACCAGGCGACCGAGATGGCCGCGACGGAGGATCGGATACAAGGCTACGACCGTAAAAGAGGGAGGACCAAAGGCAATGCAGTGAGCGATTACAATGAGAGACCAAGAGAGAGTACAGATTGAGAGGAAGATGATCGTGCAATGAAGGAGGAGGGAGCGGCCAGCGTTTTCTGAGAGTTTTCAAGGTTGCTCTTTTTGTTTTAGGAAGAAGGGTAGAAAAAAGATAAAGAATGGGGATGCCGTACAAGGAGGAGGAGCATAGAAGGAGGAAGAGGCTACGGTTTAGGTTTCCAAGGAAGGGTAGAAAAAAAAATTAAAATGAAGGGCGCTGTGGAGGAGGAGTCTAGGAGGAGGAGGTAGTTAGGTTCGGGTTTTCAAAGAGGACGGAAAAAAATTAAAAAATGAGGTGCCGTGCAAGGAGGAGGCACCTAGGAGGAATAGTAGATAGCTAGTATTTAGGTTTTCAAGGAAGAGCAAGAAAAATAAAATAAAAATGATGATGCCATGAAGAGCAAAATAAAATTTAAAATGGGATGTTTGTCCAATTAGGCGGGATTTGCCCTTTTTTTCTTTTCTTTTTTAAAGGGAGAGGGTGAAGGGTGATGAATAATGCTGAATAATAATAAATTATGATCACCGTACAAAATTATAAATTTATTTAAATACGTTGACTTTGTTTTAAATTTTTGAAATAATTATATGTATATATAAAAATATATTTATTATATAATATGTCATAATTTTTCAAAATTCTTTATTTTTTAAAAAATGATGTGTCACGTATTATGTTGCGTGTCGCACGTCTGCGTCGCTGCTACGTAGCCCGCGGCTGAAAGTCAACACGGAACCGCGTCGTCCGACTCCCCAAGTACAAGTTCGCTCAGCTTCCAGATCTGAAGCACATCGAAGCCTCTACGACCAGAGCAAGAGCTTCGGCTTGAATCGGTGGAGGAAGCAGCGATCTTCTTTCTCGCGAATCCACCGAGCAGTACACCCGAGGCCGTCGCGAAGAGCACCTGCAGTCGCTCCTTCCGAACCACCGGCTTCAAAGGACTGGTTTTTCAGTCAGGTAAAATCAACTCGAATCATGTCGAGTTTCGAACTTTTTAGTGTTCCGCTTGCTATAATTTCTGATAACGGACTCCGCTGAGGTGATTAGGGTTCTTGGATTTGGGGGGTCTTCGGCGGAACACGAGGGACGTTTCTGGATTTTATCGAAAGATAGTAAGTTCCCCGTTTGTAGTTGGTGATTTTGTAGCCACTACCCGTCCTTTCTCGCAACGTTCTGACCTGAGATGATCTGCAAATTTAGCTCAGTGTCTTTCCAAACCAAGCCGGTTTAGGTCGAGGCGTGAAGGTGATCCTCGGGATTGCGCTACCTTTCGGGACTCAGACACAACTCGATCTGCTTCGAGCTGACTTCTTCTCAAACAAACCCATCACAGTGAGCTCCTCAAGGTAAGTACGACCTTCATTCTCCAGTCTATTACAATTGATAGGACAAATAATAAAATACATTTGAATATTACTCATAAGGCGTACGAAATATTACATGTGAAATTCCCTTAGACTTTTTCAAAATCATCAGCACATTTATATTGCTAATTTTTCTTACTACAATCTTCTCATTTAAACTAATTGGTTATGAATGGTTAGACTGATTGAATTGGGTGGAATCACGTGCTGGCCCTCATCCCCATATTGTTTGCAAAACTTTTATGGTTGACTGAACTCCCTTGGGACAAAAGGCCTGTCTTAAAGATTACGAAAATACCCTTCTAGACGCAATAAAGCCTGAAACATCCAAAATATTCTGTTTTTGGAAAAGTAATTCTTGTTTTTTTCCTTGAAAACAGTTAAAACTAGAATTTTTTTCAAATATCGATTGTGCTGGTCTATGGTCTATTCTCTTCAATAATCGCACAAAACCTTTCAAAGGCTGCGAATCAAAATAGTCAACAACAAAAAATTATCTGAACAGATCGAATTAACTAGACAATTTTTGAATGTCCATAAAGCTATTTTCCATTATATTGGCAATTTTCGTAATTTCTGGAAATGACAGAAAATTCAAATGTTTTCCAGAAATTATGCACAATTGTACTGTTTTTATTTTTTTTTCCTTCACGTGTTGATTACAATGGAAAACTTGAAATTGAGCAAAGCTGCTAGTTTCGATGCACTTACACATATTTAATATGTGGACAATTTTTAGGTGGACTGTTTTAGCGGATTGAATTAGAGAAACTTGTCACAAAGTGTGGTTTTCATGTAATTTAATTGCTTACAGCAAATATGTGACTTTTACGTATATATAGCATAGAAAGTTACTGACCTACCATAGATTTGACAATATGATTAATGCATGTTCAGGGTGGGAGAGAATGTAGCATTTACAGGAGGAAGAACGTCTTTGATAATATCGTAATGAAAAATTAGCAAGAGCCACATTCATCTGTTTAACAAAATGGTTTATAAGTAGATATGAACATAATTGGTCATTCTGTGCTCTGGTCCAAATCTCTCTCTCTCTCTCTCTCTCTCTCTCTCTCTCTCTCTCTCTCTCTCTCTCTCTCTCTCTCTCTCTCTCTCTCTCTCTCTCTCTCTCATGTTCGGCCTCTCTTTTGCAGAACAATTCAAAACCATCGTCCTCATTTGCTTTCTTTGATCTTTTCCCTCTCGAAAGTTCTCACCTAGGCTTATTTAGGGTCTCCTCTCTCTGATCTCGCACCTCTCTTTGCGTCTCGGCTCGCGGGAGGTAATTGCTTTTTCATGTCTAATTAGCGTGTCGTTTCTATTGATCCGCTGCTTTGTTATTGGAATAATGATGGGCTGAACTAGTGTGTTTTGTGGGCCCTTTTTGTCTATTGGCGATGTGGGGTGCTGCTGAATAGCTGAGGAGGGTCTTTTATTCTTTCTTTGGAGTCGCTGCTGCCTGTTCGGGGTCAGCTAGTTTGGTTCTCGGATACAAAAATGGAGAACCGATTATTATTGTATAAATTCCTTATTCTTAGCTTAGAACCTAATCATCTTGAAACCAATCATCCTAAGAGTAAGTCTTCGGTTAAAGGAGATTTCATTTGACACTTCATTCCTTTCTTTTTTATGCTTTCTCCGAAATTATCTTTTATTTATTTATTATTATTTTTTTAATATTTCGCATACTTCTTTTTTCATTGGTCTACTGATTTTTCAAGAGCTGAATAATATGCCAACAAAATTTTAATAAAAGAAATGACAGTGTACAAGTATTTCATATATCATTAGTAACTTGATTTTAACCTGTCGTGCTCATTGGATGTCATTTAAGAAATTATAGCTCTATTTTGTAGACAATATAACAATTGATAGTTTAAATAAAATTAAATTGGTGTCTACCTCACATTTACAACTTCATTAAGAATATAGCAATTTTAAATAAGATGAAAATATGAAATCACCGAATTTGAACCAAAACACTAGCAGAGAGAACAAAGAGGTCTAAGATTGATTGAAGTTAAGAAGGAGGGAGAGTACCCTGATCCGAAAACAAAGGCCGAGAGACTTGTTCACTTTTAGCAATTCTTTTTTTTTTTTTTTTTTGGTTCGGAAAAAAATCAAGTATAAGTTTCGTCGAGCGGTCCTTAAATACCACAAAAATTCAGAGACTTTGGACATTCTTTTTATTTATTTTCCATTGGTTTTGTGAGCGGTCATGTTTTTAAAGATATAGCTGGGGATTTTTGTCGTGTCATGTCGAAGTAGGATATAACATGAATATGACAAAAGCTGAACAAGAAGTGTTTAGTAAACGCGTTGAACCGCCACGATATGAACACGACTCTTTTAATAAAGCGGGTCAGATGACACGACACAACAAATGCGAATATTAAACATTTCACCATATGAAATGTCAACATGACACCGTCTGATATGCTAATTTGTATACATGCAAAAAGATGCAACATATTGCATTACATCTAAAGCAAAGAGCAAAATTGCTTCCCGCAGTATTCGAACTACAAGTGGGACGCAGCTTTTTGTATTAATATTAATCTTATTTCAGAGCCATGAATTTTTATCCCACAAAAGGCCCAATTTTGAGCATACTAAAGCCATAAATTTAAAAATTTAAAAATTTAAAAATGAAGAATGAAAAAACAGGCAGACCATGAGAGGGAAGGCTAAAATTCCTTGAAATATGTTTGTATACATGTTGGGTGGAAACGATGTAAATGGAACTTAATTTCATTGATAGACTTGATTATCCTTCATTTATTCATCCTTAAAAAAGGAAGCGAGGCCAATTTTGGAAGAAAAATGCAACTTTTACATTTCCTAATTTCTATGCACTTCTAGAAAGGGAAAAAGAAAATGTGGGCCCAAAAGGAAGTAGTTGTCTTTCATTTAGAATCATGTTCATCGACTTCCTTCATAATTTAAGCAACTGGGCAATTGAAAAATTTTCCACGATTAATGTTTTAGCTTTAGTTAATTTTACATATGAGCGATGCCTTAAACTTGAACCCTGTAAAATTAAAATCGCGAATAGAAAAGTGCACACATCTAGAGGATGAGGTTCTTGGGCAACAATTACGTGACACTACATTAGTTTGGCCAATGGAAATGGGATTAGACAGAGAAGGGATTGTGATGATGAGGTGGGGGACATGGTCAGGGTTGTTTATTATTAGGCCGAAAATAATAAGAGTAAGGTTGAAGATTATGATAAGGATTAGGCATCATGTGAGCTTATGTTTAAGGGAAGATGCTTCCATAGCGTTTCCTACATAGTTTCAGTATCTTAGGTGCGAACCGAAAGAATCAGTCTTAGAATATCATAGACGTGCATGAAGTTATGTAGTTGTTCAATTTTTTACACTTCAATCCGTTTTCATATGTGTTTTAATATCTATATGTGTTTCAACTATGTGTTTCTAAACAAGTAAATGATGTGGGCTTTTCGGGGTCCTCTTTAGGGCCACCTAATCTTCCACAGTGAAACGACGTCAGCTTACTTAACTGAGGGCCGTGTCATCAAAATGTCTTTCTCAAGAATACGAACCTCCTTCAGCATTGCCTTGGGGAGAAATTAACGTCCACGTTATTTGGAGTGGACCAAGCCAGCAAGCATTTGCAGAAAAGCATCCTAAAAGTGTCTTTGGTTGTTCATCAATCCTTTTAAGCAGCAGAAAAAGCATCTTTCATTTCAACTTCCCCTCTCAGATCACGATGGACAGAGGGGAGAGTCCAAGAAAGCGAAAGAGAGTAGAGGAAGAGAGCACCGAGGGAGCATCCACTTCTTCGATCATCTCTCCGGTGCCCACAACACAAGGTGGTGATCAATATGACGTATTCTTGAGCTTTAGAGGCTCAGATACTCGAAAGAAATTCACCGATCACCTCTACCATAGACTGGTCAACGCAGGGACTGTACCTATTTCCGTGTTCAAGGACGATAACAGCATCCCAATTGGTGAGGAATTTGGTTCACAGATTCTCAATGCCATCTCACGATCTAAGATTTCGATCCCCATCATCTCCAAAAATTATGCTACGAGTAAATGGTGCCTCCGTGAGCTTATTCATATGATAGATTGTAAGAATAGAATGTCACACATAGTGTTGCCAATTTTTTACGAAGTGGAGCCATCGAATGTGCGGTATCTAAAAGGGAGTTTTGGGGACGCCTTCTGTTCAAGTCAGAAGTATCTTAATGAGAAGGATATCCTGGAAGGGAAGCAGGCACTTAATGAAGTCAGTTTCTTACATGGATGGGAATCTGAGAAATTTGCCAACGGGTACTTCATATAACTTTTCTTTTTTTGATAAGTTTTCTTCTTCTTGCAGAACCGATGAGATGCAAATGAATTAATTCACTGTAGCTCAGAACAGAACCCCAAAATGTCCCAATAAACAACCATAATGCCTCGAAGACAACAAACACCATTACTCCCCAAGATGTCTCTGAAAACTAAACCAACAACAACAAAAACCAAAGCATCCCATAGTGCCCAAGAATTTTACATTTTCCTCCGGTATAGCAAAAAACAAGGAAACGACAATACCTCCAGCCAATAGTATCAATCACTAAACAATAGGCTACAAATGACTCCAATGCTCGGTCTTCCGAAGCTTGATCACCACTAGATAAAATCACCCTCCTATAGCCAACAAGGGTTAGCGCAGTTGAGAAGGATCAATTACTTCACATAAACTATGTCATGGTTCATAATCTCTCATTGTTTTCGTTGTTTGACAGGCATGAGGGAGAACTAATAGAACATGTGGTTGGAACTGTTCTAAGCAAGTTACAAGAAGATTTTCAACTAAATGTGCCTAAGCAACTAGTTGGACTTGATGATTGTCTAAAGGAAATTATGAATTGGATAGACAGTCCTTCCATTAATGCTCGAATGATTGGAATTTATGGCATGGGTGGGATAGGCAAGACAACTCTTGCCAAGATCATTCACAATCGACTCTCGAACAAATTTGTGCATGTTAGCTTCCTTCCAGATGTTCGAGAAACTACCAAGCGCCACGGTATTACGTATTTACAAAGTCAACTAATATCGGATATACTACAGAGCAAGTATGAAGTGTCTAGAATTGATGATGGAATTAATATAATCAAATCTAGATTCAAAGGAAAAAAGGTTCTCATTCTTTTTGATGATATAGATGACAAGAATCAACTAGATGCATTGGTTGGGGAACGTAATTGGTTTATGGTAGGAAGTTTGATCATTGTTACAACTAGAAATGAAGCTGTTCTTGATCAATCTGAATTTGAGGTGGACTACAAGTATGAATTGAATGGATTGGATAAGGTGAATGCTTTGCTTTTGTTTAATAGACATGCATTTCGTATGGACCATTCTTCGAAGGACTTTGATAGTATATCTCGTGATATCATATCTACCATGGGTGGGCTTCCCTTGGCACTTAAAGTCGTGGGTTCATACTTGTATAAAAAAAAGAATGGAGTATGGGAAGATGTGCGGAAGCAATTAAAAACTCGACCACACAGAGATGTCCAAAAAATATTGCAAATAAGTTATGATGCATTAGAGGATGGACATAAGCAGATTTTTCTCGATATTGTTTGTTTCTTTATTGGCGAAACGAGGGAATATGCCATGTACATGTGGGAGGACTGTGGGTTTTATCCAAGTCAAGGTATTGAAGAGTTGAAGCTGAGGTGCTTAATTAAAATTGGAGATGGTGGTAAGTTTGAGATGCATGATCAACTGAGAGATCTTGGAAGGAGCATTTTTTGCCCAGGACAACCGCTTGAGAAGCGTAGCGGACCATGGGACTACAACTACGAGGGAGTCCCAAGAGTACTAAGACATATAGAGGTCAAATATGGCGCTCCTTTTTTTTTTCTCTCCTTGTTTTAATATATTTAATATGATATATTCTAATTTCTTGTCTAGCATGAACCAATGCTCTTACTTTCTAGGAAAAAAGAATCAATTTAAACATCCATTATGTCCACTGTGGATTAATTGTGATAGCTAAATAGATTATAAGTATCTCGAGGATGAAAAAGTTATATCATTTGATTTGATCTCATTGAGATGAATTACATCTATTAAAATTTGAATGACAACCAATTTAAGATCTTTTAACTACAATTTTACACTATAAAGCTCATTTACTAAAAGAGTGCAATTGTAATGAATGAAGATGACTTATAAACATCATTGATCAGATAAATGAAGATTTCTGAGTTAAAAAAAGAGAGAGTATGTGCCAATTATAATAACTGATAATTAATTCAAAATAGTAAGATTGGAACAAATTTCACATTGATGGCATGTGCTTGCTTTCTAGTATGGCCGAATGTATTGTGGTGCTCTTGTGATTTAGGAATCCAATGTTTGATTTTTTTTCCCATTTTGATTTTGAAGATATCGGTTCCTCTATTAGTTATATTTCCTCTAATAGATAAGATGGCAAAAATCCCCTTAATTTTTTTTTAGGAAAATCTTCCCATTTTTTTAAGGTTTTTTTTTCCGGTTGACCTTGCTCATTTCATGGATTAGGTTTGGTGTGCAATAAAAAGTGGGTTTTCCTATAATAAACATTGCTATCCACTCTAAGTTGTTTTATATTAGTGGATAGAAACGTTTGTTAAAAGAATATCCATGAAAACTTGACTAATTAATGGTACCGCCATGCTTATTATTAATCCATACCTTTAGATACATTATATATGATTTTCAGCATGAAGCCAATTTTTTCAACTATGTTTATGTTGTACTTAAATTATCAATGTTCATGTCATTTTGTTATTATATATTGTCCATATGGGTTGCCTCATTATATAAATTGTACACTATTGTCCAATATTGTTCAATCACCACGTCACTTTTTAAACATATTTAACCACAAAAAAGCGTTTCAATTTTCAAAGAAAAGATTAAACACTTCACAAAAATAGTTAATGATGTTTATGTTATTTAGATATCTTTTAGAGATATCTATGATATTTCCTCTGATTTTCTAAATTTATTATGGTTTTGCATATATGATTTGATTCCCTTTGATTTTCTTAAATAGTCTTGTAATAAATTCTATAAATAGCCTCTCCACGTAATTTTTTCTATATATCGAATATATTTAAAATCTCTCATTTTTTATCTTCTACATTATTCCATTTAACTAATGAAATGAAAACGGGGTGCTTCCTTAGCTACTTACAGGTGGCCCACCAGCACTCTTTAACAAATTCTTTTGAAAAATTATGTAAAAATCATATGAAAATTATGATTTCATGTATTTCATCTTAAATGATAGTCAAAATCTACTAGCTACAATTTTTTTAAAGAAAAAAGCAAGAGATAAAACATTGAGGTGCATTTGCCTCAGTTGTTTTAAAGCAATAACTATTTTTTCTCTTTATCTTCGCGTCATTTGTTTAATTTTCCAAAGGTCGTTAAAAAAATAATTAAATGTGAGTTCACATGTCCATATCTTTATAGGGGAAAGAGAAAAAGGTGTCAAATCGTGCAAATCCAAGATTTAAATAAAGTAGAAACTAAAAAGTTAAAAAAAAAACTTGCAGAAACGCCCCTGGTTCCACGACTTTTTGGGGGCAGGTTCAAGCGGACACTTCAAGCAACTCCTTTCTGAAGTGAGATGGCTTGAGTGGAATGTTGATGTGTCTCTTTCGACAATCAATTTGTATCTGCCGAAATTATCGGTGCTGCAGTTACGGGAAGGACGGGACAACAAGATTACGGAGGATTGGGAAGGATGGAGTTCATTCATGGTAAGATTGGGAAAAGAAGATATCATCTCTACGATTTTAGGGTTTTGTTTTTGTTTTAACTGATCAATTCATTCTTTGATAATTTATTCTCTTTTTGTATTAGGTGTCAAAAGGGCTTAAAGTCCTGATCCTTAATGATTGCCATAATTTAGGACGTACTCCCGATGTCTCAGCTTTCACACAATTGAAGACTCTCAACTTGCTCAGTTGTTATGGACTGAAGCATCTCCACCCTTCTATTGGCAAACTCACGAGGCTCGTTTCCTTGGAGTTGGAGGGTTGTGTAAGCCTCGAGGTGCTACCAGAGGAGGTGGGTGAATTAAAAAATTTAGAAAAACTTTTATTAGATAGATCTGGTATTACAGAGATTCCTCCGTATATGGGTTCTTTGAGGAAGCTGAAGCAACTAAGTTTCAACAATTGTGCCTCACTGAGAAAAATCCCCAGCTCGATTGGGGATTTAGAGAATTTGCAAAAGCTGTATATGAGTCAATGTCTGATCAAAATTTTTCCCATTGCTATTGGAAGGTTGAAAAATCTGCAAACTCTAAACCTCTCATTCTGCCATAGTCTGAAAGGGGCACTTCCAAGTGAAAACAGTGATTTGCCTTCCCTCGAGTATCTAGAAAGCATCCGGAATCTTTCTTTTCTCCGACGCCTTGACCTAGAGTCTTGTAAGAAGCTTCGGTCACTGCCAGAGCTTCCTTCTTCTCTCCAAAGCCTTAACCTAAAGGGCTGTAGGAAGCTCCGGTCGCTGCCAAAGCTTCCTTCTTCTCTCCAAATCCTTGACCTATGGGATTGTAAGGAGCTCTGGTCGCTACCAGAGCTTCCTTCTTCTCTCCAAAGCCTTGACCTATGGGACTGTGAGGAGCTCCAGTCGTTGCCAGAGCTTCCTTCTTCTCTCCAACGCCTTAACCTAAGGGGCTGCAACAAGCTTCGGTCTCTGCCAGAGTTTCCTTCTTCTCTCCAACACCTTGACCTAAGGGGCTGTAAGGAGCTCCGGCTGCTGCCAGAGCTTCCTCCAGGCTTAATAGTTCTAGTAGAGCCATCGATTGCAAGAACTCCATCTTCAGGTATGCCATCTAGTTGAACGCATCCCGAGCTTTCCTCAAGACCCTTGAAACTCTGTGTTGAGGAATGTGATAAGCTGATATTGCTTAGGCTCGATGGATTCACGTACTTGGAAGAGCTTTCAATAAAAAAAAGTGCAGTTCCATTGAAAGATTGGACCTTCACGATCGATTCATCTGAAACCATTACGCGCCGAGCATTGCGATAGCCTTGTTGAAATTCAGGGCCATGATAATTTGGAGTTCTTGGAGGTCATTTTTATATATGATTTGATAAGTACGGTTCTCATATATGAGGCATTGGATTTGTGAAGTTGAAATTGACCTCCCTCACAAATTATCCTGTATTGCTGATTTTGCTAATTGGATCTTGCAAAATAACCAGTAGCAAATACATAAACTCCTGCATAAACTCCATCCACACTAGAGACTCAATGTGGACAAAATGGTTGTTCTGTTCTTCTTGCGATAAAAGCCAGCGGCATTGATTATCTGACACCGCCTTGATTTGAGGTTTCTCTTTGAATGTGGTGTTAAATTACAGAATGAATCGGTGGTTCGAGTGAAAATTGCTGTTTAAGTTGTTTAGACAATGAAGGAGGCTATTGGTAGAAGCTATAACATAATGTGTTTATTGCAAAGAAGAGGAGAAGAAATCGAAGAAGATCAGATCAAAGCCGAGACATGGGGGAAGGTGCATCTCAGCATTCGGCTGGATCACCAAGTTGAAATTGGGGAGAGTGTGGCAATCTAAGGATCCACAGGAGATTTGGGATCGTGGAAGAAGCATGTGGCAATGGACTGGACCAAGAGCAGAAGGGTATGTGAGTTAGAATTGAAAGGAGACGAATCTGTCAAATTGGAAGAACTTATATAAGATTTTGCTGATGTTACTGAGATTCCTACATCTATCGGTTCTCTGAGGAAGCTGGACAAACCAAGTGCCAGCTGTTGTGAGTCACTCAGAGACATACCTAGCTTAACTTGGGATTTACAAAATTCGCAACATCTGGACATTAGTGGTTCGGGGATTGAAAAGCATCCTAGTGCTATAGGAAGGTTGAAAAGTCTGCACACTATAAGTCTCCTATCATGCTGTAATCTAAAAGAGCCATTTCAAGTGAAATCGGTGACTTGTCTTTGCTTGAGATTCTCTGTTACTCGAGGAAAGTTTGGATGCTTATGAGGGTCCAAAACACTTTATCTGGTCTCGACATCACATACCTGAATTTTGATGTTGTATTTTGAGTTGAGTCTGCTTTTTGTATGCTCATGAGGTTCAACCTCTCTGTTAATCAAATACGTTGCTGCTGATTTTTTTTGTATGTCACCCTAATGCAGAGGTGTTTGATGCTGTTGCATTCTAATGTTATCACTCCTGAACTTGATAAGGCTCTGCAGAGGGAGGTATGCACTACTAGTCATACCATAACAATGAAAAAATAACCTATGTGCTTATGCCATATGAGCTGTGGAATTGCACCTGAAAATCAGTATGCAAGTATGCATGAGGACGATCTCATTCATTTCTATCAGTTTATCAATGTGATACTATCCTTTGAATGTTGTCATATAGGTTTATGATATTATTAATTTGCTAAGCTCAGTTCTCATGCAATGTCGATTTTGTAAAGTTGAAATTCACCTCCTAGCAAACTATCCTGTATTGCTGATTTTGCTAATGGGATATTGCAAAATAACCAAGTAATAAATTCATCTTTCTGTTTTGTAGTTTAAGCACTTCGCCTTTCAGCATATTTTCACTAACATCATTACGTTCCTAAACACAAACAAGAAAAGTGTTGCTAATTGCTACTTCTCCCAAGCCTGTTGTTTTCTTTTTTATAGGCCAGCTCATGGAGTCTCTGTTCATTGCGATTCAATTGCAATTGGTGCAAATGATGTTTGTGCATTTGTACCTTATCTTTCATGATGTTAGTTGTGATGCTCCGATCTCAGTTATCTCCATTTAGTGATAATTAGTAAATCCTATCCTTCTTGTGTAGATTCAAGCTGCATTTCATAAGATTCAAAAAACATTCCCAAAACATCATAGGACGGAGGTCTGGACCGGAATGAGATGTGTCATGAGACATTATGGAAGGGTGTTCCAAAGTTCTTCGCCGAAGGTGTTTAATGTGCTCCATGCTGATAATCTTGATAGGATTCTTGATATAAGGGACCTCTTCTATTGTGGTGCAGTGGTCCTTTGCAAGCTTTGACGTCATGCTATTATTTAGCAAAGCTTGAATTTCAAAATGCTTGTAGGAAGACTGCATGTGCAGGTGGTTCTCTATGTGAAGTTAAGCACAAAGTCATGTTTGTCAACAAGATTACGGTCTAGATGTCCACTCCAAGCTACAATTTTGTGAATGTGAAAGACTTATTTCATGGAATCAGCAAATAATCTGTCAATTGCAGGCAAGATTTTCAGTAAAAAGGTTCCCAAAAGATGGTAGTCTTTCATTCGGAAGAATTTTGAGCACAAAATAAAAGTGTTCAAAAGATGGTCTACAATCAACTCTTGGATCTCGGGAAGTTCATATATTGGCATTTTGCAATAACTTTAACAGTATAATCTCAAACTTGATTCCTTTTGAGCATGAGTCTATAAAGCAGAGTAGACACAGCCATACGTTTTCGTACTTGAAATCAAATTTTCTTTGGCATTGCCTACAGTTGAAGACTGATAAAGAAAAAAATGTTACGAAAAATCTTAGGAAGGGTGAAAGTAGCGCCTTCTAGAATTTATACTCATTTGGTTTGGACCAAACCGTTAAACAGTCATCTACTTGGTTAGTGCTTGGACTCTACCACGCCAAATTGTACTCGTTGGTCATGCATTCAAGTTTTAATCGAACCAATTTCTTTGGGGCCTGTACTCTCAGATGTTTTTCTTCATCGTACTACATTACGATGGTGGAACTTTAGTAGTTAAAAGCTACTTACAAGATAATCATATAATCATATATTCTATTCCGATTCGATCGTTGTCTACCAGAACTTTAACTCAATACTTTCCGGAGCTCAAGACGAGGCCAAGTAACTCGTTAAGCCAGGTTTGAATCTTTAAGCACTAAATCATACATAATGCAGGCCGCACTAACGAGTCAAAACATTAGGTAAATATATTAAACACGAAATAATCTAATTTTGAGCATATTGATTATATATAACACGAGAAAAGTCGCAAGTAATGTATTAATTATATAACAGAGCTACTCAATAACACGAGAATGATAGTATGCCATTTTTTATTATAACATACAATCTGGACCTCTTTAGTATGCCATTACTTTTGAATAGCTGCTCTTTGACGGGTTACTAATCCAGCATGATGGTACACTTGTCTTTATACAGCACTTCTTATTCAAGTATTTTGCGAGATCAACGCATATACTCTTTGAAAGGCAATATACTATGCCACAAAAATTAGCAAAACGATTCTTTAGCAGATCTCCAAGCTGTTCAGTTGTTCCTTGACCTCATATTTTAGATCTAGTCTGTCAAAGCTTGTCTCAAGAACAAGAGCATGGGGAATCCCAAGAGATTTTAGGATATCCTGCAATGGATGAATAATTCAATCAGAATGAACATATTATTTCAACATAATGAGGAGTTTAATATATAAGTTTAGTACCTCATGAACTGAGTGCATGGCAGTTTCAGCTAAGGCCATCACTGGGTCATACGCAAAGGTAGGCTTGGGACATACCAGTCCGTAATCTGGACGAAAATCGTGTCTCCATAGACTACGTTAATGACAACCACAAAAGTGATAATCAATGAGCTTTCAATGTTAATCAATCAAATGTACAAGAAAAGCTCAAATCAGTAGTACGTTCATTTCATAAGATCATACTGGCAGAGCAAATCCAGTTAAGGCCTTCTAAGGAAGACAATCAATGATCACATGGTTGAACCTTTGCCTTTCTCAAGTTGTTAACACAAAATATAAGCGTTAATGGAATAAATAGGGATACAAGAACCAACTTAAGAGACTGAGTGACCTGCCAAACTTAGAGAGGAGATTGGATCCTCATCCAAGGTTATGCCGGATCCAATTACTTTAGGAAGTAATTTCCATCGGAGCTTATTTAAGTTGTGTCCTCTTTACTCAATATAGTGAATGCCACTAAGTGTTCCCAAATGACGGAACCTAAATCTTTTCATCAAACAAGGAACACTGCATTATGTTTTATTAGAACTTCATAGGGTTCTGGGCTTCGGAAGGTCTAGTGCAACACTAACAATTTAATTAGGCTAGAAACCTAGAAAATGCAGAAAAGTTTGGACAAAGAATTTAAGTTAGCACATATAAAAGTTAACTTGCTTATTTTTATCAAAAACAAGGATAACAGTTTTGCAGTGGCAACATCACAAATAATTATTCCTTTTGAAGTAACTCTAGCATGATCTTTCTTCATGTACAAGGCATGCCAAGTATTATGCATACCTCAAGCAATGCGTCTCATCAATAACAAAACCAGCTAGTTGTGCCTGCAATGCATGATGGTCAAATATATTAAATTTACAACGAACCTTTTCAGTTATGGTGCATCAGAAACAATCCCATTCTATGCAAGCATTTCAATATCTCAAGAAATGATGGGTTTTCCACAATCCTTTCAGCAGTGACATACAATAGCTTGCATGATGGTTTATCTTTTCTGAAAAGGCAGGCAAAGCAAAAGTGGAGATTAATAATTTGATAGTCACAACACTCAGCATAAATCACAAGCCTTCGTTTACACAAAATATTCCTATCAAAGATATTGGATTGCTAATCCACACTTTGATGATCTGCTATACTATCAGAGTAGAAATATAGGTATTTGTACATCATTCAAAACTTAAGTCAATTGCTTTATTGACTAATATGTCATTTTGGATCTTGAAGAACGTGAAAGAAATTGGCAAAAGTTAAGATTGTCTATTGGACATTTGATTGGATGAGAAGCCCCATAAGCTATTTACTAAATGCTTTTGGACGTGTACATTGTGTAGGTCCTTTGCTGTGTGCAGAATCACAAGCAAATTGGAAACAATCAAGCAGAGAATAAATTATATGAGAACAGAACAGTGATGCAGTGATTTAAGTGGTTTGGCATGTATTGGCTATGTCCATGGTTGAAGCATACCATGTATTATAAAGATCGTCTGGCCAGAAGTTGAGTGGAAAATTGCTGGTAGATCTCTTCCTGCCCTCCCTGATTCTTGGTAATAGCTTTTGATTGACTTGGACATTGTGTTGTAGATGACAAAATGCTGACTGCATGCCATAAAATGTAATTACTGAACCAATAAAAAAACATGTTGAAATATGACAAAAACATTATAACTGAAGGTCAAGTAAGATCAGAGTCATTTGCCACATTTACAGTAAAGAAAAGAACTTTATCCTAGTTTAACTTAATTTCAGCACACCAAAGTTCCATGCTTGGAAGAAAGAATTTGGCTTGAAAAATAGCCAAGAATGATAATTTAGCAGGCCACTGGACTGTGGAACTAGCAAAGTTTACTTCAAAGCACACTAAGAAACCAATTAGTGATCCTTAAACATTGAAGAAAAGTGGATGATTGAGTATTTGCTATCATGTCAGTTTGATTCTAAAACTAAAAATAGACAAAGGCGCAGAGTCCATTTCAACTTACAACATCAAGTTTGTCTATTCCTATGCCAAAAACAATCGTAGCACATACAACCTGGACCTCTCCAGTATGCCATTTCTTTTGAACAGCTACTCTTTGATAGGCTGGTAATCCAGCATGACAGTACACCATCTTTATAACGCACTTATCATTCAAGTATTTTGTAACATCAACACATTTACTCTTTGAGAAGCAATATACTATGCCACAAAAATAAGCAAAATGATTCTTTAACAAGAGCATGGGGGATCCTGAGACATTAATTATGACCTCAGACATTACATTTGGTCCATCAAATCTGTCTCAAGAACAAGAGCATGGGAGATCCTGAGAGCTTTCAGGATTTCAATTAGTCCCAAATGATTATTTCAACAAAATCTGGAGGTTAATGTGCAAGTTTCATACCTCATGACCAGCCTGAGTGGCGGCGGCAGTTAAGGCCATCTCTAGGATGGATGGAAAGTTTTGCTTGAGACATCCCAGTCCTCTATAATTTGACAAATCATGTCCCCATGGATGCAAGAATGACAACAAAGAAAGTAATGATCAATAAGCATTACTCATTTACAACCATTCACATATATGAGAAAAGCTCAAACCAGCAGTACGCTCCTTTCATGAGATGGCATTGGGGGCACAAATCCAGTAAAAACCTCATGAGAAACACAACCAATGATCCAATGGGCAAACTTTTGCCTTACATCTCAAGTTGTTAATATATAGTAAAAAGGTTAAAAGAATAAATAGGGACACGAACCGCCTTAAAAGAACTGACAATCAAGCCAAACATGGACACTTCCAATTACTTCCAAAAGTAATTTTCGTTGGAGCTCATTTTAGTTGTGTGCAATTTGCTTTATTTGTTTAACGATGTGCCGCTGACTTTTCCCAAAAGAAGAAACTAGATCATTTCCAGAATTAGTTATTTCAACATTGCATTCTGTTATACTAGATCGTCACGGAAGGTCTGCGTTTCTGAAGGTTCAGTATAACATCGACAATGTACTTAGGCTAGAAACATATAAAATGCAAATACGTTCAAAAAAGAGAGTTTGAGTGAGCATATATAAAAGTTTAACTTGTTCTTCTTTATCTGGGACAAGGACAGTAGTTTTGCAATGGCTACATCATAAATACATATTCCTTAGTAACTGTAGCATGAACTTTGCTTCAAATGCAAGGATGCCAAAGAGCATACCTCACACAATGTGCCTCATCAACAACAAAACTAGCTAGTCGTACCTGCAATGCAAGCCCAACAGTTGAGTATCAAAAAGTTAAAAAGAAACTTTCAGAAAAAGTTACAGAGCATCAGAAATAGTACCTTTCTATGCAAGCATTTTAATATCTTAAGAAATAATGGGTTTCCCACGATCCTTTCAGGAGTTACATACAATAGCTTGCACGATGGATTAACTTTCCTGAAAAGGCAGGCAAAGCAATGGAGATTAATGACTTGACAATCACAACACTAAGCAAAAAAGGGTTTTAGAAGTCCAATAGAAACCCCATAGCAACAATTATAGCCCAACATTTTTTTTTGGCAAAATAATGATTGTATGGTATGATATGCTTCTCTAGAAACACTAAGATCCTAAAATTTATTTTAGGGCAAGCATCTTTTCATTAACCACATAAAGAATGTGCATCTGTTGCAACGTATGGATGGCTAGAGTAATTATTTTATCCTGGATGATAGATAGCAGGGGACATATACGACTGTGACACCTGGTTAAGAGTCGCTGTTAGCTGAAACGAAGGGTAAAAACATCATAAGAGCACATGAAGAAAGGATGGGATGAGGGGATTATCATTTTATTTACCTTCAGCTGATCAGAAAGCACTAGTTATCACTATTTGTCTTATATTTACTTCAGCTAGAGACATATATCAACTACTTCAAGACTCAACAGAAAATATTTCAAGATAACTCAACTTAATAAATTCAGATTAATATCTTCCTTCGTGATTCAGTAGATCAAATATTTTGCATGCAACTAATATCCATCTTACATGATCACCCTAGTTGAGATGATGACCTAGCACATACCGGCAGTAAAATATAGACATCTACAATCTATATTTGGTACAAGTAATTGGAAAACTTATTCCTCTTTGACTTAATAACCCTTTTGAATTGGACCTGAACTATGACTGACGACAACACTTACATGCAAAAAAAAGATAAATTTTCCAGCAAGTAATTAGAAGGTCCTAGAAGCATAGCACAAACCTCAAATTCTAGAAATCACAGAATCGATTGAAATATGCGAAGGCAGAACAAGAATGTCCAGTATAATATTCTTTTCCAACTTAGTCAGATCTTGTACATTGGAACCCATGGTTCTATACCTGAATCACTTGCTATAGCTTAATTTGCATTTGGAAAACATTTTCATCCTTAAGTTTAAGCACAAACTTCGCAGCAGTTCTAGCAAAGCAGATTCCAAGATCATTTTAAAGCTTAAATTTCAATACACAGGTCTACCTGTCTAGTATTTCATCAGTGGAACCATTGAGCAAAGTGCACAGGGCTTGTGGTCTAAACATTGTCTCCACACATACTTCTACATTCGATCATTACACAAATGAAATAATGTTAAAATTCACTAAGCTGGTAACATAAACTTTTGCCACCTCCAATGGGCATGAGAATGAAGCAATCCTGCTTGGCCATAGAAGCTTTACATGCCTGATGCCGTCGAAATGCATTATTTCCGAATATGACAACATTTGCCATTTTTATTTGAAACTGATATTGAACCTTGAGTGACAATGCTGTTACAGTCCTTCGACAGAAATAAGCCTCTTCAGCCCCATAATAGTTTCTGACGTGGATTGTCATGGAAAATGAAAAATGTGCACAAAGAAATTACAAGCCTTCGTTTATGTGAAACATTCCTATCAAAGATGTTGGATTGCTAAGTTCCACAATTTGATGATCTGTTATACTCTCAAAGTATTTTGAGAAAATAGGTACTTGTACATCATCCAAAACTAAAGTCAACTTCTTTATTGACCAAAGAGTTCCAATAGGTCATTTTGGATCTTGAAGATTGTGGAAGTAATTGGCAAAAGTTATGACTGTCTATTGGACATTTGATTGGATGAGAGGCCCCATAAGCAATTTATTAAATGCTTTTGTACATGTACATCATGTAGGTCCTTTGCTGTGTGCAAAATCACAAGCAAATTGCAAATGATCAAGCAGAGAATAAATTATATGAGAACATAACAGTGACACGGTGATTTAAGTGGTTTGGCATGTATTGGCTATGTCCATGGTCGAAGCATACCATGGATTCTAAAGATCGTCTGGCCAGAAGTTGAATGGAAGGATCACTTGGAGTACTGCTTTAGTTAGGAACATAGCATGTAGATTTCCTGCCCATTTTACTGTAAATATATTGTCTTCATCATCACTATCGGTAGAGGAATCCTCACCTCAAGAAAAGTTTGGTTTTCCTTAGGTCATGGAGAATCTTCTACAATATCGACATCTTGTATAACATTGCATTCACCATCATCACGGATTATCTTGGCCAAACATATTAGTCAAAACTCCACAAGCTTCTGATTCCGCAGCTTGCGAGTCATCCCAATCCTTAGAATCTCGCGTGGTTTCAGCAAGTTCTACTAGGAAGTCATCACCACAGTGCTCCACAGTGATCAACTTTCGACCTTCGTCGCCTTAAGAAACCAAAAGAAGAAAGAGATGATTTTGCAAGTTCCATGGCAAACAAGAGAGCAAATGTATACACTCTACAGTATGTAATTTGCACTTAGTTCAGCAAGACACGATATTAGTATTATTGCAAGTAACCATAAGTAATTCGCAGCGAGTTCAGAAGTAAGCCGGACAATTCACTTGTCAATAGGACTACTCCGCCAAACCCACAAAGAAACAGGGATGGGATTAACGCTCAATGAACTAAACTCCGGTCCCATTTAAATCCAAAGTAGACTACTATTCCATAGCCATTGTCAGAACAAACTAACCACAATGAATCTCCTTAATTAGGAATGCAACAATCATTCAAATGCACAAATTATCCGCGCAACACAAGCAATTAAATCATTACCTAATGACCAGATATAACGCAATTTGGGCCAATAATCAAGAAAAAACCACCGTTCATCCGAAGCAACCTAAGCACATCAAGCTGGACCAACGTCAGACATTTCGCTCGTCAGTAGGACTACTAGTTCACTAAACCCGCTCCGATCTATTCAAACCTAAAGCAAGATTATTCTACCGCCATCATCATTGGGAAGAGTAATCAACGCAAACGCTAATCAACATAAGAACACGCGACGAGATAACGATTCGAGTTGCCGTAGAGCGCGAATTGAAACGGTCCGAGCACTTGTTGGCGGACTGCTCGTCGAATCCGAACTCCAGCGCCGAGCTCAGCAACCGAGCTTTCTCTCCCTCCGAGCCCCGCTCCCTCCATGAAATCTCAACCTGTTCGACCGATTCGATCGATCGATGATGCCCGAGTCAGAATCGAATCGATCCGTAGTCTCGAAGTGCTCTTGTTCGAGAACCTTCCCCGCGATGGCGGGATTGATGCTTTTCGTTTTTTCAGTTCTTTTTTGACAATTCCGTTTTCGCCCATGAAATTTGCCTAACTTCTATTTTTTACCTCCGTATAAGTTTTTTCTGGTTTCATTTGACACCCTTGGGTTCGTTTGGTGTGAAGGCCCCCCTGCAGACACGAGTTTTGCATGTCGTACTAAAAGTTATAGATTTACAAAACGTATCTCAAATTTCTTTAATTTACATTTAACCTTTATATATATTAATATACTTATTTCAATGGAACGATTTTAATTTTTTTTTTGGAAAAATAACGTTTCCAACATTATTTTATTGTTTCTCTATCATGTCCAAAGTATCTTGATTGTAATTGAAATTTCATAAGTCAAAGCTTTCTTTTATGGGACGGTCTTGCATTCAACATGGACAGTTGGATAAAGAGGGCAAAAACGTAATCCGTCAAATTCATTTTGCAAATTCGATTTTCTTTTGTAACTTAACATGATCAAATTTATATTTACTTGAGAAAAATTAATAAGAGTAAAGAAAATTAGTGACACATAGGCCGTAAAACCTTACAAAATATAAAGTTACGATCAATTTAACATTTTACTAAATATACACAAAAGGAGTTTATTATTAACTGAGGTCGTGTTTATTTTGCTAAAAAAAGTACTCTCTTTTTTTTTTTTTATCACAATTTCTGATATTTATAGCTTCTCCTCCTTTGTTGCTACCTTGGACTCCTCTTCTAGATAGCAGAGCAAAGGTCGGTCCATCTCTCTCTCTCCCCCCAACATAACATTGAAACTTCATCAAATCTGAGGAATAATGATTCGATTATGCTGGAAAAAACATGTTTTGATTGATTGAAATGGTACCGGTATCAAATCTCCTTTCATGTTGTCGGGATTGCTTCGCCCAAGAAATTGAACTCCTGCCTAATGACACCATCAATCCGTAGCCAAAGATGCTCCTTTTCAGCCGACAAGTATTGACAAATGCGTAGCTCATTTATAGAATGCCTGGTCTAATGAATTTGTTGGTGATGTCGGAAGAAAGTAGGAATGGGTCCACCACGGATGAATAAATAGGTTGTCTATGCAGTCATGGTTTTCTTGCTTTGGCTAGTAAAGTTTGGAGGGAAGTTACCATAAATTGGTTGGAGTAGTTTAGTTGGAAGAATAATTAAGTGATCTGACCATTTGTTATAGAATCTGATAATTCATGCGTATATCTTGATTTGGACATTTATGTGGGAAAGAAAAGCATGGAGTGGATTGAAACTGACGAAGCACTATCACCTTTTGCCTGATTCTATGGTCTTCTCTATGGGTCTTCCTTTTGCCAGAGAAATCACACTATTCTTGCATATCATGAAACTATGAGTACTGGCCTAGACCAAAGATAATTCTTTTTTCAGCCGATTTAGTGCTTGTATTGTGTTGTAGAGATTTCCTGTTTTGTTGAATGGGATGGGACAAGGATGATATTTATGTGCCTTATTTTGATGTAGTGTTTATTAGTTTGGCAGTCATCTTGCCTTGTAGATATGGTCCATTTTCCCTTCTCATCTGGTTGTCAGCAATTGTTCGACTTTACCAATCTTTAGGTGGCTTTGAGGTGTGAAGATCATGGAGGAATTTGTTCTACTCAAAATGGTATGTCGCAGCTTTCTTTATTTGCCTTTTTCTTTGTATGGTCATGGTGTATGCTTAGCATTTTTATTCTTCGCATGAAGTAACCGCTCGATGATTAGCTCATGTGATTTTACTATCAAATTTGCTAACTCTTGCATAAAGGTTAGTTATGAGAGGCCTTTTTGTGTTTTAAGGAATCATTTCTTGAGAAATCTATTCCTTTTCAATTAGTAGAGCTTGGGCTTGATTCTAGCTATGTGAGGATTGAATTGACTCGAGCTTGAGTATTTCAACTTTTGCGATTGAGCCGAGCTCAAGTGGAGAAAACAATACTTGATCAAGTTTTGATTTTTGAGTATTGAAATCAAGTGGAGTACAAGTATCCAATAGTATAAACTCTTCATGAATTATTGATAAATGAGGAAACCCCTCAATTACAACTCGTTCGTAAGGAAGTACACTTCACTTCGAGTGCATGGTGTTGATCTTTTCGATTTGATGCATAAGTCCAATTCATATATCAATCCATCTTTTTGCACTACAGGAAGTCATTTCTTTTTTCTCTTTGCTATTAGACTTCCATGGATAAGGGGAAGAGCCAGAGCAACGCAAATGATAGAGTGCATCGGTTTTTCTAGGTGTTCTTTTGTAGTGTTTGTTGTGCCAAATCTTCTTTTGGCACGCTTATAATCTTCTCAAGACGAGGAAAAAGAGTGGCAGCAATACCACATGCAGAAAATAAGAGCACTAAAGGAGTGTCTACATCTTCATCTGTCCAATATCAATAGGAATAGGAAGTGATCCTTATGATGTATTCTTGAGCTTTGAATGCTACAACAATCTCATAATGAACTGTGCCAATGTTTGTGTTCTAGGATGATAACAACCTCCCTGTTGGCGAAGGGTTTAGTTCACGCGTCCTTGATATGATCATATGGTCTAATGTTTTCCATGAAACAAATGAGCCTAAGGTTTCATACATGATCTAGCTAGAAGATAAAACAAGGACCAATACTTACACCGCAATAAAAAGACCAAGACAAATATAGTGACTAGTGAGGCAGGATTATTAATTTTTCTTCTTTTTGTCAAATAAGATCTATTGAGACCTACCCCTTTGGCATGGAGGCAAATTAGGCTTAGGGGTATTGCCTAAAAGAAAGGCCTACGGCTCATGATTTAAATATGGACTCTCCCAAGCCTATACTTTATGCGACATCAGGCGTTCAAAATTTTAATCAATTAAGCTTGTACAAATTTTTTTGGGGTTTTATAATTTTTATGAATTTTATAATTTGCCAACTTTTTTGAAATTATGATGAGCAAGAAAAAACTTTTATGAAACTTTTATTTGATTTTTTTTAATATTTTTACTCATTTTCCGAATTTTCTAAAAAAAATACAATTCTTTTTTAAATTTCTACTTTTATTGAAGTTTTTAAACATTTTTCGAATTTTTTAATTTTTTAATTTTTTTAATTTTTTTGCTATTTTGTAAAGGTTTTAAAATTTTTTGCAATTTTTAACATTTTATATTATTATAATTTTGATATCATTATTAATACTCTTTTCTTCTTTTCTTTTTCTTTAATTTTCATTTTAATATTTTTTAAATTTTTAATATTTGATATTATTAAATTTGGGAAAAAGGGGTTCGGGCTGCGTAAACCCGATCCCGCCCATTGACCCCATCTGACGACCCGGATCCGACCCCCATCTGAAAAGAACTAAATTTTAAATTGTTTATTAATTTTTTTGTTTTTGTTTTTCATTTTTCTATTATTATTTTTTCTTTTCTCTTTTTGTCGTTCCCCCTGTTTCATCCTTTTCTTCTGGTCATCTTCTTCCTCCGAAGCTTTCATTCTCTGCAACTTCAACTTCTTCTCTTTCAATTTTTCGAACCCATACACCCAGGCATCACACCATCCTCCACGGGCGCCGGAGCTTACACCACCGCACCCCGCCGGTCATCCGATCCGACCAGCATGGACCACCACCGAAATAAAACGAGCTCACTTTCCGACGTCTTCCATCGCACTACACCGTCCACTCATTCTCTTCAATGAAGGAGACACAACATTTATCAAACAAAATGCAACGTAGCAATCTCATTATTCATAAAAACCAAGTTAACGACCAGCACCTTCAGATTGGAACAGAAACAGCAGCTATTTCTTACATATTTCTTGGAACATTTCGTCGAATGGGTTTCAGGCGTCTAACTAAAAGTAATACAGCATGTCGATGAACATACACCTTGGTGTCTCATTCATCCCGCATCAAACAAAAGACATTTCAAGTCGATGAAAAAATATTTAAACAGATCCTCGACATGCTTTCACAGAAGCAAATAAAACCCCGGTCTCATCTTTAGAACAACACTAAGACATCATATCGAGCGTGTGATGAGCACAGACTAAAGAGAGGTCATAGGCCCGTTCTAAACTCTAGCTCGTGTCCAGACTCAAAAGAGAATAGCAAACACAACAAAAGGGACAGCTAATTTAAACCGAGCGCGATCGTGGACCAGGGGAAACGAGACCCTGCTATCTTTTCGGCTCCGTTTTAAATAAAGCCAAGCAACGGAGTTCCCAGGGACAAGTGTTTGACCGCGGATGTCCGAACGCTACCTTTTTTTTCATCAGTCCCCGTCGAGCACCCCCTTCTCTCTGCCAAACCGGCCGCGCTCCTCTCAGCCGAATCTTTTTCTGTTAGGCCTCTCTCTCTCTCTCTCTCTCACACGACAGCTCACCTATTCTAGAAGGCTTGGGCACGCTCGCTTCGCTTGCTCGTCGCTTCTCTCAGCCGAATCATTTTGAATCATTTTCTTTTATTTTCTTTTCGTGGCCCTTCTAGGCCAGTGGTCACGCATACTATGGGCGCGTTTGGGAAGACTTTTGGGGAAAGCCTTTAGGAAAATGCAAAGATCTTTGAGTTAAAGGTGTTTTCAAAAATACAAACTATGTTTGGTAAATTATAGTTTGAAACCTTTGAGTAAAATGGTGTTTGGAGAATTACATTTACAAACAACTTTAGTGATTAACCTTTACAAAAAAAAAAAAAAAAAAACAACTTTAGTGATTAAAAAAATATAAAAAAAAAACAACTTTAGTGATTAATAAAAAATATAAAAAAAAACAACTTTAGTAATTAATAAAAAATACAAAAAAAACAATTTTAGTGATTAATAAAAAAAATTATCAAAAAAAAAAATTTCGCCGGCGACCTCCGGCGAGGGTCGCCCGACCTAGCCAGAGGTCCGCTGGAGGTCGCGCGACCTCCGGCGACCTAGATCTGGTTGCCCGACCTCGCCGCGACTAGATCTGGTCGCGCGACCTCGCCGCGACCAGATCTGGTTGTGTGACCTCGCGATGACCTCCGGCGACCAGATCTGGGTCGCCGGAGGTCGCGGCGACGCGACTCGCCGGGTCATGCGACTCGCGGGCGGTCGCCGCGACTCGTTGGGGTTGCGCGACTTGCCGGTGACGGTCGCCGCGACCTCGCTGACCTCAGCCGTGCCCTCGTCAGCCTCTCGAGCTCGTCTCTGATCAGCGGCGTGGCTGGAGAAGGAAGACGATGAACAGTACCTTGGGCATTCCGAAAATGCTGAAAGCCCAAGGCAGCCTAGGACCTACCTTGGGCTTTCAGCCTTGCAAATGTTAGCTTCCCCCATAAGCCCCTTCGAAAGTTGTTCCCAAACACCCCCATTTTGGCCCAAAGGCCTTTAGCCCTCCAAAGCCCTTTCCAAAGCAGTTCCCAAACGCACCCTATGTAAGCTTTTCCAAAGTTGGAGGGCAGTCGTGTAACGGTGCGAAAGTTAGAGGGCTTTTGAGAAATTATCCACAAAATTTAGAGCAAAAAAGGGGAATTAAAAGGAAAATCCGAAAAAAAAAAAAAAAAACCCAAGTAAAAAACCCCTTCCCCGCGCTTTCTCATACCGTAATCGATCCCAATTTGGGGAAGAATTCGAAAAAAGCTCACTCCCGCCAATTTTCCCCAAGTCGCTACTCCTTCAGCCTCTTCCAAGAAGGAAGAAAGGAAATGATGAACGCATTCATGCCGAGGAACTTGGCGCCTCCCGAGCTGTTGGACGCGCTCAAGCTGAATGCAGCTGTTGCTTCCAGGGGTGGGCCCCGCGATTTTCACGCCATTTCTTCTCCCGACCCCGTGAGTATGTTGGGACTGGGCGGCGCTACGGCGTTTGGGTTATTTTGTGAGAATCGGGTTTGAGGTTGTTTTTTACGTCTTGAGAGCTATGGGCTCGTCGTTTTGCAGGGGAAGTTCGAGGATCTTCAGGCGAAAGGGTGGAAGGTAGTTAGTAAAGATCTTATTCTCGTCCTAGTTTTATCTTTGGGGTTCCAAATACCTCTAGGCTGCGTTTGGCAGTCGGGATAAAATTCGGGATATGATATGATTTATCCTATCCTACGTTTGGTGCTCACTCAGGACATGATAAAGTTGGATATAAGAGGGATATAGACAGGATAAAATGATCCCATGGGGGAGGTGAGATAAATGTTGATAGGATTTCTAATGTTTATAATAGGAAAATTGTTTTTCTTGAATAACAAACTTAAGAAAGGGGAAAAATAATAATGAAAATAATATAAAAAAGAGGAAAAAAAAAATTAAGGAATAGTGTTACGAGAAATTTTCACAATTTCTGTTTATGAACATTTAGGTTCATTTATAATGATATGCCGTTTATATAAAAAAAAAAAATGTACATGATATAATATGAACATATCTGACTTTAATATTGCGATTCACCAAACAATGGACAAGATATAAAAAAATCCCAGGATTTCATATCCTATCCTATCTAGATTAGAAATCCGGACGACCAAACGTAGCCTAGGATCGACATCATTTGTACATATATAGGTTCCAAAGTAGATCGGATCTAATTGTACATTTACAAGAAAATATTGGGTACCCTCAAAGGACCACATCATTTGTGCTCTGATCCATTCACGAATCGACACCTGTCCAGCGACAGTCCACGTCTGCTCCCTCTTCTCGTCGCTTCTGTCTCTCTCCTCTCTCTTCTCACTCTCTCCCGAATAACTCTCGACTTGGCTGGTGGCTCGGCTCGGCTGGCAGACGGATCGATGGATAATAAATGCACAAAAACTCTCGATTAAAATTTCTCTCTCCTCATTTGAATTTTATGGGTTTTGTCTCTCTCTCCTCGTGGAAGAGCACACGGTCTTCTCTCTCCTCTTTGCTCTCTCTTCCTCCTCCGACTATCAGGTCTAGCGATTCCTCCGACGACCGTCGCTCCCTCCCGACGACGGCCTCATCCCAGGGCTCCATTCTCTCGGCGCACTTCTTCCTAAATCGCGCTCTCTCCCGATGGCCGATTTCGCTCGCCTCTCTCCATCCCCCGACTCGCGACCGAGAAGCAGTCCCTCGAGAAGCCCCCAGACGACGATTCGGCCGTGCAGCTTCTTGCGGTAGCGAACGGGGTCGTCGGCGTCGGAGGCGGAGGTGGAGGCGGGCGACAACTGCAAGAGCTCGGCGAATTCACGCCGCTTGGCCCGCAAACCGGGAAGCCGACGAGGCGGGGTCTCCAGCGCGAAGGTGGAGAAGGCAAAGGAGGCGGGTCTCGCGGCGTTGGAAATCCTGCGACATTGTCGTGCGAGGAGTGCTCGACCGACCATGGCAGTAGCACGTCATCGTACGTGGTGCATTTCGAAAGCGTCAGTTGTTCGCTCGCCTCTCCCACGACCTCCACGCTTTTGGCGATTCTTCCCTCGCGGTTCGGTTCGGTCTCGGGTATGCTCTCGTGCTGCGTGTCTTCTTCCTTGCTCAGCAACACCGTACTGCCTCTCTCTCTCTCTGAGTGTGTGTCTCTGTGCATTCTTTCATCCATGAGGCAAGCATTTCGTCTAGGTTCAGGGGTTTCGCCTGAACCCTAGTCGAAATGCTTGCAAGGGAGATTATGTTGGACGCAAATTATGTAATCCCTTAATCACCATAACCAGAACAAGAACACACATGATTGAGGAGAAGAATTAACGCACCTGTATAGGGATCCATTGTTCTTGATGCGGAAGCGGAAACACAATGTTCCATGCGCAAGTCCTTCTCCTCTATTGCCCTCCGTATCACTGGCTCAATGAGGCGGCCCCCCTCACGTTTGGCGTTAAGTAAACGCCCCTTAGGTGAGGATACATGTGAGAATTAGGGTTAGAGGAGAGACTTAGCGCTATTTATAGAGTTTCCAGCAAGGCCCCCTCATTACGGGCCATGCTCAACTCGGCCCACACTAGCCAGCCCATATTAGACTAATTAAGAAACCTTCTATCTCACCTTAGACTAATCCCCGTAAAACGATAAACGTTAAACGGTAAATTACAATATCAATTAATGTAGTCCACATTAGGAAAACTCTTACATTCTCCCACTTGGACTACATTAATTGAAATCGTACTGTGTGTGCGCACATTGGTCTAGAGATAATTCTTAATAGTCAATCCTATCCCATAAAGTCTCAAACACCAAATCATTGCGGTAACTGTATGTATACACACAGAGCCTTCCATGGTCACGAGTGTTCTCAACTCTATTGATATGGATCCAATATGGTAGTATGTCAAATGGATAACATCTCTCATAGAGAGATCTCATTTGTCAGTCACCATTCTCTTACCTTAAGCGTCACAAAAACTTGTGCCACTAGAGAATGTCCATTCTCTTACCTTAAGCGTCACAAAAAAACTTGTGACACTAGAGAATGCATTTATGGTTCCATGAACCTACATATGTCTTGTCCTTACGGTTAACCATTCTTTATGTATAACAAGACATATGGACAAGGCTAATAACCGTATGCCCCTAGCCTTCACTCAAGGTTTAAGCAATACCTTGAGACTTTAACAATATATATATTTTCAACATAATAACAAACCATTCAAAAACATTTTATTGAATGCAAAAGTTGACATATATATATATATCAAAATGTTACTAAATTGTAACAAAAACAGATGTAAACATTATTTAAAGAAAAATAAAACAGCTCCCACTAAATAACAGCATCCCAAGATGCTCCTAAGCCCATGCTAATAACATGACGCTCAAATATACATGGACGTAGGCCTTTAGTTAGTGGATCTGCAACCATTATCATCTGTTGGAATATAATCTACTACAACGTCACAATTCTGTACCGATTCCTTTATAGTCAAAAACTTGACCTCCATGTGTTTAGACTCCTTGAGACTTCTGTTGTTATTAATAAACAACACATTCAAAAATACTTTTAAGTGCACTGACACAAGGTACACCTTTTATATATGTCAACTTTATAGTTAGTGAAGAAATAATTATTTCTTTACTAATTCTTTCAGAGTGAACGTAGCATTGATAGTTTTATATGGAGTTACATCAAAGAGATATAAAATCTATATAAGTGCAACTGGATAATTTTGCAGCAGATTTAAGTAAACTTGTTGTATATAAAGAAAAGTTAACCATAAAGACAATGTGATAGATTCAACCCATCACCCTTAACAATAGGAGCAATTCATAGCTTACAATAATGTATATTGAATATTTCCAATATACAATCAGCAAATGTCCTCCGAGAAAATCTAATATAATATGACAAAAACAATCCTTACAAATCTTAGTACAAAATATATAAGATGCCTCAAGGTCATTACTTGTAAACAAAATATCATGTACATAGAGTATGAGAAAAATAGATTTCCTCCCACTGACCTTGCAGTATATTGAATCACTTTGTTCCCAATTGAACAAAATAACAACACTATGAAACTTTAATAATATTGCCTGGAAACTTGCTTAAGACCATGAATTAAGACTTTTCAGTCTATACACAAGTTTACTTAAATCTGCTGCAAAATTATCCAGTTGCACTTATATAGATTTTATATCTCTTTGATGTAACTCCATATAAAACTATCAATGCCACGTTCACTCTGAAAGAATTAGTAAAGAAATAATTATTTCTTCACTAACTATCCACCCCTCTTTCAGAGTAAAAATATTATTATCCTTTTTTTTATGGCGTTTAATCACATACTTAATTAAGAACAAGAAACAACATTTATATAAGTTGCTAAAACAACCATGTAATGGATATTGTAATCATGCTCTCACAAATAGACTATATAGTCTGATGGCATAACTGATCGTCTTTCCTTAACAAATCTCCTTAATAAAGTTACAACCACTTAATTCTGCACTTGAGAGGTTTAAGAAATTTCATTATAAACTATATCAATAATAGTACCTTAAACCTCAACAAGTTTAGTCTATGGTACAGGAGATTCCATAATTATCTGTATAGATAAAGACAAAAACACAGTAACCCCCATCACACTATTATCTTTAATAGTCTGAGAGAAGCTATCCTTTACAATTACGTCAATCTTAAGAAACTTTAAAGTATGTGATTCTATAATTCTTGTATCTTCTTTAGGATCATAAGATCAATACCCCTTTAACAATCTGGATAAGATACAAAATAATACCGAGTTGATCTGAATTGCAATACACTTAAAATTGGATTAGATAATCTCACACATGCATGACACCCTTAAATTCAATATGATTCAGGTAATATATGCCCAATCTATAACTCAAAAGAAGTTTATAAAACAACTTTGATAAGGACACTTTTTTTGTATGTGAAAAAGTTGCTTTCATAATATCAACCCACAGAAGACTGGATAAACTAGTTTTACTCATCATACTCATCACTATGTTCATTATGACGATTCATGCCTTTTAGCCAAATCTTCTTGTCAAGATTTTCAAGCAACAAATCATATGTCCACAACTTAAAATTTGAAGCAGTAAAAACCTCAATAATAGTGGAATTATTAATTACAGAAAAAAGTGACTAAAATAACAAGCAATGTATATAATTAGCATCATGTGAGCAATGTGTAACTTGACACACAAGTACACATCCAGAGAGTTACATGCAAAATCACATAATCACCTTTGGGCAGAATACATGACATGCAGTTGTACACTCCCCACATGATAGCGGTTATGAGAATATATTCCAATTTTTCGTGAATTCATCACCTTTGGGCATATGAATCACTAGAATCAGTCATTCCTCCACCACATAATCATGTATCCCTCCATGAACTAATATATAATCACCCCCTTTGGGAGTATGACTACACATTAGAGCAGGAGACATCCCAATCAATATACGAGACCGAAATTTCTCAAACCCAATCAAGCGTGCCACTTTGGCGGTCACTACTCAATTGAATCCTTGAAACTCTCTCATACCAGGGATATAAATTTTACTCCTCACATACACCATATACATGTGATTTTAGCTTTAGTGATAGAGGCAGCATATCACCAAAATCACATATTATGCTAATTACATTGCTTTGTTCATTAATAAAATCTTTACAATACAGATATATATATATATACAAATACAAATCTTCACAAACCCCATCATCCTCGTCGCGAACGAATTCGACATTGACTAGCAACTGCGGGCAAACTTACCACGGTAATAGAACAAAACCACCAAGAGGAGAAAGTCAATTCCAAAATTAGAGACGGACGAGCAAAAGAGTGCGCGCGATGATTGACAGTTCATAATTCAAACAACACGACGTGATGCAAAGAGTGGAGAAGAAAAACGAAGGTAACGCTAGAATGTAACTTAAAATTCTAGAACTTTTCCTATGTATAAACCCTAGAATTTCAAATTTAAAATTCTCACTCAATTCTCAACAAAATTATACAAATTATATATGGTTGGAAAGATCTCGACATGTAGAACAAAAACCCCATGGTTTCAGGATCATTCGAATTTGTGATTTTATTTTATTTTTATTGAACAAAAAATCTCGAAAATCACAAATTAGGAAAAAATTCAATGCGTTCAAGTTCTAGAGTTATGGAGGCTCTGATACCACGTGATGGACGCAAATTATGTAATCCCTTAATCACCATAACCAGAACAAGAACACACATGATTGAGGAGAAGAATTAACGCACCTGTATAGGGATCCATCGTTCTTGATGCGGAAGCGGAAACACAATGTTCCATGCGCAAGTCCTTCTCCTCTATTGCCCTCCGTATCACTGGCTCAATGAGGCGGCCCCCCTCACGTTTGGCGTTAAGTAAACGCCCCTTAGGTGAGGATACATGTGAGAATTAGGGTTAGAGGAGAGACTTAGCGCTATTTATAGAGTTTCCAGCAAGGCCCCCTCATTACGGGCCAGGCTCAACTCGGCCCACACTAGCCAGCCCATATTAGACTAATTAAGAAATCTTCTATCTCACCTTAGACTAATCCCCGTAAAACGATAAACGTTAAACGGTAAATTACAATATCAATTAATGTAGTCCACATTAGGAAAACTCTTACAGATTATTGAGCAGGGAAGTGAATATTACTGATGGAAAACCATGAGGTCTTGAGAATTTGCCTCCAACAGAGAGCAAGGTCTTGAGAATCTGCTTCGTTCGGGTCAAGATGGCGGGCTCTGCAGCCGCACAAGTCCGCGGTCTTGCGCTGTATGGTCCGGGATTGTAGCTCCGTCGACGGGGTCTACAGAGAACTCGGTCCGTCTCCCTCGCCTAATTCCATTATGTTGGTCTTTCTCGAATGCTTTCATGTGGGTAGTTCTTCTTTTAGTCATATTAAGATGGAGTGCTCGGTTCATTTGCAAATGCACAAGATGATAGATGGTTCTTGCTTTTTTGAGAAGTTCTTTGACATGTTGTTTTAGACTGCTTGTGAAGAAATCCAGACCGGTTCGTGGTAAAATGAAAAAAGAGTGAAGATTTTATTGGTCATACAGTCATGTGTCACAGGCCGATTGAAGGCCAATCCAAGAGGTTCCCCGAGTACGACCCTGACTCGTCCGTGGTCAAGTTCCTATGCTCGCTCGGATTCCTAACGAGCCTTCTCCCCGAAGCTTCTAGAAGTCCTTAGCCTTATTTATGTCGGTAGCTAGTAGTTGGGAATTGTCATAAGTGTCGGTGGTTAGTAGCCACCATAAGTGTCGGTAGATGAGGCGGTGCGATCTCGTCCACCGGTTAGAATATAGATCTATGGTTGTAATCTGAGGCCCTCGACTATAAGAAGGGGTGTCCTCCTTCATTTGTAAGCATCCACTACTTCCGCAATACAAAGCTATCTTCTTTCCAGAGCTTCTCTCTCTAGATTCTTTCTCTCTCTACGATCCGGGTAAGCGAGCGAGTGAGCGTTCGATCGAGTAAGGCTTGGCTTAGGTGCTTCAGCGATCCAATCCGATCCTAAGTGCCCGAGTCGCCGCACGGTCACGATCCCAATCGATCGGCCCGTGACACATGTCTTCCGTGTAAAATTTGAAGTCAGTAACTATCTTTTGGGCCTGAATCTTTCTCATGTAGCCTCTCGCTTCACATTAGGTGAACTCCCATGCGTGAGTGGTTCTTGCTTTTTAAGTTATCACCCTAGTGGAAAGATTCTTCATTTCTTGTTCCTCGGTGTTCCAAATATGCTTGGTTTCGGAGTTCGCTCTTTGGAATTTCGAACCAGGGGTTCATTTGATATCTATGGTTGCCGTTGCGAGGAAGTTATGTGAAACATGTTGGAAATAGATGAATTTTGCAAAATGTGACTCCCGTCAGAGGACTTGAAGTCAAGTTTAATTTTCTTGTACAATCTGACACGAGTTCTGAGAAATGTAAGCAAAAGTGTTTCTGGGATGTTGGTGGGGTAAATATCTTTGCAGTTTGGCTTTTATGTAAAATTTGCATTTCTTTTTCTCCAGCGTTGCTTTCGCTAAAAAGGAAGATCGAAGATTGAGTTCAACGCACTGAGAAGATGGCTCCTACTGCACTGCAAATCGAAGAAGCTAAATGGATTAAGCTTGATGGACTGATTCGAGATTACGACCTTTGGGATGATCCTGCTAAATCCTATGATGTTCTTGTGAAGTTGGCAGACATCGCCGGAGCAGTCGATGCCCTGAGGGATTTAACTTACAAGGTGGTGTGGAATGCCATATCCATGTCATAGAATAAGCTTTTCCACCCAGTAGGTGTGGATTAAGTTGGGCAATTGTTGGGTCATTGGTTTGCCCATTATCTGTGCCAAAGCCTGAAAGCATGTGCACATACTTGTCTTGACTCTTCTTCCGAGATTAACTTGATTCTTAATGTGTCAATGACTGTCATATCTAGTTTAACTTTATCAATTAAAGGAAGTGCAGTTGTTGGGCTTTAGTTGACTTTTATCTGCTGAAATTTGCAGGCGGAAGAAGCAAAGCTGATAACTCAACTGGTGGAGATGGATGCTATTAATTATGCTCTTTTCGAGCTGGCATACACTTCGTCTTTGGATATGAGTAAGTTTTTGGACTGTTATGAGATGTTGAAGCTTCTTAAGGGACCATATGATGTGGATGGAGCGTCGATGGTCATCAAAGCTGAATCCAATGGCAATTACCATGAGGTTTGATAATCTAACTTCATTTCTAGAATAATTATGCATATGCAAAGAGATGATGTTTATATCACACTCTTCCGTTGTAATATACATTGATGTAGAATGGATGCACAGTTTCTGGTTCCTGCTTCTTTATAATACTTACGCCACAATATAGGAGTTTCAAAGAACTTGAGAATGAAAAAACTGCATATATATGTACATATAAGGGTGGGACATTATTAGTGGAATCTTGTTAGTATATATTTATGCTTGTGCGCATCACCATTACAGTTACTTCTTATCTACGAATCTCTTTGCTTGATGACTTAGATGTCTTGAAAATCAATTGTGGGATTTCTCCTGGGTTTAGCGGATATTTAATTTATTGTCTAGTATCCTTCTTCCTGTGGGAGGTATTTTGCATGTCTCTCCCCTGATTCCAACTCAGAAGTAAACATTGAGTGATAATGCGGTGGCTATCAAAAGAATATGAGAAAAAAGAACAGTGAGAATTTGATCAGTATGGATAGTGGTTCGATATTATCCTCCACTATGAGGATACTTCTGTTATGAGGATACTTCATTTTGACATCAGTATGAACTAGGACAGGGAATGATAAGTTGCCAATCTATTTGCATATGTCAGATGGAATCCTGGAAAATAGTGGACTGTAATATTCATCTATAATGGGGATATATTCCTTTTCCATTAGCTAATTCAATGAAGTTCACTCAGTTTTGTTGACACAAAAAGAAAAAAAAAGAATCTTTTGGGCTTATGCCTCTGCTGGTTCCAATCTCTCTGTCTCATGCATTTGCTAATCCAGTTATGGGCTGAAAAACTACTGAGAATGTACCAAAAATGGGCTGAGAAGCAAGGTTATTGAGGGAGGATTGTCGAGAAGTGTCGGGCAACTAATGGTGGAATCACTTCTGCAACGGTTGAATTTGAATTTGATTATGCATATGTTTGTCTTCAAGGGGAGAGGGGTGTTCATCGAATGATAAGTGGTTCAGAAACTGGATCAACAATTGATGAGGTAGGTTTACAATTATCATTTTTGTTTTGATGAAACATTGACTTTCGTATACTGCTATTGGTTTTTGACTTATTTTTAACAATGAGCTCTGAATGATTTGTTTCTTCTCTTTCCGGAGATTTCAGAAGGCAAAAGTGGCATCTTGTTAGTGCATCATTAATATCAAGAAACAATTTAAAGTGTATTAAAGACATGACCAACATGTAAATGACCATGTGCAAGGAAAAACACATTGGAATTGGAAGATTGATTGTTTCTGTGGCTCTTTCTTGAAATCAAAGCAGCTAAATATGAACTCGTACTCATGGCACCTTATTGTATATATTTGGGTAAATTCTTTCTTGATCTTATCTTAATTACACACTTAGATATTTGTGTGGCACCTAGATGTATACATGTACCATAGAGTCTAACATTGGCTAAAAAATATAAGTTATGCAAACTTCAAATGGCGTGTGGATTAATTTTGCACATGAGCTTAAGGTTGATTTAGTTCACTCAAAAACATAGCCAAGGGAATTGTTGCATTTCATGGGATCCTACCATTCAAGTTGTTTCTTTTTATAGTATATCTGCTTCTTATACAAGTGAATTGAAGGTCGAGACAAGCCTTTTCTGTGTGATGTGTTTCTGTTCTGCTACATCATTGGCCCCTAAATTCCTGTCAGTTCCTCATTTTAGTACTCAAAATTTGCAGGTTAGCCTAGCAGCTGTCGATATAATTCCTCTGTTCCGTGGTTCGGCCCCTGACCTAAAAATTAGTGAGGAGGATTTGCTAATCTTGTGCCCATCGTCATCGCCTGACCTCAACACATGTTCATGATTGCCTGTCTAGTACGACATTTTGTGATTGAGAAATAAGATCTCAAAATTTTTATCCCAGGTGAAAGGAGCATTTTTGCAAATAAGATTAAGGCCCTCAACCGGTTGAAGGCTAAACTTCTTGTCGCAGCCAGCGATGTAGGAGTTCCAGGCATAAATGGCTTCAAGAAAGAAAATGTGTTCAACATATGGCAAGACGAGGTCCGAAGACACGTTCTTTACCCTCGCAAGCATGTGAAATATGTAAGAAGTGGTGTTGAAATGCCTGACCTGTATTCTGTTTTGGATGGTAATATAGAACCTCTGATTGGAGCTCATATCCAGATGAGACTCTCAAATGACATGCCTCCATAGTAAAGCAGTTTTTCCCAATTTCGCTCTATTAATTTATTTCTCTGCGTTCGTTTTTCATCCCAAAGTTTTAGCCCTTGAAGTTTATTTTTATGTTAAAAACAAGACAATTGTTCCTTTGCCATACATGTATTTACACCTTAAATTTATTTTGTTGACAAAACCATAAGTTGGGAAAATAGAAAGTGACCCTTCAGTAGGCATTTTGACTGGGGGCATAGAGAGATTTTAGCTAAAAAATTGAAGGTAATCTGATCAAATTCCCATCACATGCGTGTAAACTATCACATGTGTGTAAACTATTCGAGATAAGGACTATTGTCATGAACTAGGCATATGAAGTTACCAGTTTGTCCAGGTAGTCGAGCTTCTTTGCTGGTTCACGATCTTTAGTAATTCTGACTGTCGAGCTTCGACGCTCCCCAAGACAATAGAGCCATCATAGGCCACTGAGTCACCGCGTTGGGATAAAGCAATAAGTAATTCTAATTCAGCCGCGCTCCTCTCAGCCGAATCTTTTTCTGTTAGGCCTCTCTCTCACTCTCACGCAACAGCCCACCTATTCTAGAAGGCTTGGGCACGCTCGCTTCACTTGCTCGTCGCTTCTCTCAGCCGAATCATTTTGAATTATTTTCTTTTATTTTCTTTTCGTGGCCCTTTTAGGCCGGCGGCCACGCATGCTACGTAAACTTTTTCAAAGTCGGAGAGCAGTCATGTAACGGTGCGAAAGTTAAGAGGGCTTTTGAGAAATTATCCACAAAATTAAGAGCAAAAAAGGGGGAATTAAAAGGAAAATCCGAAAAGAACCCAAGAAAAAACCCCTTCCCCGCGCTTTCTCATACCCTAATCAATCCCAATTTGGGGAAGAATTCGGAAAAAGCTCACTCCCGTCAATTTTCCCCAAGTCGCTCCTCCTTCAGCCTCTTCCAAGAAGGAAGAACGGAAATGGTGAACGTGTTCATGCCGAGGAACTCGGTGCCTCCCGAGCTGTTGGACGCGCTCCACGACGCGCTCAAGCTGAACGGAGCTGTTTCTTCCAGGGGTGGGCCCCGCGATTTTCGCGCCGTTTCTTCTCCCCGATCCCGTGAGTACGTTGGGATTGGGCGGCGCTACGGCTTTTGGGTTCATTTGTGAGAATTGGTTTTGAGGTTGTTTTACGTCTCAAGAGGTATTGGCTTGTCGTTTTGCAGGAGAAGTTCGAGAATCTTCAGGCGAAAGGGCGTAAGCTAGTCGGTGGAGATCTTGTTCTCGAGGCTGCTAAATGCTAAACCAGGACTTGTTGTTGAGAAATGAAAGCGGAAGCATTGGGGTCAATGTGCTGGTCAAGCAAGTCGAGAGGAGTTCTTCTGCCTGGGAAAGAAATGTCGATTTCGGTTTCTTGCAGGTCCGCAGTGTGTGGTTTCGTGTGCGAAAGAAGGGAGACCTCTACCTTGATGGATGGTGTCGAAGTCCTTGCATCTAGATTTGAGATGGATGAGAAGGCATGCCTGTTCCTAGATAAGCCTGGCCTTGTATGATTTTTTAGCATGTAATCTTTGTTCTTACTCATCTCTCCAATTCAGTGTGGCGCGTCACTTATCCTTATCCATGTATCATTCTATGTGACCCCTTGATTCTTATGCCTTCAGACATGCTTTTGTCCGAACAAATATGGCAGCAGCCTATTGTCTCTCTTACTGTTTCACCATTTCCGCGAATGTGCAGGCTGAGATTGGGAAATTGGTAAATTCAATTGGGGGAGTTCTACAGACCAAAACTTCAGCAGATATTAGCTTCGTAATTGCGAAGATGTTTTGGCTGCAAAATACAAGGTTTAAATCTTGGAGTTAATACTTTGAATTTAGTTCAAGAGTTGTGAATTTGTTGTATCTTGTTAAGGTTAAATCACTTTGAATAAGATTTATTATGCTTTTTCATTAAGTATGGGAAGCATCGTGGGTAGCACTTTGCTTGAGTTGGCTGAACTAAGGAAGGGTTTCGTCCATACTTTTTTGAGTATTCTCTAAGGAAATTCTTTTGTAATCCCATCTTGAGAGATAAATTGTATTTATCAATTAGTATTGTCCTCGTGCAGTGGGCTTTAATTGTTCTGAAGAAACCTGTTGTCACCATTAATTGGTTATACCAATGCCGTAATGAGCACTGTGTTGTTTCTCTGGAGTCTTACGGAGTTCTCCATTTTCTGGATCGACAATATGTGTCACAGGAATTCCTGCAGGTACTGATGATTTGATATAGCTGCTGCTATTGATTGTCCTCCAGTTCTTCAATTTCTATGTCGTTCATTATCTTAGATGCACGAAAGGAGATTCAGAAGCATATGACACAAAAATGGTGGGAAATATTCTACAGAATTGACCAGGAAGTGCACTCGTTTAATTGTAGAAATATCCTTTTCTTCTTCAAGATTAAGGTCCAATGATTTGCTTGCATATTTTCCCTTTGATATCTGATCGCCGTGTGAAAATGCACATATTTTTATCTCTGTCTTTACTTATGAAAAGACTTTTAAGAGTTTGAAAAGAAAATCAGTATAATTTCAAGGTTTAGTGACAATTATAGTTTGAAATGGGAAATAGCTATACTTGATTTAATCCCGGTTTCTGGTAATATACTTAGTTGGGAATTTGATTACTCAAATGAGAAATAGCGAAACTTCCTGGCACGAGAATATCATTGACTTTGACTTTTAAACGAGGCTCTTGACTTCGCCAAGATCTCTGTATCCTCTGTTCCTTGCTTAACCCCGTTTATAGCAAGAAACGAAGCACGTTAATAGCACCATATGAGCCATTTACCAAAAAACTATCATATGCTAGGAATGCGCGGGCGTGACTAATAAAATTGATAAAAGGACAATGCGGGTCGTACCAGGACTAGGAATATCAGGACTATTCGAGAGCAGCTTCTTCCTGGACTTGCTATTCCAGTCAAAAAATTGTAGGAAGCCTCCCTTTGTCCGTCTTTTCTCCACCTCCATCTCTCAATTAAAGGTATCTAAGAAGAACAGAAACAAATTTACATACATAACGAGGAGATAGGAAGACCCAGAACAACCACATTCAGAGTAAATTGCAACTTCGACAAGTGTATTCGACTATTTCTCAGATAAAACTATGCGAGAACGCATGAACAATAGAGACCCCGTTTATATTATCCAAATTTCAATAAACCTCCAACCCTATCCGCAAGCGTTTCAGGACTCACTGCTCGGATAATTCTACGCAAGAGGAAACCAAGATAACTTTGAGCACCTTCTCGGAAGATGCAAGACAGGAAGAGGCGATATTGCCTTAGAAGAAGGTTAAGAGAAAACTGGAGGTGGATTTGAATTAAATGCTTTTCCATTCAAAGAAGTCCGAAGAGGAAAGACTCATATCTACCAAACCCAATCCCTCTCTTCCCGCTAAAATAAACCTTCAACCAACTGCACCTCCGAGTTTTGAACGGTCTAGTTACTGCTGCATAGCGAGAATTAGGAAGCATACACCTTTAAGATGTCTCCCTGCGACATAAGTTCATTTCCTTTTGTTGAACTTTTCAATAGCTATTTGAATTCATTTGACTGACTGGTCATCATCGCCTTTGCAGTTAACTGGCATTGTGGGATGCCTCATATCTCCAATAATGATTTCTTTGGGGCAAGAGCTGTAAATTCCTATTTGCCTTAAAAGTAGTTGCCTTTTTTGAGTTTATTTCAGAGATCGTCTTCTATATCATCAATATAGAGCAGCAATTACTAGTAAGCTTTGCACTTGATGGACGAGGTACACTTGGTCATTCTGTAACGAAGTCCCTTACTAGGTGTATAAGTTGGGAGCGGCAAGGCAAATAGATCGAGATTTCTGGAAACTTTTCTGTGTTTAACTGTTTGATCTTGCGGAGTCCAATTGATTGCATTGGATTAGAGATGTGTTTGGCCGGCTCCTATATTAAGGCTAACCATGGACATATCGATGAATTAGTCTAGCAGTCCTGCTTGAGAAACCTTAATACAAACTTCTTTAGAAACTTGAGGTCAAAGATATTTCTGATGAATAGTAGACTTATCATAAGGCACTTCAAGAAGAGTAGTGTCACAAACTCAACATGAATATAGCTTCAGGGTTAATTAAATGAATGCATATCATATAAACCGATATACCTATATGGAAATTGTTTATATACAGCTTGATGGCTCATTCAAAATCTTCTTTGTACTAGGTGTGTTGGAACTTTGGGGTTCCAAATACCTCCTCTATAGGTTTCGAAGTCCCAAAGTATAGATTGGATCTAATCGTACATCTACTCCTACTACTAGACTTCCTTTTCCGTCTTGTAAGATTGCAAATTTCATGGGGCTCTGAATGCTCTATCCAATATCGCAATACTCATATCCGACCCGAGATGTCATGGATTGATTTATTGGATTTTCACAATTATTATATTTGTCTAGAGATTATATGTGCAAACATAGCAAGCATATTTCCAAAGTTGAGTTTATGGAATGATCGATCGTAAGTTTGTTAGCATGGGATGTGTATCTCCATTGATGAATTTGTAAGTTAACCTAAAAGATGTCGCGACAATACATTTGGGTCTTAAAACTTTCATTTCGTGCACCTAAGCCCTCAATTTATTGTATTCATCCACTTTAGTCTTCCCATTTGTCCTATTAGGTTTTAGCATATAGAAAATTTGCGGTGTGTAGAAAAAAGCCACTTATTATTATCCATCCATTGACAAAATTAACAAAAGGACTCACATATGTTGGAGTTACAACTTTTGGGATTTAAATGTGCAAAATGAAAGTTTTTGACTCATGTTTATTATTATAATTAATATTAGGATTTGCTCTGAAAGTGTCTCTAAAATTCTTTTGGTTGGTCATATAATAATGTAGAGTTGAACTCTATAAAAAGATATCAACCAAAAAAAAAAAAATCTATAAAAAGATTTATCACCAAGAAGCCCCAATCTTTGGTTGCTCTTGAAACATGATAAAAGGTATTATCCATGATCCAATGTAATTTTTCAGCACTTATGCGTCCATAATAAAAACATCATGTGAAGTTTTGATCTAGACATGTGACTAACTTCTTAGGGAAAATTAACAAAATAATCATTTACGAATGTCAATTTGATCATAAACTTTTTAATTTGGCCAATTTAGTTATAAAACTTGACAATTAGTTAATATAATTATTCTAATTAATTTTGATTGAAAATTGCTGACGTGGATGTCAGTCATTTGCCGTGACGCAACTAATATTAGCATGGACAACTTTTTGCAATTTTTAAAAAGCTTTTTGAATTCTTTGCTTTTATTTTCTTTTCATGGCTCGTATCGTCCGGCGCGGGCATAGTGTGTAACTTTTTCGAAGTTGGAGAGCAGTCATGCAACGGTGTGAAAGTTGGGGGCTTTTTGAGAAATTATCCACAAAATTAATATAGCCAAAAAGGGGAATTAAAACGAAAATCCGAAAAGAGCCCAAGAACAACCCCTTTCCCGCGCTTTCTCATACCCTAATCCATCCCAATTTGGGGAAGAACTCAGAAAAAGCTCACTCCACTCAATTTTTCCCCAAGTCGCTCCTCCTTCATCCTCTCCCAAGTTCCGATTCCCTTCGCGCTTCATCGTTGCTCTCTCTTTCTCTCTCACTCACGCACATGCATTTGGATTTCGCAGAAATCCTTAGCAACGAGACCGATCATCTGTTGAGGAAGTCGCTGCCGGAGAAGGAAGATAGGAAATGGCGAAGACGAAGCCATTTCAGGGGGGCGACCGTGTTCGTGCCGAGTAACCTGAGTGCCTCCCGAGCTGTTCGACGTGCTCAAGCAGAACGGAGCTGAGGCCTTCCGTCCGCTGCGACCCTTCCAGGAGTGGGCCCCGCGATTTTCACGCTGTTTCTTCTCCCCGATCACGTGACTACGTTGGGATTGGGCGGCGCTAACGGCTTTTGGGTTCATTTTGAGAATTGGGTTTGAGGTTGTTTTACGTCTTGAGAAGCTCGAGGATCTTTAGGCGAAAGGGTTGCAAGCTAGTCGGTAAAGATCTTGTTCTCGTCTTAGTCTTATCTTCTGGTTTTTCCTCGATGTTAAACCAGGACTTGTAGTTGAGAAACGAAAGCGGAGGCATTGGGGTCGATGTGCTGGTCAAGCAAGTCGAGAGGAGTTCTTCTGCCTGGGAAAAAATGTTGACTTTGATGGAGGATCTTTCTTGCAGGTCCGTAGTGTGTGGTGGTTTCATGTGCGAAAGAACGGAGACCTCTACCTCAAAAAGGGTATACTTGTTTGTCTTGCGATGGATGGTATCGAAGTCCTTGCATCTGGATTTGAGATGGATGAGGAGGTATGCCTGTTCCTAGATAAGCCTGGCCTTGTATGATTTTTTAGCGTGTAATCTTTGTTGTTACTGGTCTCTCCAATTCAGTGTGGCACGTCACTTCTCCTTATCCATGTATCCTTCTATGTGACCCCTCGAATCTTTTGCCTGCAGACATGCTTTTGTCTGAACAAATATGGTGGCAGCCTGTCATCTCTCTTATTGTTTCACCATTTCCGTGAGTCTGCAGGCTGAGATTGAGAAATTGGTTACTTCAACGGGGGAGCTCTACAGACCAAAACTTCAGCAGATGTTAGCTTTGTAATTGCGAAGAATATTTTGGCTGCAAAATACAGGGTTTAGGTCTTGGAGTTAATAATTTGAATTTAGTTTAAGAGTAGTGAATTTGTTGTATCTTGTTAAGGTTAAATTCACTTTAATGAGATTCATTATGCTTTTTCACTGAGTATGGGAAGCATCATGGGTAGTACTCTGATTGAGTTGGCTGAACTTAGGAAGAGTTTCCTCCATATTTTTTTTTTGAATATTCTTTGTGCAAATTCTTTTATGAATCCCATCTTGAGAGATAAATTGTATTTATCAATTAATCTTGTCATCGCGCAGTGGGCTTTAAATGTTCTGAAGTGACCTGTTGTCACCATTAATTGGTTATACCAATGCCGTATTGAGCACCGTGTTGTACCTCAAGAGTCTTATAGAGTTCTTCCATTTTCTGGATTGACAATGAATGTCACAGGAATTCCTGCAGGTACTGATTGTTTGATATAGCTGCTGCTGTTGGTTGTCCTCCAGTTCTTCAATTTTTATGTCCTTCATGATCTCAGACGCACGGAAGGAGATTCAGAAGCATATTACAGAAAATGGTGGGAGATATTCTGCAGAATTGACCAGGAAGTGCACTCATTTAATTGCAGAAATATCCTTTTCTTCTTCAAGATTAAGGTCCAGTGATTTGCTTGCATATTTGCCTTTTGATATCTGATCACCGTGTCAAAATGCACATATCTTTATCTTGTCTTCGCATATGAAAACACTTTTAAGAGTTTGAAAAGATCTGTATCATTTCAAGGTTTAGTGACGATTATAGTTTGAAATAGGAAATAGCTATGCTTGATTTATATCTGGTTTTTGGTATATCCTTTTACTTGGGAATTTGATTACAATGAGAAACAGTGAAACTTCCCGGCATGACAATATCATTGACTTTGACTTCTAAATCAGTCCTAAAGAATTGTGTTCTGTGGTTCAAGGAAACGAGGTGTTAAACAAGGTACAATTTGAACCACTAATTGTTAAAAGATCCTCAGCCAGTTCTCGCTTTTCCAGTGTGAGTTAGGACTGCCTGTTGGCTGCTCAAAGCACATTGCTCAGCAATGTTATTACCATTGAATCTTTCTATTGGCCTCATATATGATGCTCTGTAGCACTGTGAGTCCCACTACGATGCCCTTGACTGGCTGTAAGCTCCAGAAGATAAATACAAGGTCGCTAAAAGATGGGGTCACATTCATATTTTGAATCGCAAATGGTTCGATCAATCAACTTTCAGGGAAGGTGATATTTCAGTTACTAAAATACCTCGTTGCTGTCAACTGTAGGAACATTTATGTTCTTTTTGAGCCATCTTGTTGTCTGCCTCTAATTATGAGTGCTTTTGCTGACTAGCATGTCTTAATGAGGAGTCTTATCCTGTTCAGGGTAGTTCCATGTCTTTAGTGAAAATTGCAAGTAGTCAGCAAAATCTGTACAGAGTTATTAGAAGTTCACAGTCTCTCCCCTCTTCAATGGTTGGAGATGAGGACTTCCATTCCATTTCAGCTACTAACCATGCCGATCCAGATTTAGAAACTACTTTCTCACAGAATGTGTCTTCAATGTTTGTGGATCTCCATTTCCTTGCAAAAGAGGATAATAGTGATGTGGCAGCTGTGCAATCCAATGGTGAAGTGAATCATGATGGTTGGGTCGCTGAAGACTCTGAAAATGAAGACAATGACCTGTATTTGTCAGAATGTAGGTTAACATCATCAAATGCTCGATTTCCCCAAGAGTGTTCCTAAAAGAAGTGATCTGCATCTACCATTCGAAGTTGGCTTGAAGATACAAAACTTGGTGATCTGATTTTGAAGGCAGTGGAGCCTTAAATGGTTCTGCTTGACACATATGATGACTGACTAAAGAGTATATCATCATACACTGCTTTCTCTCATTTCATTATGATTGTCTGTGCTCTTCATGTGAACAACGGGAAGGCTGAAATGTTAGTATTGCCGAATAGGACAGTAGTTGCTAATTCACATGACATTTGGCTGTCTTTCACATATGATTAGTGGCTGAAGGCTGCGATCCTTTAAATGGCTTTGTCAGCTTGCAACTCTCCAATTTGAGGATACCACGCACTTCATGACATGGGTGGCCAATTTTGCCGAATGAAATCATTGTGTTTACATGTTAAAAGATGACGTATGACTATAGTTAATTTGTGTTAAAGACAATCTTTCAGCTCTTCCCGCAAATGGCATGCATATAGTTTCCAGGATGGTATATGCTTGTGAGTAATAAACGGTTTCCTATGGTTTTCTTCTGGATCTCTTTCCTGCATTTGCTGCTGACCTTGCAATCTTTTGGCTGGTGAAGGTAAAGGATCTTTTTTCTCTTCATGTGTTGATCCTTTGCTTTTTGTTTATTGTGCAGCAGAACCCAGGTCTTTTTAAACTCGTTTTGAAATCTTATATTTGTTGGTACGGGTGTCACTGGATTTATTCCTTTTTGTTCTTTTGTGTTTTGAGCCACTGATGTCTTATCTCAGTCAACGGATGAAAGAGGGAAGGGTCAAAGAGCCAATAGTACTCCATTTATCCTAGTATTGCTCCGGAAGACACTTGGTAGAGCACCGACGTACCTTTGATTTTATGTAGTTTCTATCCAATAAAAGCCGATGAAATCAGATTTTTCCAGATCAGTCTAACGGTCCGTTATATGTTAAGCCGGAAAATGACAAGTTTGATCCTCAGCAGAAGGCAAAAATCTTGTTAGTTTTTCATGTTACTCCTTTTAATAGCACTCTCGTACTATTGTTTACTATTGTTCCCCTGGATCAATGAAAATAATTGGACTAACGTGGACTCAATAAACTCACCATGAGCAGAGGAAGCATGAGAGAAGAAAACACATTATGAATTAGGACAAAGATGAAAATTTGACAAATTTTATTAGGATATTGATGTATAAACTCACGTTGACTTGCTTTCAATTGCTAGAATTTTCCCCCCATTTCTTTTGAGTAGGTCTTGTTGGTTTAGCAAGCAAGATGGTGGAAGACTTTGATTTGCTTTTCCTCATCAATCCTTCTCCCACCCCCCTCCTTCTTTTGAGTAGGTCTTGTTAGCTTTTGCCTTACCACTTTCTTTGTAATTGAGGGAGGGAGAGAGAGAGAGAGAGAGAGAGAGAGATGGGGCCTAAGTTGTGGAGGGCATGGTTGGTGTTGTTCAGGCGAGTGACTGAAGGATGGTGACATTAATTCGCGGTGGTGAGGGCGGAGAGAGAGAGAGAAATGATGTGGTAGAATAACAAATATTTCATGTGACAGTTGTATTATATGGTGTGAAAAGCTAATGAAGAGTATTTTTTACATTTAAGTGCCCATTAAGATGTAATTCAGCTAATAATCAAGAAAAACCACCATCCAAAGCAACCTAAACCCATCAAAATTGGCTAGATGGACTACATTGGCAAATTATCAAAATGTTTAGGACTAAATTGATCAAATTTAGAGGTTTAGGACTGAATTAGCACAAATGCAATTGGTTTAGGACTCTTTCGGTAATTTTCCCATGCTTTCTTCATTCCTACTTCACCATAACTTTGACCCCTAAATACCAAAGATAAAATTTTTGTGTGTAGACTAAGCACATGATATTAATCTAGTTCCTTACGTCCTTAAGAGTATAGAGGAGATTTGGCTGAATTGGCCCTAAACGTTGTCATCTAGATGTGGAGCTAAATGATATCGTGGGAAAGATTACACTTGGAAAACTAAAAATGACTGGAGCCATATAAGTTCTACATGAGTCCCACTAGATTAAACAATCGATAATGAATAGGGAATGGATGATGGGTCACTCAATCATTGATTAAAGCAACGGGCAAGTGAAGAAAAAGTTCATGCAATTGTCGCGCCACATATAGTGGGCTCCATGTGTCGAGGCGTACTACACTCAAACATGAGTTCCCCTAAGAAGAGCCATGTGAAAGCAAATGAAAAGATGATTACTTTTCTCTCTCTCTTTCTTTTAATTAACATGAATTGCATATAGACATGATTCAAACTCATTAAGATATATTATATATCGAATAAAATCTTGTTACTTTAAATTCATAACAACCTATTCTTTCAATTTGAGTCAATCCATATATGATTTAGGTCACTAAATATGAGTTAACAAATAGATTTTTGACCATTTCAATGCCTCCAACAGCGAGAGGCTTTTATTTCAATAGGAAGGGAAAGCAAAATGTTGTCCATCTTCACTTTGATTTGTGCGACCATGTGATTCCACTACAAAGAGAACTAACACAAGGTGGGGGTTCATATGTAAAAATAGTAAATTTTCTCATCGAGGACACGCAAATCCATGGTAAGATTGTGTGTCCCTAGCACATTGCACTCACTTTTCTAGGCAAGAGAAGAAGTAATTTTCAATATCAACACCCTGCAAAAGTTCCCAAGTAAAGGAGATAATTTCGTTTGACAAAAAAGAAAAAAAAAAGAAAGAAAAGGAGATGATTCCGTGGCTGTTGAGGACCAGCATTGTGTAAAAAAGTTAATTTCCACTATGATTTGCTTGGCCACAGAATCCAATAACAAAAAGAATTAATAAGTGAAGTCAATAGGGGGTCGTCTTGCCAATTTCGAGGAAGGGATTGTTCCGATGGTCTTGGTAAAAAAGGCAAGGATCAAAAGAAGTACAATTGCCTCGTCCGAGAAACGCCATCCACCACAAGTTCTCTCTACTTCTAGATCTGAAGCACATCGAATCCTCTTCCAGAGCGAGAGCTTCAGCTTGAATCGGCGGAGGAAGCAAGGGATCTTCTTTCTCGCGAATCCACCGAGCAGTACGCCTGAGGCCGTCGCGAAGAGCACCTGCAATCGCTCCTTCCGAACCACCGGCTTCAAAGGACCCCATCGATAGTTTTCTTGAGGGACTGGGTTTTCGGCGGGCACCGATTAACAGGTAAAATCAACTCGAATCGGGTCGAGTTTCCAACTTTTTAGTGTTCCGCTCGCTATAATTTCTGATCGCGGACTCCGCTGAGGCGATTAGGGTTCCTGAGTTTGGTGGTGCGGTCTTCGCTCGGAACACGAGGGTCGTTTCTGGGATCTCCAGATATACCAGAGAAGAGCTGCGATTTAATCGAGAGATAGTAAGTTCCTTGCCTGCTGTTGGTGATTTTGTACCCACTACTCGTCCTTTCTCGTGATGTTCTGACCTGAGATGATCTGCAAATTTACTTGGGCGTATTTCCAAACCAAGCCGGTCCAGGTCGAGGCGTGAAGGTGATCCTCGGGATTGCGCTGCCTTTCGGGACTCAGACAGGACTCGATCTGCTTCGGGGCGACTTCTTCTCAAACACTGAAACCCATCACAGTGAGCTCCTCGAGGTAAGCACGACCTTTATTCTCAGTCTATTACGATTGATGGGACAAATAATAAAATACATTTGATTATTTACTCATAAGGCGTACGAAATATTACATGTGAAATTCCCTCGACTTTTTCAAAATCATCATCACACATATATTGCTAATTTTCCTTACTACAATCTTCTCATTTAAACTAATTGGTTATGACTAGTTAGACCGATTGAATTGGGTGGAGTCACATGCTGTCCCTCATCCCGATATTGTTTGCAAAACATTAATGGTTGACTGAACTCCCTTGGGACAAAAGGCCTGTCTTAAGATTACGAAAATACCATTCTAGATGCAAAAAAGCCTGAAAAATCCAAAATACTCAGTTTTTGGAAAAGTGTTTTTTTTTTCCTTGAAAACAGTTGAAAACTAGATTTGTTTTCAAATTTCAATTGTGCTGGTCTATTCTCTTCAATAATCGCACAAAACCTTTCAAAGGCTACGGATCAGAATTGTCAACAACAAAAAATTATCTGAACAGATCAGATCAACTGGAGAATTTTTGAATGTCCATAAAGCTATTTTCCATTATATTGGCAATTTTCGTATTTCTGGAAATTGACAGAGAATTCAAATGTTTTCCAGAAATTATACACAATTGTACTCTTTTTTTTTTCGTGTTGGTTACAATGGAAAACTTGAAATTGAGCAAAGCTGCTGGTTTCGATGCACTTACACATATTTAATATGTGGACAATTTTTAGGTGGACTGTGTCTTAGTGGATTGAATTAGAGAAACTCGTCACAAAGTGTGGTTGTCATATAATTTCATTGCTTACAGCAAATATGTGACTTTTACGTATATATAGCATAGAAAGTTACTGACCTACCATAGATTTGACAATATGATTAATACATGTTCAGGGTGGGAGAGAATGTAGCATTTATAGGAGGAAGAACGTCTTTGATAATATCATAATGAAAAATAGCAAGAGCCACATTTATCTGTTTAACAAAATGGTTTATACGTAGATATGAACAGAGTTGGTCAATCTGTACTCTGGTCCAAATTGTTCTCTCTCTCTCTCTCATGTTCGGCCTCTCTTTTGCAGAACAATTCAAAACTATCGTCCTCATTCGCTTTCTTTGATCTTTTCCCTCTTGAAAGTTCTCACCTAGGCTTGTTTAGGGTCTCCTCTGTCCGATCTCGCACCTCTCTTCGCGTCTCAGCTCGCGGGAGGTAATTGATTTTTCATGTCTAATTAGCGTGTTGTTTCTATTGATCGGCTGCTTTGTTATTGGAATGATGATGGGCTGAACTAGTGTGTTTTGGGCCCTTTTTGTTTATTGGCGATGTGGGGTGGCTGCTGAATAGCTGAGGAGGGTCTTTTATTCTCTCTTTGGAGTCGCTGTTGCCTGTTAACGAGGTTTGTCCCCCAGCTCAGATTTGGCTTCGGTGAAAAAGGAAATCCTTTGTTTTCAACTTCAGATGTGGCTAATGCTCTGATGGCCTTGTTGTCTGATTGTTAGTTTCATTGCCATTCACTATTAATCTTTTGTTGAACTAGAATGAGTAGGTCTGCAAGTGCGCCAAGATTCTATTGCGCGCAAAATATCCATATTGTGCTTTGATCCAGACATCATTTTTTTGTACGTTGTGAGGTTCCTCTATGTTTGAAGGTCCTAGGTCAATTTATAGAAAAATAAATCAGAAAAATAAAAGTAGGCTGGTTCAGGGTCAGCTAGTTTGGTTCTTAGATACAAAAACGGAGAACCGATTATTATTGAATAAATTCCTAATACTTAGTTTAGAACCTACTCATCCTGAAATCGATGAGCCTAAGAGTAAGTCTTATCTTAAGGAGACTTCATGGGACAATTTTACCTCCCTATACAATATTCCAAATGAGTAATATTCTGTTTTCCTCGAATTGTTGGACCATTAATCCTAGAAAGCCTACTCCCTTTCACCTCTAACTCATTTTCTCCCTTCTTTAGCAAATAAAAGAAAAAGAACGAAAAGCTCATTTTCTCTTTTCAAAGCTTTACAACTTGACCGAGTCTTTATTTGAAAAAAGAAAAGAAAATGAGAAATAAAAAAGTACAGTGAAAGTTTGAGCATTTTAACTATATTGCTACTTTTTACCTGCTCTCAACTTTTCAATCATCACAGTGAAAAAGATACCAAAATCCATAATATGATACTTCTTAAGATCTTTTACATGATATCCAATACTTACAAAAAAAAAAGAAAAAAGAAAAAAAAAACAAATGTAGTTCTATCTGACACATGAAAACAATCAAATGAGGCGAGCTAATACACGTATATTAGGAGATTCGCCTAGCTTTAAATCACTCGTTTCTTACACCTTTTGTGATACAAATGACATATTCGTTCTTGAAAATGTGATTAATCAATTTAACCTGACTCAGCACAAATTCAGCCAATAATCCTATTCTACTTCTATTTAATTGGATTAAAAAAAAAAATCTTTGCAGTGATATTCTCAAGGTCGGCCCTCCAACAAAAATGGGGACAAGCACTAAACGCCATTGTTTCAAACCTTGGTCGTCTCTGAATTTTCCTCAGCAGCTTCCTGTTACTTCCTTTCTTATCTTCTTCTCCTTCTTCCATGGAATCAATACCTACTTTCTAATCGTTCAGATTAACATGGAGAAAGAAAAGAGTGCATAAAAATAGAGCATTGAGGAAGCATGCACTCTTCCGTTTGGTGCCATCTAACAATTTATAGCTCTATTTCAAAGACAAGATATCAATCAAGTGGTGCCGGCATGGAATAGATGAAAGATAAATAACCACAAGCATTTGTTTATCTCAACCTCACATTTCCGACTTAGTAAGAATGACAATTTTAAACAAAATTGAAATATAAAATCACATCCATAATTACTAGCTCGGTCCTTTCTTGACGTCTTTCATGCATTTCTAATTCTGTTTCAACTCTTTTATTACCTTTTAAATGAATTATCAAATTCTGATTTTCAATAACCAAATAAAAAATGAACCTATGCTTATATTTTTATTTGGATGCAATATACTCGTGCACAGATTCTAGTTATTGATAGCCCAATTGAAAAATTAAGGTACATGCTACTCGTGAGTGGATCAAGCCCGAAGCTTGACTTGAATAGGGTGAGGTCCAAAAGAAGATAAGGCAAGGACTAGAAGCATATGCAGCTGCTCCTAATTAATCAATTACCAATTAATTAAAGATTTCATGTTTGTTTTTTCTTGTGTGGTAACAGATTCATGTTCATACTTGTTCATAGAGATTAGTTCATCCATCCTTTTATGCAGCAAAAAGGCATCTTTCGTTCCAACTTTTGCCCTCAGATTGCCTTTCACAAAGGGCAGAGTCAGAGAAAGAGGAAAATTGATAACAATTCATTCCCTTTTTCACTTTTAATTCGTGTTCATGAAGGTTTCTATGTGTTATCAATTCATAATTCAAAAGCCTATTGGACTAAATATCGTAGCTTCCTTCTAAAAGTAAGCCCAAACACTTAATTCCCTTCTTTTCTATTTTTTTCCTAAATAATCTTTTAGTTTTTGAATATTTAGCATACTTATTTTTTCATTGGTTTACTGACTTTTCAAGAGCAGGATGATATGCTAACAAAATTGTAATAAAAAAATGACCCAGAAGAGAACTTAAGGACAGTGTACAAGTATTTCATATATCCTTAGTAAATACTAACGCGATATACTCATTTGGTGTCATTTAACAAATCATAGCTCAATTTTGCAGACAATATATCATTCAATAATTTAAATTTGAAAGTTTGAAGTGAATAGTTTGGTAAAATCATATCATAAAACTTTTATAAAATTATTGGCATGTGGGGCCAGCATGAGAAAAATAAGAGAGAAATGACAACGACCATTTGTTCATCTCTATCTTGCATTTCCAACTTCGTCAAGAATGACAATTTTAAATAAAATTAAAATATGAAATCACTGAATTTGAACCAAAACATAAAAGAAGTGAAGCAACTGATCGGAAACGAATAGAGAAGCAACATTCACACAAGGAATTAAGAACATAAGCCAACGAGCATTTGCAGAAAAGCATTCTAAAAGCATCTTTCGTTGTTCTCATTTGAACTTTTCCCTCTTAGATTGCCATGGACAAAGAGCAGAGTCAGAGAAAGAGAAAGAGAGCAGAGGAAGAGAGCACTGATGGAGCATCCACTTCTTCATCGATCTCTCTAGAAGCTACCGGTGTAGGTAGCGGTCAATATGGCGTGTTCTTGAGCTTTAGTGGCTCGGATACTCGCAAGACATTCACTGATCACCTCTATCATAGTTTGCTTAAGGCAGGGACTGTACCGTTTTCCGTGTTTAGGGATGAGAACAGCATCTCAATTGGTGAGAATTTTGGTTCAAAGATTCTTGATGCCATTGGACAGTCTAAGATTTCAATCCCTATCATCTCTGAAAATTACGCTTCAAGCAAATGGTGCCTCCGCGAGCTTGTTCGTATCATGGAATGCAAGAAGAGCATGTTGCGCATAGTGTTGCCTATATTTTACAAAGTTGCCCCATCAGATGTGCGGCATCTAGAAGGAAATTTTAAAAATGACTTTGAATCAAGTCGGAAGCATTTTGATGTGAAGGATATCCAAGAAGTGCAACGAGCACTTAATGAAGTCGGTTACTTAAATGGATGGGAATCTGAGAAATTTGCTAACGGGTAATTTACTGAACTTTTCTTTTTTGTTAAGTAAGTTTTTTCTTCACGCAGATCCGGTGAAATGAAGATGAATTACTTTAACTACAACCTCAGAAAAGATCCCCGAAATGTCCCAAAATAAACAGCCATAATGCTTCGAAGACAACAAACACCAGTACTCCCAAAGATGTCCCTGAAAACTAAACCAACGACAACTAAAACCAAAGCATCTGATAGTGCCCAAGAATTTACATTTTTCCTTCGATACAGAGCAAAAAAGACAAAGAAACGACAATACCTCCAGCCAGCAGTATCGATCACTTACCAATAGGCCTCCAAATGACTCCAATGCTCAGTCTTCCAAAGCTTGATCATCACTAGATAAAATCAACCTCCTATAGCCAAAAAGGGTTGGCTCAGTTGACAAGGATTGAATACTTCGCATAGACTATGTCTAGGTTCATGACCTCTCATTGTTTTTGTTGTTTGACAGGCACGAGGGAAAATTAATAGAACATGTGGTCGAAACTGTTAGAAGCATATTACAGGAAGATTTTCTGTTGGATGTGCCTAAGCAGCCAGTTGGACTTGATGGTCATATGAAGGAAATTATGACTTGGATTGACAATCCTTCCATGAGTGCTCGAATGATTGGAATTTATGGCATGGGCGGGATAGGCAAGACAACTCTTGCCAAGTGCATCTACAATAGACTATTGAATAAATTTGGGCATGTTAGCTTCCTTCCAGATGTTCGAGAAACTGCCAGGCGCCACAATATTACGTATCTACAACGTCAATTGATATCAGATATACTAAAAGACAAGAATGAAGTGTCTAGAATTGATGATGGAATTAATATAATCAAATCTGGATTCAGAGGAAAAAATGTTCTCATTCTTCTAGATGATATAGATGAGAAGAATCAATTAGATGCGTTGGCTAGGGAACGTGATTGGTTTATGGCAGGAAGTCTGATCATTGTTACTACTAGAAATAAAGCCATTCTTGATCAATCTGAATTTGACGTAGACTTCAAGTATGAACTGAATGAATTGGATATGGTGCAAGCTATGCTTTTGTTTAATAGACATGCATTTCGTACGGACTATTCTTCGAGGGACTTTGAGGGTATATCTAGTGATATCGTAGCCACCATGGGTGGGCTTCCCTTGGCAGTTAAGGTTGTAGGTTCATACTTGTATAAAAAAATGAATTTAGGAGTATGGGAAGATGTGCAGAAGAAGTTAAAAAACCAACCAGATAGAGATGTCCAAAAAATATTGCGAATAAGTTATGATGCATTAGAAGACGGACATAAACAGATTTTTCTTGATATTGTTTGTTTCTTTATTGGCAAAACGCATGAATACGCCAAGTACATGTGGGAGGACCATGGGTTTTATCCAAATGAAGGTATTGAAGAATTGAAGTTGAGGTGCTTAATTAAAATTGGAGATTGTGGTGAATTTAAGGTGCATGATCAATTGAGAGATCTTGGAAGAAGCATTTTTTGCGAAAGACAACCGCCTGAGAAACGTGGTGGACCATGGGACGACGACTACAAGGGAATCCCGAAAGTACTGAGAATCTTTGAAAAGGTAAAATATGGCACTCCCTTCTTTTTCTTTCCCTCTTATTTTAATATATTTAATTTGATCTATTCTAATATTTCATCTAAGATGAACATATGCTCTTACTTTTTAGGAAAAAAGATCTATGTAAACATCCATTTATGTCCATCTTAGATTATTTGTGACAGCTAATTGGATTATAAGTATTTAAAGGATGAAAAAGTTATACCATTTTATTCGATTTCATTGATATAAATTACATTTGTAAAGATTTGCTTGAACAATCAATTTAAGATCCTTTAACTACAATTTTGCTCTATAAAACTCATTTACTAAAAGCATGCCATTGTCATATCTAGTTGAAAATATTGAAAATCTGAAGGACTTTAAGAACGAATGTAGATGAAGTATATACATCATAGATAAGATAAATGAAGATTTCTGGGTAAATAAAAGAAAAAAAAAGATAGTAAATAGAATTCAAAAAAATCTCACACTTATCATATGTGCTTACTTTCCATATGGCCGAATGTATTGGGGTGCTCTTGTGATTCAGGAATCCAATGTTTGATATTATTTTCTGCATTTTGATTTTGAAGATATCGGTCCCTCTATTAGTTATATCTATCTCTTTTCATTCTTATTTCCTCTTAATAGATAAGATAGCAAAAATCTCCTTAAAAATATTTTTAGGAAGATCTTATTGTTTTAAAAAGTTTTATCCCGTTGACCTTGCTCATTTCATGGATTAGGTTAGGTGTATGATAAAGAGTGGATTTTCTTGTAAGAAACATTTCTATATGCTATAAGTTGTTTTATATTATTTATATTGTTGGGGACAATGCCTCTTTCGTGCCAGAAACGTCTAGACTGACTCGACTATTTATAAAATAAATAAAAAAAGAAAACTTGACCAATTAAAGGAAATGTCATGCTTATTATTATATCCATACCATTGTCCTAATGATATATGATTTTCAGCATGAAGCCAATTTTTTCAACTATGTTTTATCTTTTACTTGAATTATCAATGTTCATGTCATTTATTATTATATATTTTCCATTTGGGATGCCTCATAAGCTCATGGCTGATCAAAGGCGAGGAATTAACCCTAGCAATTAACCAAGAGATGGGCAAACAAAACGGCTTTATATTCTTGATATAATTTGAAATAGTTCGTTCCTATGATTCCATATCACACTCGTTTGTTGATCCAATAACTTCTTAACATTAGCAAAAGGAGCACACCATACTGGTGTTTGAAAACCAAAAAAAAAAAGTCAAATCTGTTTTGAATGGACAAAAGACGATAACTAGTGTGGTAAAAAAATTAAATGATTGTACGATTCGAGAGGTTTTGATTTAACTTTGGAAATTGAAATACTTATGGCAATAATTTCCAATTGGCTTGACTATTTCAAATATGATTATGTCTATTTTGTTATATCCTATTTCTTCAGTTCATTTTGGTGAAATATATGTGTATTGTGTGGAAACTTTTCACGAAAGTTTGAGGTTTGAAACCCCCTCTCCATATAATAGATTTTTTAATGTAATATACAGTATAGATCGATGTACAAGCGAAAATTATGAAAGCTAGTATGGGATGGTGTTTACGAAAATTTAGCAACTTTTATGATGAGCAGACGTAAGAGAAATTATACCCATTGTATTTCTATGGTTAATATTTAAAACAGAGATAACAACAAACGTGTCAAACCATAAAAGTGAATTTCTAACCAATTAAACTTTTGGGGGGTGCAAATAGAGGTATTATTATAAAAGTCAATCAAAGCCATGGGGGAATTTTTTTTTCACCATCTTCAACTAATTAAATGATCTGTTTTAGCAGGAAAGTTAGACTATGTTTTTTGATTTATAAAATGGAAAAAGAAACTATGCCATTCTTGTGGAAACGGACATATGATGATTAACAATGTCACCACGTCAATCGGTTCATGTTTTAGTTATTCTGAAAGTGACTTATTTTTTTCAATCCGTCACAACTACTAACCAATGTCACCACGTCACTTTTTAAACATACTTTACCGGGAAAAAAAAACATTTCAATTTTCAAAGAAATGAGTAAACACTTCACACAAATAGTTAATGATGTTAAAGATAGTTAGATATCTTCTAGAGATATTTAGTATATTTATTTTGATTTTCTATATCTATTTTGATTATGCATATGAGATTTGATTTCTTTTGATTTCCCTCCATGTAATCTTCTTTATATATCGAAATATATTAAATTTCCTCTTTTTTTTTCTACATTTAACTAATGAAATGAAAACCGGGTGCTTCCTTAGCTACTTACAAGTGACCCACTGGCACTTTTTAACATATTCTTTAGAGAAATTATAGAGAAGTCATATGAAAATTTATAAGTAAAATGGTTTCATGTATTTCATTTCAAATAAAAGTCAAAGTGTATGCGCTACAAAATTTGAAAAAAGAAGAAGCAAGAGACAAAACATTGAGGTGAATTTGCCTTAGTTATTTTAAACCAATAAAGCAATAACTATTTTTTTCTTTATCTTCATTCATTTGTTATTCGAAAGGACGTCGAAAAAAAGAATTAAATGTATATTTGTATTGGGGAAGGATAAAAAGGTATCAAATCGTGCAAATCCAAGATTTAAAAAAAGCAAAACCTAAAAAGTTCAAAAACTTGCAGAGACGCCCCTGGTTCCACGACTTTTTGGGGGCAACTTCAACCAGACGCATCAAGCAACTCCTTTCTGAAGTGAGATGGCTTCGGTGGGAGGTTTGTGAAAGCGATGCGTCTCTTTCGACGACTAATTTGCATCTACCGAAATTATCAGTGTTGGAGTTACCTTGGTGCAAGATCACAGAGGATTGGGAAGGATGGAGTTCATTCACGGTGAGATTCGGAAAAAATTATATCATCTCTGCGCTTTTAGTGTTGTTTTTGTTTAGCCGATCAATTCCTTATTTGATGGGTTATTCTCCTTTTTTACGTCAGGCGTCAAAGCAGCTAAAAGTTCTCAACCTTTATATGTGCCCTAATTTAAGATGTACTCCTGATCTCTCTGCTTTCACACGGTTGAAGACTCTCATCTTGAGCTTTTGCCACGGCCTGGAGCAGCTTCACCCGTCTATTGGCAAACTCACGAGCCTCGTTTCCTTGGATTTGTATCTCTGTGGAAATCTCAAGGAGCTACCAGAGGAAATGGGCGAATTAAAAGATTTAAAAGAACTTAAATTAGGTAGTTCTGGTATTACAGAGATTCCTACGTTTATTGGTTCTCTAAGGAAGCTGGAGGAACTGGATGCCTTCGCTTGTAAGTCACTGAGAAAAATCCCTAGCTCAATTGGGGATTTACAGAATTTGCAACATCTGAACTTGATGTCTTGTGCGATCGAAAAGCTTCCCAGTGCTAGTGCTATTGGAAGGTTGAAAAATCTGCGGGCTCTATTTCTCGACTACTGCTATAGTCTGTCTGACCTGCCAGAGCTTCCTTTGGGCTTAACTAGGCTGTTCATCTCTTGTCAGAGTCCCAGGTTGCCACAGCTTTCTAGCCTAATCCACCTAGAAGAACTCCATCTTAAGGCATGTCCTCTACTTGAATCCATCCCTGAGCTTTCCTCAAGACTCTTGAAACTCCGTGTTGAGGAGTGTGATAAGCTGATATTGCTCAAGCTCGATGGATGCAAGTATTTGGAAGGGATTTCAATAAGAGAGTGCGGTTCCATTGAAAGATTGGACCTTCCAGGATTGGTTCGTCTGAAAGGATTGCATGCTAAGGGTTGCAAAAACCTAGTAGAAATTCAGAGCTATGATCATTTGGAGTCATTACAGGTCATATTTATATATGACTGTGTTTCCATTAAAAGGCTTCTCTGTCCAGAATCACGGTGTTTGAAGGAATTAGTGGTTGTCTGCTGTGACAATATGGTCGAAATTCAAGGTCTTGACGGTGCGAAGTTCTTAGAAGAGTTGACTTTTATAGAATGCAATTCAATGGAGGCTTTGCCAAATTTGACGGGATGTGAGAAGTTACAATCTCTAATAGTTCGAGACTGCAAGAAACTTACTCAACTTGGGGGACTTGAAAAGTTGGATTTAATTGATTTGGATATTTCTGGTTGTGACTTGTTGGAAGCATTACCGAAATTATCTGGAACGCGCGTCTTTAGAAATTATGATGAAGACCCGGATTTTGACTCATGGAGTGAACGTTTCCTATCAAAGGTAAATAAGCAGTGAACAATCATTTATCTTATCAGATTCATGACCTACTTTTCATCATTTTCTTTTGACAAGAAGGTTTTCCATGGCAGGGTTTTGGAACTTTCTAAATTGCTAGTCTTACATGATTGAAGGATTGGGGGAGTCGGTCAGAAGCTAACATGATGCTTCAGCCAAGATCAAAATGTAGCCCCAAATGTCAATAGAAGGCATAGTAAGATTCTTCATCCTTGAATCGCCAGTGTTAGCAAAAAGAGAATTTTTTAGAATGATCTGCTCTACACTGGGTATCTATTTGATTGATTTTGGAAACTCCAGATTTGCCTCTGTATAATTGCTGTTGATTACGTTATAGCAATGTTTTTCGTTTATTCTTCCATTGCCAGCTTTTGTAGATTGCAAACATATAGCAGCTTGCAAGGCAAGAATGAAAATATCAACAAAGGTAAACAAGAATTACCTTGTAATTAACAGTTCCCTTATCGGTAAACTCGGGATTTGAAATTTTCATCTAGAGGCTGATGAACTTCTACTACTCGTTATTGTATACTACACCCAGAGTTTCCCAACATCCAATGTTCACATTTTCTTTGAGAGTTCTTTTGTATGTCAAATTTGACTAATGGGAGATATCCTGTTCGCCTTTGGATTTTCCGTAATGAACGAAACCCCCATCAAATTTCTTATTGTTCCATTGATGTCCCTCATTAACCTTCTAAGAAGAGCATTGCTTCTCGGAATATGATCAACTGAGCCAAAATAAAATTCAAGGTTCAAGTGTTTCTGTTTGGTGACAAAGAAAATGTTAAAAAGTTGTTTTGGCTAGTCTGTCATATATGAATGTAGACCACCTTAACATTACCAGTAGTCAAATTGTTGTTTTGAAATATTATCATGCAAGGTAAACTGGTGCTGCTTCTATGACAAGTTTGGTTGGTCTATGTAATGATCAAGGCTTACTTTGGGACTTTAATTCAGTTGACCGTGTTAATGACCTTTTGCATAATTAGAAATTTTTTTTGCCGTCTGTGAAACAAGTTGGGATGAGGGGCTCAAGAATTGGCTAATTGGTTTGCATCAAGTTTGATCCTATTGCTGCCATGGAATTGTTTTATCACGACTGATTTTGGTGTGGCTAACTTGGCTAAGGAACTTCAAATTCCATACTTGAGACCAATCAAAATGAAGAAAAAGGGATTTTGTGGAGGAAGCATCAGCAATAGCTGAGGACCATCTTGTGTGCGAACCTTGAAGACGTTCTAGGGCCAACTGGAGTGTCTGAAAGAAGTTTTGATTTGTGTGAATGTTCAAACATGTGATTTTGTCTCAACAACACATACCTAAACAATTGTAAATGTACTTTTTAAAATTAAATAGGCTTTCTGTATGCTCATTAGGTTCTACCTCTCCATTAATCAAACATAGCTTCTAACCTTTTATATGTTACCCTGATGTAGAGTTGCTTGATACGATCGCATTCTAATGATATCACTCACTGAACTCGACGAGGCTTTGAAAGGGGAGGTATGCACTGCTAGTCGTACCATGAAAGACTAAATTGTGTGCTTATTCTCTATGAGCTGTGGAATTTCACTTGAAATTAGGACACAAGTATGCATGATGACAATCTCCTCACTTCTGTCAGTTTATTAGTGTGATAATATCCTCTAAATGTTCTCAGATAGGTTTCTGATTTGATAGGCTCAACTCTCATGTATGTGGCATGGATTTGTTCCTCGCAAATTATCATGTATTGCTGATTTTGCTAATTGGATCCGGCAAAATAACCAAGTAGCAAATACATCTTTCTGTTCTATAGTTTAGGCACTTCACCTTTTCAGCATAATTTTATTTACTTCAATTATGTTCCTAAACACAAACAGGGAAAGTGTTGCTAATTGCTTACTTCTTTTGAGCCTGTTGGTTTCTTTTTCATTGGCCAGCTAATGAAGTCTCTGTTTGTTGTCATCTAACTGCAATTGGTGTCAATGATGTTTATGCAATTGTACTTTATCTCTCATGGGGTAAATTGTGATGCTAGGATCTCAGATATCTTCATTTATTGATAATTAGTCAGTGCTATCTTTCTTGTGTAGATTGAAGCTGCATTTCATGAAACTCGGAGAAAGTCCCAAAACATTGCAGGAATGAGCTATGTCATTATGGAAAGGCATTCTGAAGTTCCTTGCTAATGGCGTTTATCATGTGCTCCATGTTGTTAATACTCTCAAAAGGATTCTTGATACCAAGCGAACTCTTCTCATGTGGTGTTTTAGTCCTTTGCAAGCTTTGGCAGCGTCCTGTTTTTTGGCAAAGATTGAATCACAAATCACTTTCAGGAAGATTGCATGTGCAGGTGGTTCTATATGTGAAGTCAAGTATAAAATGAGATTTGTTAACATGATTACTAGTTCTAACTTGGCTGAGGAACTTCAAATTCCATACCTGAGACCAATCAAAATGAAGAAAGGGGATTTTGTGGAGGAAGCATCAACAACAGCCGAGGACCATCTTTTGTGCCGACCTTGAAGACACTTTGGGGCTAACTGGAGTGTCTTGAGGAAGTTTTGATGCTTGTGAATATTTGATCACTTGATCATGTCCCAACAGTACATACCTGAACGATTGTAAATGTATTTTTTTAAATAAAATATGGTTTCTGTATGCTCATTAGGTTCTATCTCTTTGTTAATCAAACACGTAGCTGCTGACTTTTTGTATGTTACCCTGATGCAAAGTTGTTTGATACAGTTGCATTCTAAATATATCACCCCTGAACTCGCCGAGGCTCTGAAGGGAGAGGTATGCACTGCTAGTTGTACCATGAAAGAATAACTTGTGTGCTTAGACTATATGAGCTGTGGAATTTCACCTGAAATTAGTACACAAGTATGCATGATGACAACCTCCTCCATTTCTATCAGTTTTGTAGTGTGATAATATCTTGTAAATGTTCTCATATAGGTTTCTGATTTGATAGGCTCAACTCTCATGTATGCTGCATTGGATTTGTAAAGTTGAAATTGACCTCCTTGCAAACTATCCGGTATTGCTGATTTTGCTAAGAGGATATTACGAAATACCCAAGTAACAAATACATCTTTCTGTCATGTGGTTTAGGTACTCACACCTTTTCAGCATCATTCTGTTAGCATCAATTTTATTCCTAAATACAAACAATGGAAGTATTGCTAATTGCTTACTTCTCCAAGTCTGTTGTTTTCTATTTCATTGGCTTGCAAATGAAGCGTCTGTTTATTGTGGTCCAACCGGTGGAAATGATGTTTATGCATTTGTACCTTATCTTTGATGGGGTAAATTGTGACGCTACGTATCTTGGTTTTTTTCATTACTGATGATTATAGTCAGTGCTATTCCTCTGGTGTAGATTCAAGCTACAATTCATGAAACTCGGAGAAAGTCCCCAAACACCATGGGATGGAGATGCGAGCAGGAATGAGCTTTGTCATTATGGAAAGTCATCCCGAAGTTATTTACTGTTGGCGTTTGTGTTGTTAGTACTCTTCAAAGGATTCTGGATGTGAAGCGACCTCTTCTCATATGGTGCATTAGGCCTTGGCGAGCTTTGACATCGTGCTATTCTTTAGCAAAGGCCGAATCACAAATTGCTTGCTGGAAGAAAGCATTTGCAGGTTAAGCATCGAATGAGATTTGCTAACGAGATTACTGGTTAGATGTCCACTTCAAGCTATAAAATTTTGTGGCGGAGAGATTCTTTTTGTGGAAAAAGCGAATGCCATGGAATTAGCAAATAATTTGTCAATTGCAGGCAAGAGTTTTAATAATAATTGTTTCCAAGAAGACAGTAGTTTTCTCATTTGAAAGAATTTTGAACACAAAATAAAGCACTCGTTAGTGTAAAATCATCTTTCTAGGTCGGTTACGTTGGAAAATCATATGTAGGCATTTTGCAATCGTTTTGGTCGTATAATCTCAAACTTCAACTATTTAAGCATGAATCTAAAAGCAGAAGAGTCACATCCATGTACATTTTCATATCTGAAACCTATTTTTCTAGCGTAGGTAGGCTACAATTGAAGACTATTGAAAAATGTGGGAAATTTTTGGAAGGATGAAAAGAGCCATTCCCAAAATTTACTCATTTGGTTTGAACAAAAAACTTTAAAAGGGTCGTCTTATTGGTTAATAATCAGACTCTACCACACCAAATTGTGTGTGTGTGTTAGTCACGCATTGAAGCCTCAATCGAAGCAATTTCTTTGAGGTCACTCTTTGATATTCCTGTACCCTTGTACTAGATGACAATGGTGGAATTTCAGTAGTTGAAAGAAAGGATGAAAGCTACTGGCAAGGTACTCTGTCTGATTCGCTGCTTGTCTACTTGAACTTACACTCAATTTTTCCAGAGCTCAATACAAGGTCAAGTAGCTTTCTAAGCCAAGTTCGAATCTATAATTACTAACACAAATATAGTGGGGGTCGTGTTGAAATACTTGTTAGACATACTTAATGTGAAATAATTAAATTTTCAGAATATTGATTGAACATTTCACAAGAAAAATCACAAGTAAAGTCGATATTTTGAGTCTATAGTTTATTTAATAAGTTGCTTAACTAGTGTCTAAGCCATTATTCCAAAGGGCAATGGCTCTATGTTTTGACTACTTTTAGAATTTTAGTCACAACCTTATCGGCTGAATTGATTTAAAATTTGAAAAGTGTGAATCGACCGGATAACTAGATGAATGTGTTAAACCCGGTGAACCGGTTCGGTTCTGCTCGTGGGTTTTCATACTCTTCTTCTCCTTCGATTTCATGCCAGAGATTTGCTTTGACCTTGTTTTTGAAAGTTCTATCACCTCATACATCAAGATCCTATAAATTACGACCATTTGAACAATAACTACGCAAGTTTTGATAGAATTAAAGAGGGTTCCCTTTGGGCTTTTCAGTTTTCCGCATTTTCGTAACTCTAGTCTCAACGGGACGGCATTCGAAATATGAAAATTGTCCTCAAATCAAAATGGAACCATCGAAAGCCTTTCGTTTTGTTTAGCACCGGCGCATGTCATTTTAGAATATCTACTTCAGCAATATATGTTGCCATATGATGAATCGTACAACAAAGAGGAATCGAACTAGACAAATTGAGGAAATTAGGGGGTTAAAGAACCCCAGAAACAAGGCGTAAACAACATTTGGCCAAAACAAAATCGTACCCAACAAAATCGACCACAAAATAGATGGTAACGTCAATCCTACAAATACAAGTATTCATCTGGTTTTGCAATCAGCATCACATTTATTAGGAAAAGAGCTTACAGAAAAGAGGAGAATTGAACAAATTAGACAATTCTACTTTGCATGGGCTTGGATGCAGAATCCTGTTACAAATGTATTAGAAGATAAGAAAATTCAAAAAAGAAAAAGAAAAATCGGCAAATATAAATATATATTACTATCACGTACGAGTCATCTCATTTGCCTATGTTTTGAATGCTGGAGATCGATGAATGAAACAGTGAGTTAGATGAACATAATATCGGAAAGATTGAACATTTGCGGCACCCTTCTGAATATTTGATTACCATTAGATACATATAAAGATGAACACCCAAAGAGCACAGCAAATCTCTCTGTTTCCTCTTTCTCACCCTTTTTCTCTCTTGATGACGATGGACACGGTATTCCTTAATTTCTGCAAATTAGAATCGACGTGCGAAGGTCGAGCATTTGCGCTTCAACCATCGGAACCCTTGTTTGAAAGAAGCCTTGAACTTGCCTTCGACCGAATAAAGCTTGTATCTGGCCACCCTCCTCTTCCTCTTCTTCTCCGGATCATTCCACCACGATGCTTTTATCGCCGGCTCCTTCACGTTGTCTAGTCTGTGCGGGGGCGAAGCGTGTTCGAGCATGCGAGGCCGGGATTTGGCTACGTACATCTGGTTTTGGTTAAGAGTTTGAATCGTCATGATCTCTAGACTCCGGCCAACTCCATGGGATCGGTAGCTCGGTGACCACGGGTCCATCTCTCCTCAATATCTCCCCTCTCTCTCTCTCTCTCCTGGCCTCGGCCTCTCCCCTTTCTCGGATGGGAAGGATTCTTTTTTCACAGAGAGAGAGAGAGAGAGAGAGAGAGAGAGAGAGAGAGAGAGGAGGGATCTCTCTAATGTTATGATATGGAGATGACAGCAAACAGAGGTGGTTCTTTCTGTTGGGGATGGAGACTTCCATGTAAGAGAGCTAGGCGACCAGGATTTGGACCTTCTATTTTTAACATTGGATATAAATCCATGCACTTTTCTTTCCCCCCTTTCTTTCGAAATTACGATGATGCTTTTCTTTTGTTAAGTGAAGTTAGAGGTTACATGCGACTAAGGCTTCTAGATCTTTGATACTAACCCGTGATGCCGGATTCGGATTCGGCTTCGGAGGCGAGAAAAATTCGTCCCTAATCGACTACATTCATGGGGTTCATCAGTCGGAAGTTCAATTATTCAAAAATCAAAGAAAGACCCGAAACAATAAATCAAATTATTAATTTTTGATATAAACGTGATCATGCACATACCTAAATTGCGGTTATTCTTGGTTTCGATCGTCCCTTTTTTCGGTTCTTATTGCCAGATACAGCACGCTTTGTTCCCCTAGAAATCACTTAGCTTGAGCTAAAGGCACGACGAATGCAAATTACAGCGAGCAAGGTAGAGCATTACAATATCTGCATAGATGGCTGCCCATTTTGGTGAATGGCTCAGCAAGACAATTTGGCTCCTGTCGAGTATATATCCATCAGATTTATACACTCGCGGCATATCAAGGAAATTCAATAGTAACTTCGTGTTGGGAAACCAGAACTCAAAAGCATAGTGTGGCCGTGGTCAGGTTTCGGCCAATGAACTTTCTGAGGCACCTAAATTCTCTTGAGAAAAAGCGACCCAGCACAAGAAGACGGAACCAAAGAACTCATTCGCAATGAATCCTTTCCATATGCACATCAGAATTGTTAATTGGATCACTAAGTAACGATGTCCTTATATGCAAAAGCTATTTACATAAGAAAAAACTCCCTGCAGCAAATAGCTCCGACAGTTCATGAATTGATTGTCCAGCTAGTTAGTCTCCACTCTGCACTTTGTTCTATTCCGAACATTCTTTTTAGTTGCCTTGGCATTATCCAAGTGTGAAATCTGCAATAATTTTAAATGGTCAAATAAGCTGGCTCAAAACTTAAGAAGAATGTCATTTCACTTCAGCTTTTCTTATAGGAGAATTAAGGAAAATTAATAGGTGCTGTCCACTTACTATAGAAGACTTCCATTCGATTTTGACATTACCATCTGCAGTACCCTGCTGAGATTGGTCCCGTATATGATGAAATATGTGCACAAGAACAGCAGCATCAAGAGCGGCATATTCCAGCTGCAAACATTGTGATTGTTACAGTTACATCAAAGGACTACTGCTCTAATCATGTTTCAGGAGACACCAACGGTTAACTTTTCTCCTCTTTTTTTCCACGCTGTGTTTGCTCCTTAATATACTTTATGTTTCTCTCTTTCTAGGAGTTGAAATAGCAAATGGTGTTTGCTAAAAATAAAAATAATAAAATAATAAAAAATAAAAGAAGGAAAGCTTCTTTTAAAAAATATCAGCATAAACATTGTTTTAAATAGACACCACGAGAATTTTTGTTGCACTAAAGATCTCGAGAAATCACTTAAGCAAATGATTATCATGTCTACTGACCCTAGGCTCTTGATTGTTAGGAGCATTAAGATATAATTGGAAGTCTCCATGAAGTTCTGTGTACTGACATCATTCTTCCAGATGCATTCCACACATTAGAGTATGCTATTGCAACCATTTGAGTTCTGCTATTAAATTGTGTGATCTTTCTGGCAATTTCCTTTCTGAGGCAATAATATCAAAAGAAAACGGAAAAAGAACATGTAAAATAACCTGATTTTGATTCAAAGGTCGTTGCTCCCAGTTGCTATTCCTTCTTGTCTTGTTCAAACCAGCACCAAGTATTTCCTAGTTAGAACCAAGAGATAACAGTAAAAGTAATTACTCATCAGAGCAAAAAGCGACCTCAAAGGCATGCATCACAGATTCCAACATGAGTTCTGAGCAAGAAGAAATCATGTTCCCCCATTTTCACCACTATTAGTAAGCAAGACAGCAGCAATATTAGTCATACAATGCAAGTCCACTTTACCTCAGCAAGCCCTGAGAGACCACCACTGGATTCTTTAAATACATTCTGAATGTCCAACAGCATTTCAAAATGCTTAAAACACCCCAGAGTTTCATAGGAGCTGGCGAGTTGCTTCATATCACATTGAAAATTATAGCCTGCGTAGGGCAGAAACATCAGGAAATTCTGTGGAAAGCTATTCACTTGAGCAAAACAAACATACTGAAACATTCAGTGCCAGTCACCCTTAGTCATATCGGTACCAAACATGCACAAATAATTATTCCTTGTCCAAACTCTTGCTTTATGATGCTCCAATGTACGTCTGGTACCAGAAATTTCAAATTCTTATGTCAGTACAATGATTTTCTTTTCCCTAGATTAGAAGACGCATATTGGTGATACCGGATTAAGGCCAATGCTTGGACCAAGAAGTGAAGGATAGAATACAATAACGCTAAATAATTTCTCATACCAAGCTTTAGAATACTTGAAGACTGTAAAATACGACTCAGGCAGTTATCCAGAATATGTGGCACATCCCCTGACAATTTTATTAGATCAATGATGAAAACACTTCTGCTGGAAGCAATCTGCATGATGGACACCTGAAAACCAAAATAAACATCAGACTTAATTAATTTCTGACATTAATTGATGACCTTTTAAGATATTTGTGCTGACTGAGAGGTCATAGTGGAACGAGCCAATCACAAAGGTGACAAAAAGTCATGACAATTGACACGAAGTTGCCAACCTGAGACTTGACGGTGCCTTGATCTTCTCCACCAAATTGCAGCCACAACTTGCTCAACCAAAACCTCTAAATCACCTCAGCAGAGCAAGCAGCTGCTGTAATTTGGCTGAAGAGACCAAGTCACTGCTTAGAGCCAAATAACACACAACAAGAGAGCTAAGTCAACAGCAGTAGGGACATTGATTGGTGAGACTAGCCATGCCAATGGCAACCACGTATAAGATGGTGAGAAGTGGAGACAAAACCATCGTCTTCTTGTATTGCCATATCCTCTCTGTAGTCCTATACCATCTACATCTGCCTTGTCTGATTTAAACCATTGTGATAGTGGTTAACAGATATCAAAAGGCATGTAGATACTCTTTAGCATTTTACACGAATCTTCCAAATGCAGCCTTCAAACGGGTCCTATGTCTGGCCAAGCATATCCCTCATCAAATTTTTTGAAAGGAAGCGCACTATATAACAAGTACAGCACATCTGAAATCATCTTAAAAGTTTTGTTCTCAGCATGCCATTGTTGAATATCTCATAGTTGATTTCATGGCCGTTGAAATGTAAGAAAGATAGTGGCAATCACCAAAAGCTTGACAATAACTCTTGATCATTAAACCATTTAATTTCTTTCCTGGCAACAAGGAATTTGTTTGGAACAAAAAAGGCACAAAGACAACTTCAGCGAGTACATAAAACCTCCAAGAGAGCATGCATAGGAAGATGAGGACAAACAGGACTTAGCAATTACCTTGTTAGGCTTGCTGCCCTTTACATAATTGGGTTTCCATTCACAGTCCACACCAACCACTTTAGATTCTTCAATACAGTATGTTGCTGTATGCAAACTATCCACTCGATCAACCCAAAAAACATCTTCAATGCCCAGTTCTTTGAGGCACAAATAGTGCTTACGATGCAGAAAAGTTTCATCCAATTCTAAACAAGCCAACGGTTACAAATTAGTATATTTGAAAAAGAGAATGCAACATCACTGAGAAATTCCTACTGTTGTACTCCACAACATGAGATCACCAAGGACTAAATATCTAGGCATAGCATACTCACACCGTACTGATGATAGTGCAACAGAATACACGTTTATCGGAGAAGTTTAATACCCAACGGATACAAAGGTCTAAAAAAATTTTCAAGGTCCACATAATATGGCAAGCAATTGATTCTAGATCATCAGGCACAAGCAGAACTGTTCTTTTCTCAATCATGGAGAACTAGAGACCTAATTGCAGATGCAACTGTCGGGTTCAAGATATCAAATGATTCAGCAATTTTCGAGACATAATGACTTCAGCACTTCCCCAGATACAATTCAAACCAAGATTTACAAGTTATAGCAACAAGAGAACGTAAGCAAAACATCCATTCGGTTCACCGAATAACAATATACTGGCCATAAAAATCCCAATCAGTTTGCCACATTCTCTGACAAAATGCAAGCAATATATTGATAAAGATATTCACATTAGAAGGTATATTTGAACAAAGATAGCCATCTACATTGATCAATGCAATTGCTCCATACTTAACTCAATAGCCAAGCATGCCAACACCTCGTTAACTGTGCTTATAGTATCTTATGCATAGTCCAGGTACTTTATGCAAACAAAGCAGGAAGAAACCTTATCTAAGGTTCCCAGTAACCTACTTGAGGCATGTAGTTGGATTCTAGTAGCACAATAGAGGTTCCAATCACAGCAGTGACTGACAAAAAACTGTTTCAGCAAAACTAGTGCAACAACATAGTTTTCTAAACTTACAGGTTGGAGAAAAGAAATTACAGCAATATGTTTGTCCTAATATATTGGCAAACATAATAGATGTTGGCACACCTTTGGCTTTTGGAAAACCTTGAAGAGAGTATCGATCACACAATTCATCAACTTTTTCTGGATAACCAGCTTCCATTGCCAAATAGACCTTTAAAGTGGAAGAGTAAAATCTTAATAGAATAAACAAAAGCACATAAAGTCTCCCTTCTTTATGTCTAATGACAGCTACAAACTGGTAATATGTTATTTCAAAACTTAAACATCACCTTCAGGGAAAAGGCAAAGGCAAGGAGGAAAGAACAACAGTAATAGGACAAATGTTCATCACAAAGGAGGAGGTGGCACCACAGGAATTTCTTGCTCAAGCCACAAGATGTCATTTATGTACACAGCTCAAATGCTATAGTTACATCAGAAGACATACTTATTACTAGAAAATTAATCACATTCCTCTATGAAAGGACCAAGAACCATTAGACATTGCACCAAAGTCCAATAGCAGGAGATAAAACGTGCGATTAGTGAAACAGTTCTGCCAATATCCATTCATAAGAAAGACAGGACTAATAAAACTATTTGAGGAACCCCTGTAGAAGGCCAAACTGCCAACCTCAAAAGATTGACACAAATCTACTAAAGTTGCAACTTAAAATCGTACAACTTCAAGTTCAGCTAAAGAAAGATGCCATAGTTGGAACAAAGCATTTTGGACTAATACCAGGTATTCAATGAGCTGTATATCACCCTTTGCCTTTGACTCAGCAACATCCCAGCACCCTTTTTCTGCTAGCTGCTTCATTGAACTACAAAAGAATAAATTAGTCTTGCTGTTCTCAATACAATGGCTGCAGCAAGAAATTTGGATTTCCATGCACTATCGGCAACATAATAAATAAATCTAAAGCAAATGTCACTTCCAAAAAATTCTAACAGCAAAGAAGTACCTTTCTTTACATTGATGATATACATCAACGAATTCTTGCCGGAGATTGTTTTTCTTTATTGTCACGTAAGCATACTTCAGCATTTGTCTGTCTATATATTCCTGGACAAGTACACATAACATTGGCTTGCCCATAAATGTGGCCCACTTCTCTGCAGCCCTAAATTCTTTCTTTTCCATCATAGCAAGAAGGAAGGATTTCCCAAATTGGTGAATAGAAAAGTGCTCCAATAGAGTGACTGCTGTCATATAGGACTGGGACTTTATCAACTTGAAAATATATTGCTCAAGAAATGTTAATGCAGTGACTTGTCTAAAGTTCATATTTGTAGCTTTAAGTTGGCATATGACATTCTCAAGGTTTGTCAGTCTCACGTCATACACTTCTACTACCTTCACAAGTATCCTTTCATCATGATATACATAACCCTGAACCATATCAACAAATAAATGCGCAGCTAAGTCCTTTGCTTGCATGGAGTCCGCAAGGTTAGCTTTCAGAAAACGACGGAGAGAAGATATTATCAAGTGACTGAATCCCTCGCAGTAAATGTCAAATATGGGTAGTGCATAGAGACAGTGTATGACAAAAGTAGCGGGTCCAGGTCGGGGCCCATTATTTAATACTTGATGAACTTGATGTTGAAGTGCCCCGAACTTCCTAGTTGCCTTCAAGGTACCTAAGCATTAGAACAAAAGGCAACATCTCTAAGAAAGGAAGTCCAGATAGCCATAAACCAAGGGGATTCCAAGCATCTATGAAAAGACTGAAGGATAGCGACATCCAGTAAATGACCAATTATTCCTCATCAAAAAGTGTAATGCTATGTGCAGTGTGACAGTAGTCGTAAATACTGAGATGCACAATGTACTGCACGTGTGTCCTCTAATTGCTGAGATTTGAGGACGAATGTCTTACATGTCTCAAAACTTCAGTTTGTTCTTAGAATAAAACTAGCATCTAAAGAAGAGCCTCATCTTTGGAAGAGAAGTTAAAGAAAAAGTTGACGTAAAACCAGAAGATGCAGGCAAGTCGATCATCTGATACATATAGGAACACTAGAAAAGTCATTTGCTCGCATATACTGCATATGATGTGAAATACCATTAAGGGAAAATGGAATATAAACGTGGCAAGAGACTTTTGAAGGGGAAGGCATTATTATACCAGAAGCATAACATTCTTTAATGAGGTGCAAGAATACAATTGGCGAAATGTGGGATAAATCAGACAGAGAGTGTAGAGTTAGGGTCCACGATTCATGAGTTTCCTCTTCCGGCTGCTTGACAATTTTATCGTTCCATCCCATGGAAGCAGAACTGTCCCACAAAGAAAAAAACATTGGTTTTGAGATAACAAGCATCATACAGAGTCCTGTTTATCATCCATAAGAATGACAGAGCAGCCAGAACCAAAAAATCACACACTCCAAGTACTGTCATAACCATTCACCAAAAAAAGTTGCTATCAATTCTCCAAACAAAGAAACTTCATCTGAAGACTCATTTCTATGCACCAAGACCGAAGAGGCAGAATTCAACCAAGTTAAAGAGACAGAAAAATAAAGAACCCAATTTAGCAATTGGATTGGATGTCCTCCGCGATTGAACAAAGTGGGGAAGTTCAAGCAGGCTTTGAGGAACCTAGGCAGAACTAGAAGAAAAAGCTGTTAAACCTGTCCAAGCTTTGGGCATGTCAGGAATGACTTCTATGTTTTTATTTTTGCTTAATCTATATATTGCAGCTCACACACTTTTAACTTTTTATAAATGTGAAACTCATGAAACTTTCACCATACTCATATGTTGACACATACATTCACATATAACTTTTTCATAATCTTCCGAAATTTGAGTAATAGCTTAAATTTTGGCGGGAAACCTTTTATTTAAGTCCAAACAAACATGCTGTTAAAGTATGATTGAAGTGGTCACACTCATGCAATTACATGGTTAAAACTAGCCAACCTACAGCAAGTACCATGGAAAAACACCAAATTACCTCATGCTTAGGAAACACTGCACCAGTCTACAAGAATGATAATTGACGGAGTTCGAGCACAGCACATCTCACACGATTCCTTAAAACTGCAACTTTTTTTTACCGTTTTCCTCTACATAATATGTAAAATGAGACTCTAAGAATTGCCAGGCTGCCAGCTAAAGAATCATCCAACACACAAGCCAAGCTCAGTCGCGATAAAGTGCTCAATAACAGAAGCTAATTGAACTGGGAAGTATCGCAAAATCAACGAACTCAAAACAAGCAGACGCCACTATTCTCGCACTGCGCACTCAAAAAGTCACTCCGAAGAGAGCAAAAACAATTCAACCTCATCCCGCCGTCTCCGAAACATCCCCCTGTAACTCCATTTCGGGCCAAATCAAGTCATGCCCTCTTCTCTCTCCCCCCTCATTTACCCAATGAACCCTTCTGCACATCGACCGAAAACGCACCTAAGCTCAGAATCCACAGCAGGCAACGCAATCAAGCGACAAATTTCTCCTTCGACCGATGTAGCAGCAAGAAGAGAACCAAAAATAGCAAATGATTCAGCGAGCAACGGATGGAAAAGACGCGAACGACGAATCGGAAGAACACGAGCGAGTCATTACCGGAGAACGCGACTCAGCAGAGCTGAAAATGGGAGGGCGAGCTCGTGATCAGCGAGCTTCCGAGTCGCCTCTGGTTGGGCAAGAAGTGGAGGAGAGAGAAATGAAACCCTAATTAAATTAAAATGGGCACCCAACAAATTGAAGAACTCGTGGTGGGCCCCACCGGATCTTTCCCCAAAGTGGCATATTACTGTTTTATCCCCTTTTTCTGCCTCCTTTTTTTTTTTTTTGTCTCTAATGATGAAGTATAAACACACGCGTGACGATTAAACAAATAACCGTTTTGTCTTCTGCAAGGTCACGAGTTTAATTTAGGTCGAGAGAGAATTTCTTTATGGCTCGTCCTAGCATACCTTGTATGGATAGTCCTCTTAGCCCCTAGTACCCTGATAGTATCGTGGTGGCGAGTTCATTAATTTTAGACCTTCGAGTCATAAGCAATGTAGTTAGATTGCGACTTAAACTGAACATTCCTTAATGGAAATAGAACTCTTATGATAACTCCTAAGGATGTGTTGGGCAATCAAGAGAAAATTTAAGATCGGATATATCTCACATTTGGTACCTACTTAAGTTAGGATAAAATCAAATATAATGTATAGCACGGATAAAATTATCCTATGAGAAAAGTGAGATAAAAGTGGATAGAATTTTTAATATTCATAATAAGAAAATTATTTTTCTCGAATAATAAACTTTTTTAATTGATAAAATTAAAATTATATTCAAAATAAAAAATAAAAAATTTAGTTTTTAATTTAATGTTATTTTTATTTATATATTCAAATTTAATATTTATCTTATAATATAAATTCAATATATATTTATGTTAATTACTCATTTTTGATATTTTTAGGTATATTAGTACAATTTACTATTTAATAAAAATTTATTAGAGAATGATGAAAGGAAAAAAGAAATAAAAAAATAATTAAAAAAAGTGAGGAAAAATGGCAAATAAAAATAAGGTATGCAAAAATGTCGTGAGAGATTTTTACCCTTACTGTTTATGAACTTTTAGGTTCATTCACACTGATATGTTATTTATATAAAATAATGTACATAATAAGATCTAAGTATGTTCAACTTCATTACTATGATTCGTCAAATAACAGATATGATAAAATAAAATCTATAGATTTCATGTGTTATTATATTCAATTTTATCTTAATGAGAAATCCAAACGATCAAATATATATATTAAAGGCGACCGCCATCATTGATCGCTCCTTCTGCCCCTTTTCCGCCTTATATTAGAGATCTTAATATGAGAAGGGTCTAAGATTTTTATGATGATATTCCTGGAAATAAGTGCCTAGGTCTTGGCTTCCTAGCCCCATTTTGCTGACAAAAATAAAATAACAAACCAAGTGCAAAGGGGTTTCCGAAAACCAAAAAAAAGGAGGGACGATGTCGAATTTAATCGGGCTGCTTATATTATAATTGCAAAATCGAGCTGCTGACGTGGCATCTAACTGATTTTTCATGGATGAGAAAATCATCGGAAGAGTGGAGAGATAATTCGAGAGAGAGGCGTGGCCCAATGACGGGCCCAAATGGACCTGAAATCGATACGGGTGGGCTTAGCGTTTGGGCCCAACCCAACTGGACCACCTGCATGTGCTATATCGATTACTAACAGTGTCCAAGCCCATATGCGATTTTGGGCCTGCCTTGATCGTCGCCCACGGAATCTTGGCAAGCCCGGCCTCTTCCACCTCGACTGTTTTTTTGTTTTTGTTTTTGGTTGGTCACCTCGACTGTATGATCATATGGATTGCACGGCGAGACCCCGCCTAATTAACCATCGAGATGATACCGGTCCATATCGTCGGCAGACCACGCAATAACATTTACCCTCGACTTGCCCGCCTGTCCATCGATCGAGTTCTATAACTTAATGATCAAGATGATACCGGTCCATATTGTCAGTAGATCACGCAATAATGTTTCCCCTAGACCCGCCCGCCTGTCCATCGATCGGGTTCTATAACTTTTCTTTTCGTTCTGTTAGGCGCGTAACATTTTCTAGCTTGACCTTCTTTTTTCGTTTTCGGTCAGAATAGCTTCTTGGGGTGCAAGGCCTTTTCACCGATTCAAACTTTCCACGTTTGAAATGGACGACGTAAGCAACGCAGCAATTCCGGTCAATCTGTAAATTCTGCAGATCTTTCCTCCTGTGTTTCTAGGTCTCCGGAAGCTTTTCTTGCTTGCTTCCCTACGTACAGAAAGTCAAAGTGCAGGATCGATGCAAACCCTAACCAAATCACATACGGGTCGTGCAGCTTTGTACGTGCCTAGACGAGCATCTCTTTCTTTTGCATGAGATCATGACTTTAAATCACCTTCTCGTGTGCTTGCAAAGTTGTCTGATGAGGCTTATTTAGTAACTCATTATGCTTAGTAATTTATACTAGCCATGCATGACTTTACGTTCTCCGATGGTGTCTAAAATAACGTACGAATGCGATTTGGTCTCATAAGTTATGGTACGGATTTACTAACAGATTTACATGGGTTGCGTGCATGCAAAAAATTGATTTTGGCAAGATTAGCAAGTTATAATATTATGAAATACTGTAACTAAGTAGTGTTGAAAGAAATTATTGGTTAAGCTATTTTAAAGAAATTGTGTTTGTGGATATGTATACGTATAAATATCTCAAGATTTGAATTTTATTTAGGAAGTTTGTCATAGGAAAAAAAAAAGATATAAATTTTAATATTCAAACATGTAGGAGATGATATAGAATAATTAATTTATACATTTGCCCATGAGTACAATATTCATCATGTAAGTATTTAAGAATATTTGAGTCTAAAGGAAAAAATATTTAAAATCCCTAAAAGGTAAAGAGGTCCCACTCCATTTTTGCGGTGAGTTCACTTCCAATTTTCAAGAAGGAAAATCAATTAGGATTTGCAAACATATGTGCTTACTTTACTATCTATGAACTCTTTTATCTGGTGTAGGTTTTATCTGGTCAAACAAAAGGTCTGTTGCAATACTAAAGAAATAAACTTTGAATTTGAAATCAAACTTTCAACGTAACCTACTACATAGACTATTATATTTTGCAATTTCGCAATACTAACATCCAAGCCAAGCCATGGAAAGATGAATAGCTGACTAAGCTTCCCGTTCAACTTATGCTTTGCGGAAACAAAAGCAAATTTAAGGAAATGCTAGTTATTAATTTTTTTTTTTTTTTTGCTATTTCTTTCCTCTCCTTCCACTGGAGTTATTTCATCCCTCTGCGTCTGTCATTCTTGGAGGACACACACGTATATAAATAAACACGCATATTATTGAACTGTCTTTTTTATGTTTTGCTAGTATGTTCAATTTGACTAATGACTCAATTAGGTTCTATCTATGAACCAGCCTTTTTATATGAACTAATGGCACCGTTTTTTCAAGAAAACAAAGGTCAAGATTAATCTAATTCTTGGTCAACCTACTCTAGAGGCAGTATCGCAGAAACTGAGTCGCAATTCCATTGAAATTTCACATTTCCTAATCGCCAAATAGAAGCAAATTAGGTCCTTCCCTTCACTTCAAAATGAGGCCACCGTCCACCAAGAACATGAAAGTAGGAGTCGAAATTCTAATGCAGGCCGGGGAAATGTGAGGAAGATTTTCCCAGATTGTGCTCCCACAACCCTCGAATTTTCCCTGAAAATCATGTTGGCTAATCATTCGAACATGGCAGTAGTGCGGAACTTGTGATGTACTGGCACCGTACCATGACCAAACAGCATAAGTACACTCTTTTTGTTCTAAAACTAGGATGTCTGTACCTTACTATATATGATAATTTTTAATTTATTATGAGAATGATAATATGTTCTGGAATAAAAAAATAATAATAATAAATTATTATGAGGTCCATTCTTTTAAGAATTTATGATTCACGATAAATTATTATTTTATAATAAACTAAATACCGTTATGCTAATAAAGCCTTGCATGCATGCATACCTATAAATACTTTTAGAGTAGCTTCTCCATGGATGCCGAGTGTCAACCTCTCGCTGTCCTCGTCCTTTCCTTTTCTTTGTCCGTCTCCTTCCTTTCCTTTTCGTTCCTTTCCTCTTTGTCTTCTTATCTAATTTTTCCCTTTGCATCTTGCAAATCGGAAAGGCCCCTTAGGTTACCCAGGTACTAGACAAAGTTGCATCAAGAAGCGACTTCACTCCGTGTCGCAGTATGAAACAACTCGATCCTTGATACCCAACTAGTATGAGTTTACATTAAACGTGTGATTTGTAAAGTTTTTATCCATTTAAACATCGCTTTATTGATCATATCTAATTCTCACTAAGTATCGGTGACAATCTTCAACACGACGTCCTTTTGGGGAGGAGCGTTAGCATGAATACACTTTAAAATCATAAATCTTAATCAAATACACATGGATCTTTGTCATTGCGCACATGTTGACATCACAAACATGATTTGTGCAAATGGGTTTTTTCTATTGTTTTCCATTGACCGGGACACTTTCAAAGTTAGGTCAAAATCGTGTGAGAGCAAGAGGCATCGGGTTTATTCCTCATATTCTCCTTCCTTATATTCTTTATTGGGATCAAATGGGTCTTTACCAAGCTTGGCTCAATAGCTTAGGGTTTTACTTATCAAGCACACAACTCAGCATGCATAATATTTTTGTCTAGAGATGATTGGTTGTATATCCAATTCCCATCCGATCCAATGGAATTAGTCTTTTTTTTTCACTAAAAAGTGTATGTGCATAACGAGAGAGAGAGAGACAAATCTTAAGATATTGACAAAAGAGACGATGAGTGAAGAGTCATTTTGTCGCAAGTTGTGGTGCCATTGGACAAGGTAACGTTTAGTTCACACAGTTTACTAATTTTTTTTGGAGAAATAAAAAGAAAAAGTATATGCAGTTAGTTCGATTCGATCTGATTCTCCCTTGAAATCGAAAAGTGAACCACCCAGACACAGGTTCAACCTTTAAAAGCCACGAATTGGACCGACACTTTCGAGAATAGGATCCAATCGGCCGATTTAGGCTTGTTCAATTCGGGCAATTCCTAATTCAGGCCGTCCGTTTTGCACTCCTATTTTTGTCTCGACTTTGCTCCCTTTGGAATATGCTTATCCCTATTCTTCTGCGGATCGTAATCTAGCATGGAAAGTGAAATCCCGACTCTTGCAATGATAATGTTTTTATGACGCGGACAGCGACAAACTTTGCTCGGTGGAAACCCTTGTTCCGACAAGCCCAAAATATTTATGTAATGCCATCCACGTTCGCTCACCACACAAGACAACGTAATATTTTAACGTTGAACCCGACGAGTTCGCAAGAGGAATTCAACTGCCGAAAATGGGCAACGGTCGTGTTCAAATCTTGATCGTCCATTCCCTCTCGAGGACGACCCCGCTCTACGGAACGCGGTTGCTCTGAAGCTCCGCCTGTAACTTCCACAAGCTTTCTCGATCACATTGTTTGCTGCCTACTCAGGTACGCGTCGATGCCACCGTGTGTCCCCGTAGATTTTCACTCTCTCTCTATCAAACCCCAATCGGGAAAACTTGGAACAGGACATTTTTTTCATCTGGGTAGCTCCTGGATTGTGCCGATAATGAAGCTGTCGGTCGTTTGACACGATGCGTTGGTTCGTTAATCTTGGTTTTTATTGGGTAATTTTCGCCCGATCTTCTTGGGTGTCAGTCCTATATTCAGCCGATGACTCCAAACGACAGACTTCTTGGCGCTTGGAGGTGTCCAAATAGTTACAAATCTGACCAATTTTTGGTTGGTTTTCTTGCTTTTTGGAGGCCCTATAAAATCTATTTTTTTGACTTTAGTGAATTGTCATGGAGTTAGTGGTTTCCAAAGGTGAAGCTTCTTTGTACCTCCCATAGTGGTGGGCCAATCTTGACTCCCTATATAGTCCCTGCTGGTTTAGCAGCACTGGTTTTGGTATCTATAAACACTCCCAGGTTTTAGAACTGGTGATGTTGAAGAGGCAACTTCAGGAGGAGGATAAGGAGGGTGGTTCTGGATCGGCTCAAGGATCAAAAACAAGGCCTAACATTGGGTAGACTTACTTTACTAGGGACCATTGTATTCTAGTTTTAGTGTGTCTCTGACTGTGAATCACTATTCTTAATTACTTTGCAGTTATTGGAGAAATGTGACCGGAGGTCTTTCGCCGGATGAATTTGCATCTCTTCTTGAGCCTCTCTTTCGGAAAGTGGTATGCTTTGTATCAGTCACCAGCTGTGTTGCTTCAGCAGAACTCTCAAGTCTGATTCTTTACAAATTGAACAATGATTTCATATAATTGTATGCTTAGTATGTGACTCTTTGGCTTTCTCTATAGGATATTGCAATTAATTTCATGTGGCTTAGTGATGTTCGGTCATGTCGTGGATGTAGTTTGAATTTCCATTGAGAAGTTGTTTTCTCATGGCGATTTGGAAGTTTGGTCAGCAAAGCAGGCATTTTAATCTCTGCCACTTCCATTATAATCACAAAAATATATGGCTTAGGCAAAGTATTTTTCATCACAAAGATGTAGAGGCTTTTTTCCGTTTCTTGTTTCTTATGAAAGATAGATACTTCATGAAGTCCTGATTTGCTCTACCATTTCATATAAGAATTTTCCCATTATTTGTTTCTGAAGTGATTTGTGTTCGGTTCATTTCCATGGATGAGAGATCTGTGAATCCTGTTCTCATGACTAAATTCCAGATAAAAAGTAAATTTTTGCCCCCGACCTCTTTTTTTTCAGTGAAGGGAATGGATGTTTATATTGATCGATCAAATGAATTCTTCCATTTTCTAGTTATTTATTTTGATAGGTATGCTGTGCAGAGTTTCCACGTATTCGAAAACATCGCACTCTGGAAACATAAGATCTGTCCTGCATGTTGTCTGACCAAATCACCTGTTTATGATTGTGATCTAAACAAGACAGAACTATTGGTATTGTGTATTTCAGAACTATTTGACTTCCAGTCTGATTTACATCCTGCCTCAAGCAGGTTAGTGAGGAAGTGGAACGTGCGATATTGCGTTTTTCTGATCCGTCCTTAAGGTCAGTGTTCCTTCTTTTTCTGCATCAACCTTCGAGGTTGGTTGCGAATCAGAGGAAGCCATATTGATTTGCTTTCGTATTAGTATTTTCACACTAAACAAAATCTGGTTTCAAGTTCAAGATAAGTTGTTTTCGGACATCATATTGAGAATTTAACATCCCTTATGCACAGGAGAATCTATCTATTTCTAGTCTTTATTGCAGAGTTCTGTCTAATCCTGTTGGAACTTCTGAAGCAAGCAGTCTGCGACTGCAATTTTTTACCAAATTACCAGCAACAATCTTCACTAGCTGTCAGATAGAAGCCGAGGACGGCACTCCCCTCTGGATTGAACTAGTTGATGGAAGGACTAGTGAAAGGGTAACAAGTGGCTCCCTATCTTCAATGAAAATTGAAATCGTCGTCCTTAACGGTGATTTCGGGTCGGACGAGGGAGAGGATTGGACAGAAAAGGAATTCAATTGCAGTATCACTCATGCAAGGGAAGGGAAAAGGCCATTGATAACCGGGGAGCTGACTGTGGTTTTGGAAGGAGGAATTGGTTGTCTCCGTAATTTAATCATCACCGACAACTCGAGCTGGATGAGAAGTCGGAAATTCAGGTTAGGAGCTCGAGCTGTTCAAGCAGAAATAAGAATAAGGGAAGCGAGAAGTGAAACTTTTGTCGTTAAAGATCATCGAGGAGAGTGTAAGTTTGCAATGCCTTTCATTTTATGATAACAATTTAATTTTCGACCATCAATTCTTGATTCTATTTGTTGACCTTGAAAAGACTGATTGACACGTTTTCTCTGTTGTGTGCAGTGACCAAGAAGCACCACCCTCCATCTCTGTGCGATGAAGTGTGGCGTTTAGAGAAAATAGCCAAAGATGGCGCTCTACACAAGCGCATGACTTTGAGAGGAATTAACACTGTTCAAGATTTCCTCCAGCTGTATGAAGCCGATGTGTTTTCTCTAAGAAACGTAGTGACCATTTCTCTTCTACCTGTGCTAAGTTCCCTTTTCCTGTATGCGTTATTCTAAGCATTGTTAACTAAATCATGCTACTTCTTTTGTGGTGCACTGTTATTTCAGGTACTTGGATCTGGGATCACCAAGCGGACATGGGAGACAATTGTTGGACATGCCAGCACCTGTGTGGTTGATGATAACAAGATGTACACTTACTACCAAGCTTTGAACAAGGCCAGTATACTGTTCAACTCGGTAATGAAAGTTACTCAAGCAACATTCCACGGCCAAACTTGCCATTCTCTAAGCAAATTGACCCACTCTCAGAAGGTACATGAATCATAACCTGAGACTTTTCTATCTAGTAACTGAGTGTGAATCCATTTGGAGCTATAGAAGGGCCCGCATTTGATGCAATAGTTTGTTTACATGCAGAATATATACCACAAGCACTTCTCTTATAATTCCCAAATTAGTTTGATTTTGGATTTGATTGAATCTGCTGCTTGGTTGACAGATTTTGGTGCAGAACTTGAAAAGGCAAGCTTACACTAACAAGAATCAATGGGTGCTGCTCGATGCCCCACCCAGCATCACTCCTCTGAGAGCCCTGACCATCTTGCCTACAGAGCCGTCAATTGGCCCAAGCCCGCCTCTGCACCATCTAGATTTCACAGAGCTAATCCAAGGTATTGTGATATTACATCACTTCTATCTATCTTTTTCTTCTTGGCCTTCTTAATCTTTCATAGTTTAGTATTCCTAATTCTTTATTGGCACATCCACCATTTTGCACATCTACAGTAGCTGGAATAAAACCACATCTTTATTCAGATAGACCAGAAGTGACTCCTGAATTTAATTGCTCATTGGCTTTACATTGCACTGCTACAATGTCACAGAGAACAGACAACCAGATTTTCTGGGGCCACAGGGTCACGTTCCGGCGAAAATCTTTAATCCCACCTTAGCAAACAGCTTAGCAAGGCAGGACTTCTCATCCAGATGTAGTGCAGTCGAAAGCAGTCATCATCCTGGTTACTCACGAGGACCGTTTGCGCTGAACATCCATCTAAATCCTGAGGACCTTTTTAAAGTGCCATCGCCAATTCCTGGCAATTTGACGTGGACACCAGAGCATACTTTTGTCATTGAATCAAGCAGTAGGGCAGATTTTGGGATCTGTCCATCTCGCACGGGTTCTGGAGTCCACAAATCTAGGATTTCAAGGCCCAAGGTGGCATGGTGCAAGATCCGTGCCGTGGTGAAGTGGGGATCAGTCCGGCGTGTGGTGGCTGCAAAGAGAACAGCAATGTTCAACTTTGCGCTTTATTAAGCTGCATATATAGAAAGTCCCAACTCCGACAGAAATTTAGTTCCAAGACCACGAAGCTCTTGTCCACAGAATCCAATCATGGCGCGCTAAGTATCATTATTTTGCAGGAAAAAAATGGAAATTCATAATACTTGATGTGCAGTGATCGGTTTGGATGGATGAGAATGTCATGTTCAGGCAGCACCAAATTTTTTCCAAAGCATCTAAGGATAAGCTGCCCTAGATCCGTCGATTTCATGTTATGAGTAAGCATCTAAAGATAAGTGCCAATAGAACGTGTCTTCTTTGTATAGAACAAGCAAGCTGATCTTATGAAGTGCCTCGAGGGTTCTTCAAGAATTGCAAGCCTTATGTTTTCTTCTTCAAGAATTGCTTGGCATTTTTTGTTCCAACCCATCAATCTCTTAATTTGTGAGCTTATTGCTCTGATGTACTAAGCAGACTTTTCTTCGTTTTCTAGGTGGATTAACTAAATATGAATCGACTGTCAAGGTAAGTGGTCTAGTGATAAAAGGAATCATATTTTCTTCTATAAGATTACGAGTTTGATTCACGTTGTGAGCGAACTTATGAATAGCTTATGCTAACATTTTCTGACTGCTAGTATTTTGATGGGATTATTTGTGATGTCATCATCAACTTTAGACCTTCGAGTCATGGGTGGTGTGGAATAGTTACGGCTCAAATGAAAAATTATTATTGAGTATATGACTCTTATGGTAACTCTTAAGGGTTATTAGCGTTGGTCGCCCCTTTTCTACTGCTAAAACAACAAAAACAAAGAAACCGAGTAAAGGGTGGTTGCTTAAAGTGGGGTTTATTTCGAATCTAATCGAGCTGCTACCTTCACTGACTCCTGATTTGTCATTATTGACTTGGAAGATTTTTAGACGTCGAGTTTGTGCAGATCGATCATGTCGCAAGGCATCGATGCGCGGACAAGCATGCCAACGGAGAAACACAACAGCTTTCCAAAATTCAAGTGCAATGCTGCTTGAGATTCGTATCACAAAAGCATAACGATTAACACTCTCTACTAGCCTTGATAAGCTGACAAGGCATCTAATTGACTTCAAAATCGAGAAATCACCAAAAGAGTAAAAGTAAAAATGAGAATATCAAGTTGTGTTAAAGCCATAGCCTATAGGTGATTATGGGACTCCTCAATCAGTCTCGGAGATGCCGGAATAGGTCAACCTTTTAAACTACTGCCGAATCCATGGGTTAAAGAAATAAGGATTAAAGAAATAAGGAGGTTCTACTGTGGAAACATTCTTTAATGGAACTTTAGCCAGTCATGACCCTAGTCAAGTCCGAGGGCTCAACCTTCGACAGGCAATGGATTTCACCCAAAATGGGAATGGGTTAGGTTTATAAATTTATAATTTATAATCTAATTGAATTGAGTATAATGATATGTGGGATAGCATCTACTATACTAGAAATATCAATGAACCCATAATATCATATTGGGGAGGAAGAATAGAATTAGAGATTGATTGAAAAGCAAAATATGTGCTCGTGTGAGTAGGTAATCCAAATCCAGGTCGATACCTGCAAAAAGATCTTTGAACAATGCTTTAACACCATACCAAATACAGGATTCCAATCCTAGCCAGAAAGGGAAGGAAATGGCTACTCACTCCATAAGGCCAGCCACTTCCACATGATCGGAAAATCATATTACATTTGACTGTACACTATATAGACAAAGCCCATCCCAACCGGTAATTATATTTGCTGTACGGTAAGACCCACGTAATACATACTTTATATGATATAAATTTACACGGTCTGTAAACCATGCAATAACTTCTTTAGAACCGTTCATTTACAGGGTTTTTTTTTTTTTTTTTATGTATATTTTTTTTTTGGCACGTATAGTTATGTCACTATCATTTCAAAGACGAGTTTACTTCAAGCGGGCTAGGCTGGATGGCATTTCAGCCAACGAAAGGAGAATGAAAAGAGAAGCTTTATCAATCTCAAAACTGTTGGAGATTATAGGTTTGAGAAAAAAGAAACGGTCGCTTGAAGTATTATACCAAGAGATGTCAAGTTTGAAACACTTAACAGTGTTACCTTCAGCATAGGGGAATCCTAGAATTTTTATATGCAAGTTATTGGGCTCCGGCCCATATGGATCCAAATGGCCATACTTTTATCTATTGGGCTTATATGTGAACATATTATTTTGGACTATATTATCAATATATCTAACAAAAACAACCTTCTATCTTGACTTTTAAGTCCAGAACAGCTTCTTGGCTCGAAAGACCTTACTGATTCAAACTTCCACGTTTGAAGGGACGCAAGCAGTTCAGGTCAATGAGCAAATTCTGCAGATCTTTCCTCCTGTTTTCTTGGTCTCCTGAAGTTTCTTGTTTGCTTCACTACGTAAAGAAAGGTCGATGTGCACCCTTACCAAATCATATATGAGTCGTGCAACTTGTATGTGCCTAAATGAGCATCTCTTTCTTTGTATGAGATCCTTATCATGACTTATCTCCTTCTCGCGAGCTTGCAACGTTGTGATGAGGCTTATTTAGTAACTCATTACACTTAATAAATTACACTAACTAGACATGATATAATGTCCTCTGATGTAGTCTAAAATAAGATTCAAATGCCGTGTGGTCTCATAAGTTATGGTATTTTTTTACTAGTGAATGTGCATGCTTATCGTGTGCATGTGAAAAATTGACATTGGCAAGAAAAACAAATTATATCTAAAAAAAAAACATATTAGTATGAAATATTTAAATAACTAGTTAGTGTGGAAAGAAATTATTGGAAAAACTATTAAGAAGAAATTGGTGTACGTGGAAATGTATCAATAATTCAAGATATAATTTTCTTTAGGAAAGTTGTTATAGGATAGAATAATTTAAATTTTAATATTGAAACACGTAAAAGATGAAATAGAATTATCAATATATGCATTCGCCCATGAGTACAATATTCATCATGTAAGTATTTGAGAATATTTGAGCATGAACGGAAAAAAGATTTGAAATCCCTAAAAGGTAAGAGGTCCTACTCCATTTTCGTGGTGGTTTCACTTCCAATCTTCAAGAAGGAAAATCAATCGAGATTTGCAAACATACGCGCTTACTTTACTATTTGTGAACTTTTTTATCTGGTACATGTTTTATCTGGTCAAACAAAAGGTCTTTTGTGTTACTAAAGAAATAATACTTTGAATTTGAAATCAGACTTTTCAGCGTAACATACTAAATAGAATATCATATTTTGCAATTTTACAATACTAACATCCGACCAAGTCTCAGAAAAATGAATAGTTGACTGAGTTTCCCATTCAACTTATGCTATGCGGAAACAACAGCAAATTCAAGGAAACACTTGTTATTAATAGTATTTTTTTAGGCACCACCGGCTGTGGTGGCTCCGCTGGATAAGGGCTCCATTGATCCTCCCCTAAAGGTGAGAGGTTCGAAACCCAGTGGAGGCGCTTGATCTCTTAAGTGTGATATCGGTGTGGTGGGTCCTCCACTAACGTCACCCTGGGTTTACCTCGCCGGCTACCGGTTGTATGAGGGTTCCCTGCTCATCAAAAAAAAAAAAAAAAGAGTATTTTTTTAGGCTATTACGTTCCTCTCCTTCCTCTCGAGTCATTTCATCTCTTTGCTTCAGTCATTCTTGGAGGACACACACATATATACATACATACATATTATTGAACCGTCCTTCATATATAGAAGGCAACGTCAATGTGGAAATTATGTTTTTCTAGTATGTTCAACTTGATTGATGAACGTTAGTTTCTATCTATGAATCCGCCTTTTTAAATGAACTAATGACACCCTTTTCTCAAGAAAACTAAGGTCAAGATTAATCTAATTCTAGGTCAACCACTTCAGAGATAGTATCACAGAAACTGAGTCGCAATTCCATTACAATTTCACATTTTCTCAACTCCATATTGAAGCAAATTAGATCCTTCCCTTCACCTCAAAATGAGTCCACCGTCCACCTATAACATCAAAGTCAAAGGGGTCGAAACTCTTGTGCGGACTGAGGAAACGTGTTAATCATAAGCTGAAGAAGATTTTCCCAGAATTTTCTTCCACAACCCTCAAATTTTCCCAGAAAATCATGTTGGCTAATCATTCGAACGGGGAAGTAGCGCAGAACTTGTGGTGTTGCTCGCATTGTACCATGACCAGACAGCATAAGTATATTCTTTCTGTTCTGAAACTAGGGTGCGTGTATCCGGTTGCACATCATGCATGCATACATACGTACAACTACGTTCAGAGTAGCTTCTCCATGGATGCCGAGTGTCAAGCTCTCGCTATCGTCTTCCTTTCCTTTCCTTTTTCCCTCTCCTTCCTCTCCTTTTCTTCCCTTTTCACTCCTTCTCCTTTGTCTTCTTATCTAATTTTTCCATTTGCATCTTATAATTTGAAAAAGCCCCTTAGGTCTTTACGCAAGTACTAGACAAAATTTCATTAAGAAGCAGCTTCACACTGCATCGCGAAATGACTTGATCCTCGATACCCTACTAGTATGAGTTTACATAAAAATGTGCGTTTTATAAAGTTCCTATCCATTCTAAGTTCACTTTATTGATTATACTTTAGTTCTTACGAGTATAGATTGCAACTTTTGACACATCCTTTTTGGGGGAACGTTAGCATGTATACGCTTCAAAACCATAAAATCTTAATCCATTACACATGTATCTTCATCATTGCTCACATGTTAACATCCCAAATATGATTTGTACAGATGGGCTTTTTCTGTTGTTCTCCATCGACCAAGACTTTTTCAAAGTTAGGTCAAAATCGTTTGAGAGCAAGAGGCATCGGGTTTTTTCCTCATATACTCCTTCCTTGTATTCTTTAATGGGAACAAATGGGTCTTACCAAGCTTGGCTCAGTAGCTTAAGCTTTTACTCATCATTCAAGCACACAACTCAACACACATAATAATTTTTATGCAGGGGTGATCGGTTCTCAATTCGATTATGTCCAATTGAATGTGACTTTTTTTTTCCCAACTAAAGAGTGTTCGTGCACAACGATAGAAAGTGAAAAATCTTAAGATATTGATGGAAGCAACAATGAGTGAAAAGTCATTGTGTCGTATCTATGCCACTGAACAATATAATATTTAGTTCACATTTTACTAATGAAATAATATTTATATACGTAATTAGTCCTATTCGGTCTAATTCCCTTTGGAACCTAGGAATCGGGAACCGGATTGACACTCTCGAGAGTTGGACCCAATCGGCTGGTTCAGTTTGGGCCGATTCAAGCGGTCCATTTTGCACACCCATGTTTTTATCTCATTTTCTTTCCTTTGGAATGGAATATGCTTATCCCTGTTCTCATGCGGATGGTAATCTTAGCATGGAAAGTCAAATCCCGATTTATGCATGACAATGTTTTTTCGACACGGACAGTGACAAGCTCGGCTCGGTGGAAAACCTTATTCGGACAAGCCAAGGAAATTTACTTGATGCCCATCCATGTTCGCTCACCACACAGGACAACCCAATATTTTAACGTTGAACCCGACGACTACTTAAAAAGAAGTTCAACTGACGAAAAATGGGCAACAGTCAAGTTCAAATCTTGATCGTCCATTCCCTCTCGAGGACGACCCCGCTCTACGGAACGCAGTTGCTCTGATATTCCTCCTGTAACTTCCAAAAGCTTTCTCGATACACATTATTGTCTCTTGCACGTCGATGCCACCGTGTGTCTGAATAGATTTTCACTCTCTCTTCTCTCTCTCAAACCCCACATCGTGAAAATCGAACACCCCGTAATAGATATAAAACTCTTCTATTAACGCCCTCGGAGGAGTGGCCGATGTTAGTCGCCCCTTTTGCATATGGGGCGATTAAATATTTGCAACGGAATAAATAAACATGTCGCTTCTTTGAAAAGGCAAAAAAAAGGGGGGGGGGGGATAATTTTGTATTTGATCGAACCATCTATGTTTAATTTGCGAAATCGAGCCATCGTCTTTGCTAACTGCATGATGTGATGTGAGATTTAGAGGTGATTGTTTTTCGATTCGGTCCGGTCCCACCAAGGAATATGGGAATCAAATTGGGAGGACCGGTTTCCAATTTTTGGGACTGGGACCGGACTGGTTGATCCCAAGACCGAGAACTAGACCGGGTCCAGTTTGGTCTGGTTTCAATGGGACTAATCACTTTTTCCGGTTTGTATAAAGTAAGAACTTCTGTGTAGGAGTGGGACTCGAAATTTGAGCTGAGCGGGCTGTTTCGGGAGACATTTGTTCTGTGTGTGCCTTGAACTCGCGTGCGGTTTAGTTGCATGCAGCTCTTGTTCTGAAGTGAATGGGCATATACTAGAAGCGTCGCTGTGATTGAAAGTCCAACAATTTGGACTTTTGCATTTACTGGTGGATTATCCAGGGGATGAAAACTCTGTCCTCCCGATTTGTCTTCCAGCATGAGATTTAGTAAAAATGCAAAGTTTAATAGATTCTTTGGAATAAGCATGACGGTGGAATTTGCTAGAGGAACTGAGTGAGGGACTGAGGGAAACTTGGAAAGATTAGGGTTTTTTAAAAAATAAATAAATAAATATATATATATATATATATATATATTATATAATCGATCCGATTTAATCGGTCCTATTCTCACTTTGGAACTAGAAACCAGATCGACAAGCCATCGATTCCAAAAATAGGAACAAGAAACCGGACCGACGCGCGTGGGAACTACCCAAAACTAGCCAATCTTGTCAAGTCTGGTTCGGGCGGTTCTCATTGCACATCCATTCTGACTTGGGTAAATTCTCTGGATGCCAAATGCATCTAAGATCGATATGGGTGGGCTGAGGGGGTCTACATGAGAGGGCCTACACAAACTGGACTATCTGCATATGCCATTAGAAGTTAAATAGTGCCTCACCCGTAGGTGAGTTTGGGCGTACCTGATCATCAGGCACGGAGTCTCCATAAGCCCCTAATGCTCCCCCCGGGGTCGAACAACATATTGCACGGTGCTCAGGCAAAACCCATTTCAATAGCTGATCATATCAGCCGCATGAAAGAACCCGTTTAATTAAGGAAAAAATGTCATAAAAAATCTCAAATTATGTCTACCGTGACACATTTACTCGAAATCTTTTTTTATAGCAAAACACACAAACTATGTCTACCGTAACACGTTCCAATATAAAAAATACCAAACTCATATCTATATAATACGTTTACCCCATCAAAGTTCTGTCAAATGATTTTTTTGATCAAAACAACGTTTTTCCTATTTCATTTAAGCCACGCGAGTGTCATTTCAACGACATCACTATAAGCAAATTGTTATGGTTCTCATTAATAGAACTTTGATGACCGGTAATTTCGTCGCACATTTATAAGTTTGAGATTTTTTGTATCACAAAAAAGTAGTTAGGCATTTTTGTGGCTTTTACCCTTTAATAAATGATCTAGATTAAATTATCTGTAGACCATGCAAAAACTTCTCCCCTGGACCTGTTCATCGATCGGGGTTTCCCTTATTTTTCTTCTTCTTCTTCTTCTTTTTCTCTCTTTTCTGCACGTATGGTTGCGCAACCGATGTACTCAAAGCTTTCCTTCCAGGCGTCGGGCAGGATTGGCTTAATTGATCTCAAACCAAATATTTTTTTAGGCTTGACTTTGTTTGGGGTCAGAATAGCTTCTTGGGTTTGAAATGCCATACTGATTCAAACTTCCACGTTCGAAAGGGACGGCTAGTTCGGGTCAATCTGTAACTCAGCAGACCCTTCCTCCTGTCTTCTTGGTCTACTGAAGCTTTTCTTGCTTGCTTCCCTACGTAAAGAAAGTCAAGGTGCAAGGTCGACGCAAACCCTAACCAAATCACGCACGAGTCGTGCAGCTCGTATGTGTTACTGATGAGCGTCTCTTTCTTGGTTATGAGATCCTTACCATGACTTAATCTCCTTCTCGTGCGCTTGCAGCAACGTTGTGATGGGGCTTATTTGGTAACTCATTATACTGAGTAAATTATAGTAGCCAGACATGATCTCATTTTCCCAATGCTGTCTGGAATAATATATGAATGCGAGGTGGTCTCATACGTTATGATGCGTATTTATTGATGAAAGTGCACTCGGGTCTCATGCGTGCAAATGATATTGGCAAGATTAGCAAGCTATAATATTATGAAATACTCATGTAACTAATTAATGTGGAAAGAAATTATTGGTAAAACTATGCAAAAAAATTTGGCGTATGTTGAAAGTTGCCAATACCTCAAGATTTGAATTTTTGTAGGAAACTTGTTATAGAATAGAAAATTTTAGATTTTAATATTAAAACACGTAAAAGATGAAATAGAATTATTAATATATGCAATTGCCCATGAGTGCAATATTTATCATGTAAGTATTTGAGGATATTGAGCTTGAAGGAAAAAAATATTCAAAATCCCTATGAGGTAAGAGGTCCTACTCCATTTTCGCAGTGGATTCACTTCCAATCTTCAAGAAGAAAAATCAATCAAGATTTGCAAACATACGCACTTACTTTACTATTTGTGAACTCTTCTCTCTAGTGTAGGTTTTATCTAGTAAAAAAAAGTCTCTTGTGGTACTAAAGAAATAAGACTTTGAATTTGAAATCAGACTTTTCAGCATAACTTACTATATTGACTATCATAATTTGTAATTTCACAATACTAAAATCCAAGCCAAGCCACAGAAAGATGAATAGCTGACTGAGCTTCCCATTCAACTTATGCCATTTGGAAAAAAACAGCAAATAATGTTATTTTGGGCTATTCCTTTCCTCTCCTTCCTCTCAAGTCATTTCGTCCCTTCGCTTTAGTTATTCTTGGAGGACGCGCACACACACATATACACACATATTATTGAACCGTCCTTCATATATAGAAGGCAACGCCCATGTGGAAATTGTGTTTTTCTAATTCTAGGTCAACCTACGTTAGAGGCGTTATGACAGAAATGTAGTCGCAATTCGATTGAAATTTCACATTTTCTCATCTCCAAATTGAAGCAAATTAGGTCCTTCCCTTCACTTCAAAATGAGTCCACCGTCCACCTAAAACATCAAACTCAAAGGGGTCGAAACTCTTGTGTGCAGACTGAGGAAACGTGTTAATCATAAGCTGAAGAAGATTTCCCCAGAATTTTCTTCCACAACCCTCAAATTTTCCCGGAAAATCATCTTCGGTAATCATTCGAACAGGGAAGTAGCGCAGAACTTGTGGTGTTGCTCGCATTGTACCATGACCAGACAGCGTAAGTATATCCTTTCTGTTCTGAAACTAGGGTGCGTGTATCCGATTGCACATCATGCATTCATACATACATACAAATACGTTCAGAGTAGCTTCTCCATGGATGCCGAGTGTCAACCTCTCGCTATTGTCTTCCTTTCCTTTCCTTTGTCCCTCTCCTTCCTCTCCTTTTCTTCCCTTTTCACTCCTACTTTCCATTTGTCTTCTTATCTAATTTTGCTGTTTGCATCTTATAAATTGAAAAAGCCCCTTAGGTCTTTTACACAAGTACTAGACCCAATTGGCCGGTTCAGGCGGTCCGTTTTGCACACCATTTTTTTGGTCTTCCTTTTCTTTCCTTTAGAATGGAATATGCTTATCCCAATTCTCATGCGGATCGTTATCCTAGCATGGAAAGTGAAATCCCGATTCATGCGTGACAATGTTTTGTTGATGTGGACAGTGATAAACTCGGCTCGGTGGAAACCCTTATTCCGACGAGCCAAGAAAATTTACGTAATGCCCATCCATGTTCGCTCACCCCACAAGACAACCTAATATTTTAACGTTGAACCCGACGACTTCTTAAAAAGAAGTTCAACTGACGAAAAATGGGCAACAGTTGAGTTCAATTTTTGGTCGGCCATTCCCTCGCGAGGACGACCCCGCTCTACGGAACGCAGTTGCTCTGAAGCTCCGCCTGCAACTTCCGAAAGCTTTCTCGATCACATTGTTTATTGCGTGTCGATGCCACCGTGTGTCTCCATAGATTTTCACTCTCTCTCTCTCTCTCTCGAACCCGACATCGTGAAAATGGAACACCCCGTGATGGATATAAGACTCTTCTATTAATGCCCCGGAGGAGTGACTGGTTTTACTCGCCCCTTTTGCATACGAGGCAATTAAATATTTGCAACGGAATAAATATACATGTCACTCCTTTGAAAATGCAAAAAAAGGGTAATTTTGTATTTGATCGAGCCGTCTATGTTTAATTTGCGAAATCGATACGTCATCTTCGGTGACCGCGTGATGTGAGATTACTGACTTAGGTAAATTTTTTGGACGCCAAATGCATCTAAGATTGATGTGGGCGGGCTGAGGGGTTCGGTCTACATGAGAGGGCCTGCCCAAACTGGACCATCTGCCTGTACCATTAGTAGTTAAATAGTGCCTAACCCGTTGGTGAGTTTGGGCCTACCTTGATCATCGGCCACGGAATCTTCATAAGGTATCGCATGGGTCTGAGTACCGAATAGGCAAAGCCCATCTCAATTGCTAATCATTTGGGTCGCATGAAGAACCCATTTAATTAGGGAAAAACGTTAGAAAATAACAAATTATGTTCCGTCTGTGACATATTTTCATTTAACATTTTCTTGCGACTTAAAAAAATTCTAGACTTATACTAATGTGACACATTTACCCTTTATCAAAGTTCTGTCAGATGATTTTTTGATCGAAATAGCATTGTTAATATCTTTTTTAGCCACATGAGGGTCATTTCGACAAGGTTTTCTTTTTTGGCATCAATGTAGGTAGATTTTTAATGGTCCTCTTTGATAGAATTTTGATAGATGGTAAAATTTTCGCACATGTATAAATTTGATATTTTTTATAACTTTTTCCCTTTAATAAACGGTAGACATGAAATTGTATGTTGGCCATGCAAAAACTTCTCCCCTGGACCCGCCCATCGATGGGCAGGATTGGCTTAACTGATTGCTTGACTTTGTTTTGGGTCAGAGTAAGCTTCTTGGGCTTGAAAATGACGTATTGATTCAAACTTCCACGTTGAAAGGGACGACGCAAGCAGAAGTTCGGGTCAATCCGTAAACTCTGCGGACCCTTCCTCCTGTCTTCTTGGTCTACTGAAGCTTTTCTTGCTTGCTTCCCTACGTAAAGAAAGTCATAGTGCAAGGTCGATGCGAACCCTAACCAAATCACATACGAGTCGTGCAGCTCGGACGTGTTACTGATGAGCGTCTCTTTCTTGGTTATGAGATCCTTACCACGACTTAATCTCCTTCTCGTGCGCTTGCAGCAACGTTGTGATGGGGCTTATTTGGTATCTCATTATACTGAGTAAATTATAGTAGCCAGACATGATTTCATTTTCCCAATGCTGTCTGGAATAACATATGAGTGCGATTTGGTCTCATAAGTTATCATGCGTATTTATTGATGAAAGTGTCCTTGGGTCTCGTGCGTGTAAATGATATTGGCAAGATTAGCAAGCTATAATATTATGAAATACTCATATAACTAATTAATGCGGAAAGAAATTATTGGTAAAACTATGCAAAAGAAATTGGCGTATGTCGAAAGTTATCAACACCTCAACATTTGAATTTCTGTAGGAAACTTGTTATAGAATAGAAAATTTTAGATTTTAATATTAAAACACGTAAAAGATGAAATAGAATTATTATTTTTTTGGTAAGGAAAAATGAAATAGAATTATTAATATATGCAATTGCCCACGAGTGCAATATTTATCATGTAAGTATTTGCTAATATTTGAGCTTGAAGGAAAAAAAATATTCAAAATCTCTATAAGGTGAGAGGTCCTACTCCATTTTAGCGGTGGGTTCACTTCCAATTTTCAAGAAGAAAAATCAATCAAGATTTGCAAACATACGCGCTTACTTTACTATTTGTGAACTCTTCTCTCTAGTGCAGGCTTTATCTGGTACAAAAAAAGTATCTTGTGATACTAAAGAAATAAGACTTTGAATTTGAAATCAGACTTTTCAACGTAACTTACTACATAGACTATCATAATTTGCAATTTCACAATACTAAAATCCGAGCCAAGCCGAAGAAAGATGAATAGCTGACTGAGCTTCCCATCCAACTTATGCCATTTGGAAAAAAACAGCAAATTCAAGGAAATGCTAGCTATTAATAATGTTATTTTGGGCTATTCCTTTCCTCTCCTTCCACTCAAGTCATTTCGTACCTTCGCTTTAGTCATTCTTGGAGGACGCGCGCACACACACATATACACACACATATTATTGAACCATCCTTCATATATAGAGGGCAACGCCCATGTGGAAATTATGTTTTTCTAGTATATCAACTTGACTAATGACTCAGTTAGGTTCTATCTATGAACCAGCCTTTTTATATGAACTAATTCCACCATTGTTTCAAGAAAACAAAGGTTGAAATTTATCTAATTCTATTGTTCTCCATCGACGAAGACATTTTCAAAGTCAGGTCAAAATCGTGCGAGAGCAAGAGCCATCGGGTTTATTCCTCATATTCTCCTTCCTTGTATTCTTTAATGGGATCAAATGGATCTTTACCAATCATGGCTCAATAGCTTAAGGTTTTACTTATCGTTTAAGAACTCAACTCGACACAGTCATTTTTGTCACCTTTTCTTTACTTTAGAATTTGCTCCTATTCCCATGCCGATCGTAATCTAGCATGAAAAGTGAAATCCCAATTCATGCACGACAATGTCTTTTCGACGCGGACAGTGACAAACTCTGCTCGGTGGAAACCCTATTCCGACAAGCCTAGAAAATTTACGTAACGCCATGTTCGGTTATCACACAAGACAACCTAATATTTTAACGTTGAACCCGACAAATCCGCAAGACGAATTCAACTGACGAAAATGGGCAACAGTCAACTTCAAATCTCGATCGTCCCTTCCCTCTCGAGGACGACCCCACTCTACGGAACGCAGTTGCTCTGAAGCTCCGCCCGTGACTTCCAAAAGCTTTCTCGATCACATTGTTTATTGCACGTCGATGCCACCGTGTGTCTCCTTTGATTTTTCACTCTCTCTCTTCTCTCTCTCAAACCCCTCACCGTGAAAATAGAACAGCCGTAATGGATATAAGACTCTTCTATTAACGGGCCCGGAGGAGTGGCTGGTGTTAGTCGCCCCTTTTGCATATGAGGTGATTAATACTTGCAACGGAATAAATAAACATGTCGCTCCTTTGAAAAGGCAAAAAGAAAAGTGGTAATTTTGTATTTGATCGAGCCATCTATGTTTAATTTGCGAAATCGAGCCGTCATCTTTGCTGACCATGTGCGTGAGATTACCGACTTGGGTAAATTTTTGGATGCCAAATGCATGTAAGATTGATATGAGAGGGCCTACCCAAATCTGGACTATCTGCCTATCATTTAGTAGTTAAATAGTGCCTAACCCGTTGGTGAGTTTGGAAGGCCACACGAAGAACCTATTAAATGGAGAAAAATGTCACAAAAAATATGAAATTATATTCATCGCCACACATTTATCATGATTTTTTTTTATAGTAAAAATCACAAACTATGCCTATTGTGACACATTTACCTTTAATTTTTTTTATCATGATATAAAAAATATAGACTTATACCTATGTGACACATTTATCTTCCATCAAAGTTTCGTTAGATGATTTTTCAGTCGAAACAGCGTTGTTATTATTTTATTTAAGCCACATGAGTGTCATTTCAACAACATTTGCTTTTTCGGCATTAATATAGGTAGATTTTTAATGATCTTCATTGATAAAACTTTGATGGATGGTAAATTTGTCGTGTAGGTACAAGACTTTTTATCTTAAATAGATGATGGAGATGAAATTGTACGTGGGCCATGCAAAAACTTCTCCCTTGGACCCGTCCATCGATGGGCAGGATTGGCTTAATTGATCTCGAAACAAATATTTTTTTAGGCTTGACTTTGTTTTAGGTCAGTATAGCTTCTTGGGTTTGAAATACCGTATTGATTCAAACTTCCACGTTGAAAGGGACAACGCAAGCAGGCAGTTCGGTCAATCTGTAAACTCTGCAGACCTTTCCTCCAGTCTTCTTGGTCTACTGAAGCTTTTCTTGCTTGCTTCCCTACGTGAAGAAAGTCGAAGTGCAAGGTCGATGTGAACCCTTGCCAAATCACAACGAGTCGTGCAGCTTGTATGCGTTACTGATGAGCATCTCTTTCTTTGTTATGAGATCCTTACCCTGACTAAATCTCCTTTTCGTGCGCTTGCAGCAACGTTGTGATGAAGCCTACTTGGTAACTCATTATACCGAGTAAATTACACTAGCCAGACATGATTTTATGTTCCCAATGTGGTCTGAAATAACATACAATGCGATGTGGTCTCATAAGTTTTGGTACATACTGAGGAATGTGCACATGCGTCGTGTGCATGTAAGTGATATTGGCAAGATTAACGAGCTATAAGATTATTAAATACTTATATAACTAATTAATGTAGAAAGAAATTATTGGTAAAACTATACCAAAGAAATTGGGGTATGTGGAAACGTATCAACACCTCAAGATTTGAATTTTCTTTAGGAAAGTTGTCATAGGATAGAAAAATTTTAAATTTTAATATTGAAACACGTAAAAAATGAAATAGAATTATTAATATATGCATTCTCCCATGAGTGCAATATTTATCCTGTAAGTATTTGGGGATATTTGAGCCTGAAGGGAAAAAGATTTGAAATCCCTAAAAGGTAAAGAGGTCCCACTCCATTTTCGCGGTAGGTTCAGTTCCAATCTTCAAGAAGGAAAATCAATCTAGGTTTACGAACATACACACTTACTTTACTATGTGTGAACTCTTCTATTTGGTGCGGGTTTTATCTGTGTCTCTTATAGTATTAAAGAAATAAGACTTTGAATTAATCAGACTTTTCGATGTAACTTACTACATAGACTATCATATTTTGCAATTTCACAGCACTAACATCCAAGCAAAGATGAATAGCTGATTGAGCTTCCCATTCAACTTATGCTATGTGGAAACAACAGTAAATTCAAGGAAACACTAGTTATTAAAAGTGTTTTTCGAGGCTATTCCTTTCCTTTCCTTTCCTTCCACTCGAGTCATTTCGTCCCTTTGCTGCAGTCATTCTTGGAGGACATGCACATATACATACACACATAGTATTGAACCGTCCTTCATATATAGAAGACAAAGTCCATGTGGAAATTATGTTTTTCTAGTATGTTCAACTTGACTAATGATTCAGTTAGGTTCTATCTATGAACCGGCCTTTTTATATGAACTAATGACACCATTTTTTCCAAGAAAACAAACGTCAGGATTAATCTAATTCTAGGTCAACCTACTTTGGAGGAGGTATCACAGAAACTGAGTCGCAATTCCATTGAAATTTCTCATTTCCTCATCTCCAAATCGAAGCAAATTAGGTCCTTCCCTTAACTTCAAAATGAGTCCACCGTCCACCCTAAACATGAAAGTCAAAGGGATCGAAACTTTTGTGCAGAGTGAGGAAACTTGTTAATCATAAGCTGAACAAGATTTTCCCAGAGTGTTCTTCCACACCCTCGAATTTTCCCTGATCATCTTGGCTAATCAGTCGAACAGGGAAGTAGCACAGAACTTGTGTTGCTCGCATTGTACCATGACCAGACAGCGTAAGTATGTTCTTTCTGTTCTGAAACTAGGGTGCGTGTATCCGACTGCACATCATACATGCATACATACGTACAAATACCTTCAAAGTAGATTTCCCATAGATGCCTAGTGTCAACCTCTCGCTATCCTCTTCCTTTCCTTTTCTTGGTCCCTCTCCTTCCTTTCCTTTTCTTTCCGTTTCATTCCTTTCCCTTTGTCTTCTTATCTAATTTTGCCGTTTGCATCTTACAAATTGAAAAAGCCCCTTAGGTCTTCACACGGTACTAGGCAAAGTTGCATCAAGAAGTGGCTACACGCCGCCTCGCAATAATGAAACGACTCGAACTTCGATACCCAATTAGTAAGAGTTCATGTTAAATGTGTGTTTTGTAAAGTTTTTATCCATTTAAAGTTCATTTTATTGATTATATTTAGTTTTTATGAGTATAGGTTGCAACTTTCAACACGACATCCTTTTGTGAAGGAACGTTAACCTGTATACGCTTGAGAATCAGAAAATCTTGATCCATTATAGATGGATCTTGGTCATTGCACATATGTTGACATCCCAAATGTGATTTGTGCAAATGGGTTTATTTTCCTATCGTTCTCCATCGACCAAGAAATTTTCAGAATTAGGTCAAAATCGTGTGAGAGCAAGAGGTATCGGGTTTATTCCTCATATTCTCCTTCCTTATATTTTTTGATGTGATCAAATAGATCTTACCAAATTTGGCTCAGCAACTTAAGTTTTTATTTATCATTTAAATTATGGGTGTGCAAAATAGACTGCCCAAAGTAGGAAGTGCCCAGATCGAACCGAACCAGCTTGTTGTGACCCGTTCCCAAGAGTGTCAGTTCGGTCCTAGTCCCTAAAAGTGGAACCGGTGTTCTGGCAGTCCGGTTACATATACTTTTTTATTTTTATTTTTTATTAAAAAAATTAAGTGGGTTTAATTTATTGTTTTTGAGGAAATGGGAGCCTGTAATTGAACAATAAAATATCTAGATAGAAGCATATGATTTGTCTTGAGCTCAATTTGCTTCTGGTCATGCTTTGGACAATAAAGTATATGGATGGAAATGTAAAAAAAAAAATAATAATAATGACTGGTTCTATTGGACTGAAACCAGAACTGGATTGGACTGAGAACCGATCAGTTCAAACACTCAATACACATAATCATTTTTGTCTCCTTTTCTTAGCCTTTATATGCTTATCCCTATTCTCATGCGGATCGTAATCTAGCATGGAGAGTGAAATCCCGATTCATGCAATGACAATGTCTTTCGACGCGGACAGTGACAAACTCTACTCGGTGGAAACCCTATTCCGACAAGCCAAGAAAATTTACGTATTGCCCATGTTCGGTTATCACACAAGACAACCTAATATTTTAAGTTTTAACGTTGAGCCCGACGACTTCTTAAAAAGGAGTTCAACTGACAAAAATTGGCGACAGTCAAGTTCAAATTTTGATCGTCCATTCCCTCTCGAGGACTCCCCCGCTCTACGGAACGCGGTTGCTCTGAAGCTCCGCCCTAACTTCCAAAAGCTTTCTCTATCACATTGTTTATTGCCTACTCAGGTATGCGTCGATGCCACCGTGTGTATCCTTAGATTTTCACTCTCTCTCTCAAGCCCCACATCGTGAAAGCATGGAACAGGACATTTTTTCATCTGGGTATCTCCTAGATTATGCCAATCATGTAGCTGTCAGTCATTCGACACGGTTCGTTAGTTAATCTACTTGGTTTTTATTAAGTAATTTTCGCTCAATCTTCTTGGGTGCCAGTCCTATATTCAGTTGATGAGTCCAAAGGACAGCTCTTGGCGCTTGGAAGTGTCCAAAATGCAATTATTATTTTGGTACACGCAAGAATGTAGTTACAGATGTGACTGATTTTTGGTTGGTTTTATTGCTTTTTGGAGCCCGAATAGAATTTATTTGTTTAAGTGAATTGTCATGGAGATTGTTAATGGTTTCAAAGGTGAAGCTTCTTTGTACCTTCCTTAGTGGTGGGCCGATCTTGACTTCTCACATAGTTCCAGCTGGTTTAGCCGAGTACTGTTTGCTGTATATATAAACATAGCAAGTTTTGGAAACTTTTTACATGAACTTTAAGTGCTTTTGATCCTCTGGTGATGTTGAAGAGGCAATTTCAGGAGGAGGATAAAGAGGCCAGTCCTGGTTTTTCGGCTCAAGGATCAAAAAGAAGGCCTAACACTAAGTAGTATATCTTTGCTAGGGGCCACTGTATTCCGATTTTAGTGTCTGTGACCGTGAATTACTAAAACAGACCCTGATTCAGATTCTGATAACTTTGCAGTTATTGGAGAAATGTGACCGGAGGGCTTTCGCCAGAGGAATTCACATCTCTTTTGGAGCCTCTCATTCGGAAAGTGGTATGCTATGCTTTTCAGTCACTAGCTGTGTTGCTTGAGGAGAACTCAAGTCTAGTTCTTCACCTATCGATTGAAGATTTCATATTACTGCTATGCTTAGTATGTGACTCATCAGTTTTTTCTGTATGATGTTCAGTCAGCATGTCATAGATGTAGTTTGAATTTCTACTGAGAAGGTTTTTTCCTAGTGGTGATTTGGATGTTTGGTCAGCAGAGTGGGCTTTTGATATAGGTCGCTTCCATTATAATTACCAGCATATATGGCTCAGGCAAAGTGTTTCACCATAAAGATGTAGAGGTTTTTGTCCATGTCTTGCTACTTAAAGATGTTTCATGGAGTCTGGATGTGCTCTACTATTGTTTATTTAGAATGTTCCCATTATATGTTTCTGAAGTGATTTGTTTGTTGAGTTCATTTCCATGGATTAAAGATATCTGAATCTCTGAATCGTGTTCCCATAACTATATTCCAAACATGAAATGTTCTTTGCTGCCCCTGACCTCTGTATTTTTCATGAAGGGAGTGAATTTTTTCAACAGATGATCAAATGAATCCTTCCTTTTTCTAGCTATTATTTTGATAGGTATGCTATGCAGAAGTTCCTTGTATTTGAAAATATTACACCCTTGGAATGTAAGATTTACCCTGCATGTAGTATAACCAAGTCACTTTGTGATCGTGAGGCTAAACAGGTTAAAACTGTAGGTATTGTTAGAAAATTTTACCTTAGACTCTGATTTAGATTCTGCATCAAGCAGGTTCACGAGGAAGTGGAACGTGTGATCTCGTGCTTTCAGGATCCGCTGTTGAGGTCAGTGTTCCTGGTATTCCTGCATCAACCTCCAAGGTTGAATGGGAATCAGAGGAAGCCATATTGATCTTCTTTTGTATTAGTATTATCATACTAGACACAGCAATCTGGTTTCAAGTTCAAGATAAGTTGTTTTGTGACATCATATAGATGCTTTAACATCCCTTATGCACAGAGAATTTATCTATTTCTAGTCTATATCGCAGAATGCCATCTAATCCCGTTGGAACTTCTGAAACAAGCAGTCTGCGACTGCAATTTGTTACCAAATTACCGGCAACCATCTTCACTAGCAGTCAGATAGAAGCCGAGGATGGTACACCTCTCTGGATTGAACTAGTCGATGGCAGGACAAATGATAGGATTACAAGTGGGCCCCTATCTTTGACAAAGATCGAGATTGTCGTCCTTGATGGTGATTTCGGGTTGGACGAGGAAGAGGATTGGACTGAGGATGAATTCAATTGCAATATCGTTCGCAAAAGGGAAGGGAAAAGGCCACTAATAACTGGGGAGCTGACTGTGATGCTGCAAGGAGGAATTGTTTGCCTCCGTAATTTAGTCATTACTGACAACTCGAGCTGGATGAGAAGCCGGAAATTCAGGTTAGGAGCTCGAGCTGTTCAAAAGGTTTCAGCAGAAACAAGAATAAGGGAAGCAAGAAGTGAAAGTTTTGTCGTTAAGGATCATCGAGGAGAGCGTAAGTTCACAATGCCTTGGTTTCGATGCCTTCCATATGACAATAACATTTTGATATTTTACAACCAATTCTTGATTCTTTTTGAGGACCTTAATAAGACTTCAAAACATTTACAAGTTTGCTCTGCTATGTGCAGTTAACAAGAAGCACCATCCTCCATCACTGAGTGACGAAGTGTGGCGTTTAGAGAAAGTAGCCAGAGATGGCACTCTACAGAAGCGCATGAATTCGAGAGGAATCAACACTGTTCAGGATTTCCTCCAGCTGTACGAAGCGGATGCACCCTCTCTAAGAAATGTAGTGACCATTTCTCTTCGAGCTTGGCTAATTTCCCTTTTTCCTGTACATTACTCTAAGCATTGTTAACTATCAAATCGTGCTACTTCTTTGGTGGTGCCATTATTTCAGATACTTGGCAATGGGATCCCCAAGCGGACATGGGAGACGATTGTCAGACATGCTAGCACCTGCGTGGTCAACGATGACAAGATGTACGCTTTCTACCAAGCTTCGAACAAGGCCAGTATACTTTTCAATTCAGTATTGAAAGTAGCTCAAGCAACACTCAACGGCCAAATTTACCAGTCCGTAGACAAATTGACCCACTCTCAGAAGGTACATAAATCATAAACTGAAACTTTTCTATCTGGTAGCTGAGTGTGATTCTATCTGGACCTATAGATGGAACTGTATTTATCGGACTAGTCCATTTCCATGGTGGAATATATACCACAAGCACTTCTCTTAAATTATTACTCGTCCGATTTTGGACTTGAATGTATTTGCTGCCCGGTCGACAGATTTTGGTACAGAACTTGAAATGGCTAGCTTACGATAACAAGAATCAGTGGGTGGCGCTCGATGCCCTACCCAACATCACTCCTCCGAGAGTCCTGACCAACTTGCCTACAGAGCCGTTAATCGGCCTGAGCCCGCCTCTTCATCATCTAGATTACACGGTTCTAAACCGAGGTAAGTGATGTTACAGAACTTCTGTATATCTTTTTCTTCATGGCCTTCTTCATCTTTCATAGTTTAGCGTTCCTATTTCTTTATTGGCACATCCACCATTTTGCTCATTTATGGTAGCTGAAACTGAACTGCTTCTTTATTAAGATAGACCAGAAGTAACTCCTGAATTTAATTACTCATTGGCTTCAACATCACACTGCTGCAATGTCACAGAGAACAGGCAATTAGATTGTCTGGGGCCACAGAGTCATATCACCGCAAAAATCTTTAACCCAACCAGAGACTTTTCGTCCAGTTTTAGTGCTGGCGAAAGCAGTCATCATCCCAGTTACTCACGAGGACTGTTTGCGCCGAACATCCATCCATCTCCTGAGGAGCTTTTCAAAGTGCCATCTCCTGTCCCTAGCATTTTGATGTGGACACCAGAGCATACTTTCGTCATCGAATCGAGTGGCGGGGCAGATTTCGGGATCTGTCCACCTTGCACGGATTATGGAGTCCGCAAGTCTAGGATTTCAAGGCCCAGGGCGGCATGGTGCAAGATCCGTGCCGTGGTGAAGTGGGGATCGGTTCGGCGAATTGTGGCTGCGAAGAGAACAGCAATGTTCAATCTTGCACATTATTAAGATGTATGCATGGAAACTCCCACCTCCGAGAGAAATTTAGGTGCCCCAAGAGCACGAAGCTCTCTTCTACACAATCCAATCTTCATGGGCGAAGTATCCTTATTCTTACGTAAGAAGAAAAGGAAACTCATAATGCTTGACATGCAATGATTGGTTTGGACGGATGAGAATTTCGTTTTCGGGGAGCACCAAATTTCTCCAATGCATCTAAGTAGCAGCTGCCCTAGATGCATCAATTTCGTATTTTGACTAAGCATCTAAGGATAAGTGCCAATAGAACGTGTCTTCTTTGTATGCATCACGCAAGCTGGTGTTATAAAGTACCTCAGTGCAAGGGTTCTTCTTCAAGAATTGTAAGCCTTTTTGTTTTCTTCTTCAAGAATTGCTTGGCATTTTGTTTGTGCCAGCCCGCCAATCTCTTGTATGTGAATTTATTGTTCTAACATACTCAGCAGACTTTTCTTTGCTTCACAGGTGGATTAAGTAAACATGAATTGATCATCAAGGTAAGTGGTCCAGTGGTAAAATGAATCGTTTGCCTTCCACAAGTATGAGTTTGATTCTTGTCATGAGTAAACCTTTGAATTGCTCGTGCTAAGTTATCTACATGTCATGCCTTATATGGAGAGACTTTCTGGCTGCTAGAATTTTCATAGGATTATTGATGACAGGCTTGTTAACTTTGGACCTTCGAGTCATAGGTGGCGTGAAATAGTTATGGCTCAAACTAAATAGTCTTATAAAACTCTTATGATAATGGTTAGCAATGTACAGGAGCATCATGATTGGCACTCTCTCAGTTGAGTTGACAAGCTGACAATGTATCTAATTGACTTCATAAATGAGAAAATCAAAAGAGTAAAAGTAAAAAAATGAGATTATTAAGTAGGGTTTAAGCCATAGGTGATTTTGGGCCTATCTTGATCATTCCCAGAGATTCCCAAGTAAGTCAATCTTTTGAACTACTACTGAATTCATAAGCAAACAAGAGACGACCTAGTGAACTAAGGAGGTTCTACCTCGTCAAAAAGCTTTTTAATGGAACTTTAGCTTTAGCGGGTCATCATTCACCATCATATCCCAGGACTCAACTTGGAAAAGCAATGGATTCCACCCGAAATGGACTGGTCTAGGCTTATAAATTTATAATGAATAATCTAATGATCGAGTCTAATTAAGTATGATTACATGTGTGATAGAATATATTATACTAGAAATATCAATGAACCCATAATATCATATTGGGGAGGAAGATTAGAATTAGAGATCGATTGAAAAGCAAGCATGTGGGCTCATGTGAGTAGGAAATCCAAATCCAGGGTAAGACCAGCAAAAACATCTCTGAACAAGATTCAAACACCATGCCAAATAAAGGGTTTCCAATCCTACCCGCAAAGGAAGGGAAACGAATACTCACTTCACAAGGCCGGCCACTTCCACCTAATGTAAAAACACATTACAGTAGGCGAAGCCATGTCAACTGTTAATAATATTTGTCGCACGGTTAGGCCCGCATAATCAACAGTTTGGATGATATTAGCTTACATCGTCCGTAGACCATACAATAACTTCTCTAGACCCGTCGTGTTTTACATATCTTATCTTACTTTTGCACGGATAGTTATCAACAAACGTATTAAAAGACGAGTTGCTTTCAAGCGGGTCTGGCTGGATGGCTTTTCAGCCAACGAAAAGGAAATGAAAAGGAGCTTCATTAGTCTCAAAACAACTTTTTAGCTTGACTTTTATGGTCAGGACAGCTTCCTACCTGGAAAGGCCTCGTTGATTCGGACTTCCACGTTTGGAGGGACGCAGGCACCGCAGTTCTTCAGGTCAATCAGTAAATTCTGCAGAAACTTCCTCCTGTTTTCCTGTCTCCTGAAGCTTCGTGCTTGCTTCTCTACGAAAGCAAGTCAAGCGAAAGGTCAATGCCAACTAAAAACCAAATCATATGCGACTTAATCATATTTGAGTCGCATATGATTTTCGTACGCTCTCATATGCGTGGTTGTGATACATAAATCTACACGTAGAAATGAATATTCTTGTTCATACGCATGCATAATATCGTATCTATTTAGAGGATTGAGGCTCCATTTATTTCGTGAAAAATAAATGATTTAGAAAATATTTTTCAAAAAATGATCATTTATATCATTTAAAATAATTAGTCAATAAAAATATTTTCATCATCCACGATATATTTTTCCCCACAAATTTTTGGCGCTAATTGCAAGTTGTCCCAACTATTTGATTTTCGCAATTTTCCCCTAAAAGTTTTGAAATCGGTTGCAATGTCTTCCTTATGGTTGACTCTAGCCAGTTTTCATAAAAAAAAAAGGGCTACAGTTTTAATAATTTCTTGAATCTAGCCCATACTATTAAGAAAATCAATCAAAGAACCAAACGTCGTCCAAACTTTCGAAGGTGTCATGTAATCAGCCAAAATTTGCATTATCATTTTCAAAAAAATGACCTATGAGAACTTGTAACATCGGGTAAAGCATAAAGCAAACCAAGAAATGCAGAAAAAAAATCCTAATACTAAAAAAAAAAAAATACAATTTTTGCATAATTTGGTCATTAGCACAAATTAACATGTTTACTCTTAAACCCAATTATTTTGCTTGTTAAACAAAAGATATGACGTTATAACGTTAACATTAGTTTATAGGAAACATAACACGAGCATCAAATCTCGATTCAGTGTGATAATGTGCCAAATTTTGTTATTAAATTACCAAATCATTATAAATATCTTAGCTCCAGATGGTCCTCGTGTGAGCAAATACTTGTGAATCAGAAGAAACGAATTTATAATTTCTATCATCAATTAAATTGGAAAATAAATCTTTTTTGAGATAGAGAGAGAGACGAGTCTAGCATGTGGTAGCCGCTTGTAGAGGCTACCCAATTGGCACACACATGGGAAGAAAAACACCTAAAGTCCAAGTGGACATATAAGTGTCAAAACTTCTAAAATGCATATTTAAATGCCACTTTTTTTAAGAATCGGTCACTTAAGTGTCAATTCCGGTGAAACTTATTAGAAATCCGACATTATGTTATTTTATTAATAAAACCATCTATGTAGCTTGTCGAAATGTCTACTCAATAATCATTGTCTCAAAACAACATCATTTTGGCCCCAAATTTGATTTTTAATGTAAATATTAATTATATTAAATTTAAAAAACTAAGTTTAATTTAATTAATAGGGATAAGTGCAATAGAAGTCCTAAAACTTGTAACAAAAATGCAATTGAGTCCTAAAACTTGTAAAAAGTGCAATTAAATCCTATAACTTGTCAAATTTGTTTAATCGAGTCCTAAAGTTAACACTATTAGTTTTTTTAACGGAAAAAATTGATGTGGCATTTAAAAGAAAATTTTATTTTACATGTGGCTTTTTTAAATTATTTTTTTATTCAAATTAGATTTAAAAACTATAAAAGAAAAGCTAAAATTTATTTAAAAAACAAAACAATTCAAAAAGAAAAAGAAAATGAAAATGGCTGCCACTTCCGCCGCCGCCGCCCATCACCGGAGGGGTCGGCCTTTTCTTTTCTAGTTTTAAAATCTAATTTGAATAAAAAAATAATTTAAAAAAGTCATACGGAAAATAAAAACATTTTAAATGCCACGTCAGCATTTTCTGTTAAGAAGTTAGACGGTGTTAATTTTAGGACTCGATTAAACCAATTTAACGACTTTTAGTACTTAATTACACTTTTTACAAGTTTTAGGACTTAATTGCATTTTCATTACAAGTTGTAGGACTTCTATTGCACGTATCTCTTATTAATATTTATATTAAAAATCAAATTTGGACCAAAACGACATTGTTTTTGGCTAATCTAGTCACGTCAGCACCATGTGAATAATTTTTTTTTAAAGAAATGCCACATTATTTAAAATTCTCGCTGTTAGCACTTAAATGTCCATTTACTTCTCCGATTTTAGCACTTAAGTATATTTTTTAGAAGTTTTGACACTTAATGTTCACCCGTGATAGGTTTTGGCACTTTGAGTGTGCTTCACCCACGCACATGTGTCAAGCAAAGGTAGAACAACCCTCAATTTAAGTAGCTTGTGTCGATCTCGGATGGAGATTGGATTGAAAATTTGGTCAAGATCAATGTCGATGTGACTTTGGGAACTCATTTCAATACTCCAAGTAGAACATTGAAAAAGAAAATGAAAAGTTTGGAGACAACCTACCAAGAGTCAAAACCTAAGGGGTGAAATGTAATTTGTCATTAGCTCTTAGATTTTCTCACCATAAGACAGCAAATTAATCATGCTACAAACACATGGACGGAGTCAATACCAGAGGAACATTGCAACTTGTTTTAAGACTTGAGGGGAGACATTGCAAAACTGAAAAGTCATGGTCAATTAGCAATGAATGTTAAAATCTTGAGGTGCAATTCTAATTCACCCCTATGTCTCTCACCCAATCACATGCATGAAAGGATAGCTATTGCATAGTTGTATTGAAAGTGTCCAAAAAGTTTTCCAACAACAATGTCGTGACGACTCGAAATTTTTGCATATGGTTGTATTTTAATGATGACCAAAGTTTCTCGATTGTTACTGTGAATAAGGCTTTAATATGCATATCATATCATTTATTTATTGTTGCGTTTTACATGAATGTGCCTGAATGAACATATCTCTCTCTCTCTCTCTCTCTCTCTCTCTCTCTCTCTCTCTCTCTCTCTCTCTCTCTCTCTCTCTCTCTCTCTCTCTCTCTCTCTCTCTCTCTCATTGCATAGTTGTATTGAAAGTGTCCAAAAAGTTTTCCAACAACAATGTCGTGACGACTCGAAATTTTTGCAGATGGTTGTATTTTAATGATGACCAAAGTTTCTCGATTGTTACTGTGAATAAGGCTTTAATATGCATATCATATCATTTATTTATTGTTGCGTTTTACATGAATGTGCCTGAATGAACATCTCTCTCTCTCTCTCTCTCTCTCTCTCTCTCTCTCTCTCTCTCTCTCTCTCTATCTATCTATATATTTATATATATAATGGAGTCCTTATCATGACTTATCTCCTTCGCGTATACTCGCAACACAGACTATCTAGTTGTCCTGAGGCTTATTTAACTCATTATACTTAATAGATTACACTTGCTAGACATGATTTTACATACCCCAATGTAGTCTAAAATAAAGTATGAATACCATGTGGTCGTATAAGTTATGATGTATTATACTAGCAAATGTGTACATGTCTTGCATGCTTGTGAAAAATTGATAATTAGGAAAATAGTTTATCATGAAATATCTGAGTAATTCATATGTCATATAAAAAGTAATAATCAGTAAAACTATTATGAAGAAATTGTGTATGTGAAAAGGTAAATATATCTCAAGATTTGGTTTTTCTTTAGTAAGGTTGTTAAGGATAGAAAGAATTAAATTTTGATGTCGAAACTTATAAGAGATAAAATAGAATTATTAATTTGCGCTTGTGAGCATAGGTACAACATTGCCAAATAAGTATTTGAGGATGTTTGAAGATGCAGGTCCTATACCATTCTTGCGGTGGGTTCACGTTCTAATCTTCAAGATGGAAAATCAAATGAAGACCTTTGAACATGCTTGCTTACTTTACTATTTGTTGAACTCCCCGGCTGCAAGGTCTTATCTAGTCAAGCAAAATGTCACTTGCAGTACTAAAGAAATAAGATTTTGAATTTGAAAGGAGAGGTGTCACCTACAATACTAAAGAAATAAGACTTTGAATTTGAAATCAGACTTTCAGCATAACTTATTGCACAAAATATGATACTTTCAAAATTTCTCAACACTAACATCTTAGCCATGTCCTTCCAACAGGGACATGGTCATCAAGGACAAAGCTATGACCTTCCAACTAGGGGTGAGCGGTTCCAGGTTCCGGTTCGGTTCCGTCTGGAACCTGGAACCTACCCTCGGGTACAGGTTCCTCAAAATGAGGAACCTGGAACCTACCCGTTAGAACCGAGAACCTGGAACCTACCCTGTCACAGGTTCCAGGGTCGGTTCCAGGTTCCAACAGGTTCTTTTTTTTTTTTTTTTTAGATTTGAACTATAACGTACGCGCACGTTATCAAAAAATAAAATAAAAAAAATAACGTACAAGCACGTTACCAAAAAAAAACTATAACGTACGCGCACGTTACCAAAAAAAAAACTATAACGTACGCGCACGTTACCAAAAAAAACTATAACGTATGTGCATGTTACCAAAAATATATATAACGTACACGCATGTTACCAAAAAAAACTATAACGTATGCGCACGTTACCAAAAAAAAAATATAATGTACGCGCACGTTACCAAAAAAAACTATAACGTACGCACACGTTACAAAAAAAAAATATAATGTACGCGCACGTTACCAAAAAAAACTATAACGTACGCCCACGTTACCAAAAAAAAAAATATAATGTACACGCACATTACCAAAAAAAAACTATAACGTACGCGCACGTTACCAAAAAAAACTATAACATACGGGGAGGGCGTCTCGGGTCGGGACTCGGGAGTCGGGACTCAAGAGTCAAGAGCAGAGCAATAGATGTGAGGTGAGCAGGGGAGGGGGTTCCTTTTGGAACCCTAACCAGTTCCGCGACTGGCGTCCGACGACGGCGGCCTTCAGGGCGAGCGGCATCCGGCGAGAGTTTCAGAGGGTCGGGACTCGGGAGTCGGGACTCAAGAGTCAAGAGTAGAGCAATAGATGTGAGGTGAGTAGGGGAGGGGGTTCCAAAACCGGTTCCGAAACCGGTTCCGCGACCGGTTCCGGTTCCGGTTCCGCGACCGGTTCCACGACCGGTTCCGGTTCCGGTTCCGCGACCGGTTCCGGTTCCGGTTCCGGTTACGGTTCCGGTTCCGGTTCCGGTTCCACTTGGAACCGGAACCGGAACCGGGATTGCCGGTTCTCGGAAAAATGGAACCGGGAACCGGAACCGGTCCTTTAAGAACCGGGAACCGAACCGGAACCTCCGGTTCGGTTCTCCGGTTCCCGGTTCTACCCGGGAACCGCGCTCACCCCTACTTCCAACAGGTCCCGGATACCCTTACCAATAGGAGGATGCAACAATGTTGGAACCTTAGCCCTTCTATCTTTTCAGGTTGAGCTTTGGTTTTCGACTTAGTGTTTCTCCTCTTTGGGCTGACGTTTGTTAACCCCCTATCCTCATTTGGGTTACCATGACACCTTTGCACTCCTATTGAGATTTCCTAATGTCACCAGGAGTGCAAGTTCCTTTTGTTGGTGTCAGGTCTCCCTCTTTTTGTATAGTTCCGTTTCGAATTTAAAGTTAATACATTCTTTACATTTACCAAAAAAAAAGCATCTTAGCCATGTCACAGAAAGACTAATGGTTTGTCAAGCTTTACATTCATCTTATGTTATATGAAAACAGCAACAAATTCAATGAAAAGCCTTTCATTTTGTCAACGATAGCATTTTTCGGATTGTTCCTTCCCTTTCCTTTAAGTCGAGTCACTTCATTCCTGCGTTTTCGGCCCATTTTTTGACATATATGGTGAAAAACATAGAGGACATACATAGATACATTCATGTATAACTGAATCGTGCCTACATATATAGAAAGCAACGTCCATGTGGAAATAACGGGGCTTGTGAAGATTAACGTAGTCACAAGCCATCTGGATTTCTATGTTTTTCTAGTATGTTCAACTTGACTGATCGGCCGTCAAGTTCTATGAACATGCCTTTTTATATGAACAAATGACATCTTTTTTCTTTTTCTTTTTTTTTTTCAAGAAAATAAAGGCTCAATTAATATAATTCTAGGGAAAAGAATACTTGGAGTGCCAAAAATTGGTATAGAGAGATACTCAAGTGCGAAAAGTTATGAACGGTATACATAAGTGTTACTTTCTTTGAAAAATGGGACACCTTAGTGCCAAGTCTAGTGACTTTGGCTGGAAATTCTACATGGCAATTTTTTATTAATATAGCTCGCCTACGTGGCTTGCTGGAGAGCTTAGTCAACAAAGGAGAGGCAAAACGATGTTATTTTGCTTTGGATTTGAATTTTAATATAAATATTAATTAAATTAAATTTAAAACTAAATTTAGAAAAAAAAAAAGGGGGCAAAGTCGCAAAACGGTGAGAGTTGTGCAAGACATTGTTGTTGTTGCCCCACCGTCATTGGCCCTTGCCAGATCTGGCCAACCCTCCATTGTCGCCAACGGCAAGGGCTTGCATAGCCCTCAACATTCTGAACTCCTCCCCCTCCCCTTCTTTTAATTTATTATTATTATAAATTTAGTTTTAAATTAAATTTAATTGATATTTATAATAAAATTCAAATCCAAGGCAAAACGACGTCGTTTTTAGCTTATATAGCCAACTCAATGTGCAAAATGACATCGTTTTGCACTTATTTGACCGAAAAAATACCATGTCAACATTTTGGCCGGATTTTCTCGCTATTGATACTTAACTAATCCATTTTGCTTCGACTTTGGCATTTGAGTGTACTTTTCCAAACTTTTAGTACTCAAGTGTCTTTCGTGCTAAGTTTTGGCAGTCAGGTATCCTTCCCTCTATAATTCTAGGTCAACCTACTTTAGAGGCAGTAACACAGAAACCGAGTTTGAATTCAATAGAAATTTTACTCTTCTCATCTCCAAGTTCTGGTGCAGACTGAGCAAACGCGTTTATGATATGCTGAAGAAGATTTTCCCTGAATGTTCTTCCACGCCCTTGAATTTTCCCGGAAAATCATATTGGCTAATTATTCGAACTGGGAAGTAGCACAGAAGTTGCGATGTTACTCTTGGACTAAACCATGACCAAACAGTCACTGTTCTGAACTAGGGTGCATGCTTCGGACTGCACATCATACATAAATACAGACTTTTGTCCATATATACGTACATACATAGTGTAAGTAATGGCTAGGGTTTCACTGTCGTAAGGTGTGTCTTCGACATATAGATCTTCTGTCATCGCACACATGTTGACATCCCCATGTTGTTCCTGGAAATGGTCATTTTCAATTGTTTTCCATTGACGAAGACATTTCAACCTTCAGTCAAGATCGGGTGAGAGCAAGGGGCAGCGGGTTTATTCCTCATATTCTCCTTCCTTATTTCCTTTATTGCCCGCATGCTTTTCGAGTATGATTTCTATATCAGATGATAATAGGGTCAAATTGCTCGTGCCAAGCTTGGCTTAATAGGTCAAGGTTTTCATTATTGTTTAAATGGGATAGTCCCCTTAAAAAAAAAAAAACCAACTTTAAGTTTAATTCCTATTCTACCAGAACTTTTTTGGGTCGATATTATGAAAAACCCTAAATTACTATATTTGTGACAAATTTATCCCAAACTAATTTTTCTACCACAAAAAAAAAAAAAAAAAAAAAAAACTCCAACTTAGTACATTTGTGGCAAATTTACCCTCGTTAATTTCGTTAAATTTAATTAATACCACAAAAACCTACAAACCAACAAACGAATGGTAAAGCCTCAAATTGATATAACTGTTAAATGCGATGTGTTATCAAATTCAACAATTTGATAATAAAATTAAATGGAAATTAATGAGGGGTAAATTTGTCATAAATATACCAGTTTGAAATTTTTGTGATAAAAAAAATTAGTTTGGTTTCTTCAAGATTATCTATCTCGGGAGGCTGTTGTTATTCCATACGAAAGTGAGAATGTTAATGAAGACATGGGTCAAATGATGAAAGTCCAATTGGCCCTGATGTTAATAATTTTGGAGAAAATAATGGCAATATTTGGATGGTGGGCTGATTTTGGATTATAGTGAAAGTTAAGAATTTCTAATCAAACAAAAAGAAAAGTTGGGACAGGATTGGGATTGGATGTAAAGTTTGGAGTTCTTTTTAGGGAACTACGTCCTATTTAAACACTCAAAACACATAATCATTTTAATTCATTTTCTCCCCTTTTCATGATAATCACAATCTAGCCTGGAAAGCCAAATTCCAATTTCGTGCGTGGCCATGTTCTTAGACGCGGGCAGTGGCAAGCTCTGCTCGGGGGAAAGCCCTATTCCGACAAAACCAAGAAAATAATGCCGCATTCGCGTAGCACACAAGCCTACCTAATAATTTAACGTTGTACCCGACGAATTCGCAAGAGAAATTCAACTGACGAAAACCGGGAGGAGTCAAGTTCAAATCTTGATCGTCCATTCCTCTTGAGTACGACAACGTTCCATGGAACGCGGTTGCTCTGAAGCTCTCCCCGTAACTTCCAAAAGCTTTCTCCATCACATTGTTTTCGGTTTACTCAGTTACGCGTCGATGCCACCGTGTGTCTCCTAGATTTTCTCTCTCTCTCTCTCTAACTCCACGTCGAGAAAACATTTTAAAAAGCCATTTTTTTTATCTGGGTATCTCCAAGATTGTGCCATTAATGTAGCTGTCAATCATTCAACACGGTTAGTCAGTTGAACTTGGCTTTCATAGGGTGATTTTCCTGCGATCTTCTAGGACGTCCCTCCTGAATTCAGTTGATGGGTCCAAAGGCGAGAGTTCATAGCGCTTGGAAGTGTCCAAAGCGCAATTATTAATTTGTCACACGCAATAATGTAGTCACAAATTCGACATATTTTGGTTTGGTTTCGTTGCTCTTTGGAGCCCAAATAGAATCGATTTGTTTGACTTCAGTGGAGGTCTTTTTAAAGGTTTCAAAGTTGAAGCTTCTTTGTAACTTCCATTTCTGTGGTGGCCCAATCTTGACTCCCTATATAGTCTCCGCTGCTTTAGCAGCACAGGTTGCTGAATCTATAACACTACAAGTTTTAGAAACCTTATACATGAATTTTAAGTGTTTTTGATTCTCTGGTGATGTTGAAGAGGCAACTTCTGGAGGAGGATAAAGAGGGTGGTTCCGGATTTTCGGCTCGAGGATCGAGAAGAAGGCCTGATATTAAGTAGAACTACTTTACTAGGGACCATTGTATTCCAATTTTAGCGTCTGTGACTGTGAATTACTATTCTTGATTACTTTGCAGTTACTTGAGAAATGTGTCCGAAGGGCTGTCGCCGGAGGAATTTGCATCTGCTCTCGAGCCTCTCTTTCGGAAAGTGGTATGCTATTCATATCAGTCACTAGTCGTGTTGCTTGAGAAGAACTCAAGTCTGGTTCTTCAGAAATTGAATGATGATTTCATATTAATGGTATACTTAGTATGTGACTTTGGTTCTTTCTATAGGATACTAAGATTCATTTCATCTTGCTTGGTGCTGTTTGGTCAGCATGTCGTGGATGTAGTTCTGATATCTATTAAGAAGGTTGTTTTTGTGATTCGGATGTTTGGTCATCTCAGTGATATTTTAATCTTGGTAACTTCCATTATAATCACCAAAATATGTGGCTCAGGCGAAGTACTTTTCATCAGGAACATGTAGAGGCTTTTGTCCATGTCTTGTTTATTATGAAAGATGCATCATGAAGTCCTGATTCGCTCTGCTATTTCATATTAAGAATGTTTCAATTATTTGTTTCTGAAGAGATTTGTTTGTTAGGTTCATTTCCATGATTCTGTGAATCCTGTTCTCATAAACAATTTCCAAATAAAAAGTAAATTTCTGTTGTCCGTCACCTCTTTTTCTTACGAAGGGAATGAATCTTTTTATCAAACGATCAAGTGAAAATTTTCCTTTTTCTAATTATTTGCTGTGACAGGTATGCTATGCAGAAGTTCCTTGTATTAGAAAACATTGCACCTTAGGAACGTAATGCATACCCTGTGCGTAGTTTAATGAAATCACCCATTTGTGATCGTGATGCTAAATGGGACAAAGCTATTGGTTTGTTATGAAATTTCTCTTCAAATCTGAGTTAGATTCTGCATCAAGCAGGTTAGTGAGGAAGTGGAATGTGCAATCTCGCGCTTTCTTAATCCATCATTGAGGTCAGTGTTCCTTGTATTCCTGCATCAACCTCAAAGGTTGATTGTGAATCAGAGCCATGTTGATCTTGCTTCATATAATTATTTTCATACCAGAACAGTAATCTGGTTTCTAAGTTCAAGATAAGTTGTTTTCTGACAATGTATCGACACTTTAAACACCCCTTATGCACAGAGGAATTTATGTATTTCTAGTCTATATTGCAGAACGCCTATTTTTCCCATTGGAAGTTCTGAAGAAAGCAGTCTGCGACTACAATTTGTTACCAAATTACCAGCAACCATCTTCACTAGCAGTCAGATAGAAGCCGAGGATGGTACTCCTCTCAGGATCGAACTAGTCGATGGCAGGACCCGTGAGAGGGTTACAAGTGGCTCTCTATCTTCGATAAAGCTTGAAATCGTCGTCCTTAATGGCGATTTTGGGTCAGATGAGGTAGAGGATTGGACTGAGAAGGAATTCAATTGCAATATCATTCGCGAAAGGGAAGGGAAAAGGCCACTGATAACAGGGGAGCTGACTGTGATCTTGCAAGGTGGAAGTGGTTGGTTCCGTAATTTAATCATCACCGACAACTCAAGCTGGGTGAGAAGTCGGAAATTCAGGTTAGGAGCTCGAGCTGTTCAAAAGGCTTCTGCAGAAATAAGAATAAGAGAAGCGAGAAGTGAAACTTTCATTGTTAAAGATCATCGAGGAGAGTGTAAGCTTGCAATGCTTTTCAATGCCTTTCATTTTATGATATTGACCAATAATCCTTGATTCTATCTGTGGATCTTAAAAAGACTTAAAGATTGACAAGTTTTCCAAGCTATGTGCAGTCAACAAGAAGCATTACCCTCCATCTCTGAGCGACGAAGTGTGGCGTTTAGAGAAAATAGCCAAAGACGGCGCTTTACACAAACGCATGGCTTTGAGAAGAATCAACACTGTTCAAGATTTCCTCCAGCTGTACGAAGCCGATGTATCCTCTCTGAGAAACGTAGTAACCACCTTCTTCCGTTCATGTTATTCTAAACACTGTTAACTATCAAATCATGCTACTTCTTTCGTGATGCGATGTTATTTCAGATACTTGGCACTGGGATCACCAACCGGCTATGGGAGACAATTGTCAGACATGCCAGCACTTGTGTAGTCAATGACAACCAGATGTACACTTACTACCAAGCTTGGAACAAGGCCAGTATACTGTTCAATTCAGTAATGAAAGTTGCTCAAGCAACACTTGATGGCCAAACTTACCAGTCACTACACCAATTGAGCCCCTCTCAGAAGGTACATATATCATAACTTTACTATCAAGTAGCCGAGTGTCAATCTATCTGAAGCTATACAAGGGGCTGTTTTTATCGGACTAGTCCATTTACTTGGCAAAAGTTATACCACAACCACTTCTCTCAAAGTTCATAAGCATTTGTTTGGATGTGATTGAACCCACTGCTTGGTCGACAGACGTTGGTGCAGACCTTAAGAAGACAAGCTTACTGTAACAAGAATCAATGGGTGCCGGTTGATGCCCAACCCAGCATCACTCCTCCAAGAGCCCTGGCCAACTTGCCTACAGAGCCATCAATTAGCCTGAGCCTGCCTCTTCATCATCTAGATTACACAGTCCTAAACCAAGGTGTGGTATTGTTATCACTTCTATGTTTTTCTTCTTGGCCTTATTAATCGTTCATAATTTAGTATTCCCGTTTATTTTTTGGCACACCATCATTTTGCATATTTGTGGTAGCTAAAACCGAACTGCATTTTTATTCAGATATACCAGAAGCGGCTTCTGAATTTAATTACTCATTGGCTTCAATGTCACCCTGCTACAATATCACAGAAAACAGACAACTAGATTGTTTGGGGCCACAGAGCCATATCATCACAAATACCTTCAATCCGACCATGGCCAACATCCTGGCGAGGCAGGAATTTCTGTCTGGCATTGGTGCTGGCGAAAGCAGTCATCATCCTGGTCACTCACGAGACCCCTTTGTGCCAAACATTGATTTATCTCCCGAGTCTTCAAGCCCTGGAAATTTGATGTGGACACCAGAGCCTACTTTTGTCATTGAATCAAGCAGCGGGGCAGATCTTGGGATCTGTCAATCTGGCACTGGTTTTGGAGTCTGTAAGACGACGATTTCAAGGCCCAGGGCAGCGTGGTGCAAGATCCGTGCTGTGGTGAAGTGGGGATCGGTACGGCGGGTCGTGGCTGCAAGGAGAACAACAATGTTCGATTTTCCACATTATTAAGCTGTAAACATCGAAAGTCCTATTTCCAAAAGTCTCATCCATACAAGCCAACCATCATGTGGCGAAGTGTCATTATCTATACAGAAAACAAAAGAAAAAAGAAAAAAGAAAAAAGAAATTTACAATGCTTGACGCCCGATGATTGGCTTTTGTGGATGAGAATGTCTTGTTTTGGGAGGACCAAGTATCTGCAAAGCATCTAAGCGCAAGCTCCCCTGCATGCACTAATTCAGTATTATGCATAAAAATCTAAGGACTAGTGCCAATAGAACGTCTCTTCTTTGTATAGATCACGCTAGCTGATCTTATGAAGTACCTCAACATAAGGGCTCTTCAAGAATTGTAGGCCTTTTTTTCTTGTTCAAGAATTGTATGGCACTTTGTTTGTCCCAACTCATTATATCTTGTATCATTAGTTTATTGCTCTGATATACTTAGCAGACTTTTCTTTGCTTTACACAATTTGTGAGTCTTTTACTTAGCTTGCGAAGTCCAAAGTTTCTCAGGGAGGCTTTGCTATTCTCTGTTTGTGACATAATATTCTAACCTTTAGAGTCACAAAGCCCAAAGTCCAAATTTTGATATCATCTGTTTTTTTAATTTCTAACTATGACAGAATTATGGGGCAAAAAGAAAATCCCCTTCCTAATTTGCTCTCTCCAAATCCAGCGAAAATACGAATTGGGAGTAGTGAAAATGGCACCTACTTGTGTCACATTAGTTTAGACAGCATGGAAAGTTGCTGGAAGACCAGATCAGACATGTCTGTTCAAATGCTGCTAGCCTAGCAGCTCAAGCTGACTGAATGATAAAATCTGACCAGATCCGATCCTGTGCGATTGGTTCAAATTGGTCATGAGATCTTAAATTCTTGCAATAACTCTTATGGGGTCAATACTCTGGAGATCAGAGGAGCATGAAGGTAGCTAGCTCATCAAGGTCTTTTTCAAGAGAAACGGTTTGGTTCTGGGTACCACCTCACACGAAGCACGAGAGAAGAGAACTCTGCACTCACAAGTTAATTAACTGGGAGAGTGAGTTCTAATGGAAAAATTGGAAGAGAACCAAAATGGTATTCTTGAAGTCATCAATTTATAAATGAAAGCATATCAGCAGTCTAACACGCTACACATGTTTTCAGGATTACAATTGGCAATTATTTACAACTCCCCTGGAACTTTTACGGCTCAAATATGACGTAATCCCTCTGAAACTTTACGCAAATCTCTGAACAAGATGCAAAAAGAAAGCGGTTTGAATTCATTTGTTATAAATCTGTTGCAATTAATAATTACACACCGATTGCACACTATCCTCTTGTGCTGAGAAAATAGAAGCCTGAACTGCAAAGTTTGTAGGTCTCTGACAAGGAAACTCTTATTTGGTTTAAGCTACAATGAGTTCCTCTGTATTTCATAACATTGGAGGGTGCAATTTGTGTTCTCTATCCTGAAAAGCCACGAGAGATGGAACGGACTTCATCATGCAAAGGTCCGTCTGAAGGTGGATTTTGTCTAAAGAATTGCCCGAGGATGTTTCTGTGTTGCTGGATGATGATAAGATGGCTAAAGTTACGGTGGAGTACCCTTGGGGTTTTAGAATATGTGTTAGTTGCTTCAAATATGGTCATTTTTCCAAAGAATAGGAAAAAGTTGAAATGGGTTCCGTAACAGTGTGTTCCCTTGAGGATTTGGCTGATGTGTACCCTTGTGAGGCTTTACAATGCAACGCTATTACTAGACTTTTATCTGAGGACGGTCTGACTACATAACCAGTTTGTAGTACTATTGTCTGATGATGTTGAGAAGGAAGAAGAGTAAGTGCTAGACAAAGTGCCTGAATTGGAGGCTTCCGTTGACTTTGACAGTTGACCCGGATGTTGCTATTCCTCCTGGTGATTTTAAACTTTCTCCAGAAGGAAGAATGCTATCTGGAAGCTGAGTTGGAGAATGCTGGATGGTAGTCTAGCTCCTCAATTCTTTCCTCATGAATGTTGTATGCTGGAATTCAAGGGGTTTCAATATGCCTTATAAGCATAGAGTTGTAATCTTGTTAGTAAGAATCATAACAATTGTTTTGAATCTTAGAAACTTGAGTTAAAGAAGAAGATGATACTCTAATTGTTAACAGCAATTTCCCTGATTGGCCCTGATATCGTAATTATGCTGATTGTGATTCAGGACTAATTTGGGTGCTCTGTGATTCTCATTTGACTATTGCTATCTGTTCTCACAGCAATCAGTTTCTTCATTGCCTTGTGAATTCTTACTTTTCTGTCACCTACACTGCTGATACGCCTGGAGAGAGGAAACAACTCTAGGATCAGCTCACAGTGGTCCCTCAAACTATTGATCGGCCTTGGTTTCTTGCTGGAGATTTTAACACAATTTGCTCTGCCTCTGAAGCTAGTAGCTCTGATGATGCTTACTCTGAAGATATAGGGGATCTCAAGCAATTGCTCTTTCACTTGGAGCTGCCGGACATAAAGACTATTGGTAACTTAATCACCTGGTCTAGTAGGAGAATGGTGGGATGTGTGGAAAGGAAGTTGGATAGGGCTGTGGGGAATGAGGCTTGGTTTCAGTCTCTTCCTCTTTTCTCCTGATGTTTCGGATCATTGTCCTGCATCAATGAAATTGGTTCCTGATGGTTTCAGATCTCCAAGACCTCTCGAGTTCTTTAACCTCTAGAGTAAGCATTCATATCGTCTTCAGACTGTGGAAGGTGCTTGGCGAACTGATAAGGTTTGGCTCTCCTATGTTTTTTGCTGGGTGAGAAGTGGGTTTCCCCTGACCAAAAGCAAGCAAATTGGTCTTACCAAGCTTGCCTCAGTAGCTCGAGGCTTTTAATTATTGCTTAAGCACTGACACATAATCATTTTTATGTCTGCCTCTTTCCTTTGGGCTTATCACAATTTTTACATGGACCGTATTCTAAGCATGGAAAGTGAAATCCCCAATTCTCCTTTGTTTTCTTATCTTTATATCTTCTAGATCGTGCACTTTATGCAGCCGTCAATCATTCGACGCGTTCAGTTAATTAGTTAGCTAGTTAGTCAATCTTGGGTTCTACCGGGTAATTTCACCCAATCTTCTTGGGTACTGAATTCATTTGATGAGTACAAAGGCAAGAGGGTTTGATGGCGCTTGGAATTGTCAAAATGCGATTACTATATTGGCACAAGCAAAAATGCAGTTAAATACAAATGATGTTTTGCTTGTGTCCATGTTGATCGTTAATGGTTTCGAAGGTTCTTTGTGTGGAAAGTCAATGTTGATTGTTGATGGTTCCGAAGGTTTTTCGAGCCCAGATACAGTGTACATATTTGATTTGAATTCATGTTGAACGTTAGTAGTTTGGAAGGTTCTTTGAGCCCAAATACAATGCATGCGTGGGGGGCCTATCTTGACTCCCTATGAATTCTTTGCTGGTTCAGCAGTGCCGGTTGCCATATATGTGAACACAGCGTAGTTCTAAAAACTATGGACAGGAATTTTAAGTGTTTTGTGATTCTCGGGAGATGATGAAAAGGTCGAGGATCAAAAAGAGGGCTTGACATTATGGAGAGCTACTTTACTAGGGATTTATTCCAACTTTTGTGTATGTGACTAGGGATGAGCACCAGCTCTGAAAAGACCTTGGAACCGAACCAAATCGAACGGAAAAACTGGACCGAGATAACCCTAATTCTCTCTTTTTACTCATGCATCGCATATTGTTGCTGCCTCTAGTTCCCTGCTTGTCAAGCTAAGGAATTTCACGGCTGCTTCATCATGCCTAGACGACAAAGTTATAAGGATCTTTGGCTAAATAAAAAAGGTTGTGATGGCATAAGACAATGGAAGTTGCTAAGAAATTTGAAGAATTTGCCATAAAGAAGTTTCTTCGTGATGCGTGGGGCTTATATTTTTCTAATCATGTTGGCCACCTGTCATCATCAATTTTGAGTTTTGTAAGTGAATATTTGAAAGAGTAACGAACCCCCAAAAAAAGGAGCCGTCACTTTCGATTTCAGAGTTTACAAAGATTTTAGGTTCCAAAAACTGAGAACCGGTCCTAACAAAGTGAGTTTCGGGGTGATTGTGTTGTTTAAGAAGAACTCAAGTTTGGTTCTTCTAATATTAATTCATGATCTTATACTTCCGCTATGCTTGGTATGGGACTCGGTTTTCAAATTGGGAAGGTTTGTTTTCTAGTGGTGATTCGGATGTTTGGTCGCCGAAGTGGGCATTTTCATCTGGGTCACTTCTCTTTTAATCACTAAAATATATGGCTCTGGCAACATACTTTCCATGTGGACATAACCTAGCATGGAAAGTGAAATCCCAATCGATGCCCGACTATGTGCTTTTGGACACGGACAATGACAATCTGCTTAGGGGAGACCCGCTCCCAACAAACAAACAAAAAAACGTAATGCCCACACTCGCTTATCACACATAACGTGGCCAATTTCCCTTAAATAAATAATGACTTAATTTGTTTGTCAAAACAAGTAATAGAAAGTGTCAGAACAGCACTCAACAGCCTAGTTTGGTGAAGTAGACATCGGCGCGGCTGACGGAACATGTCTACGGCCACAATGGAAAAAGACTCAATTGGCTTTTCTTCAATAAAATCTTTGATACCATGATAAGAATAATGCAAAAAGGAGATTTATAAAATTTATGTATTTTTTTTATGTGTTATGAAGAAGAGTACATGAGCCTGTTTATCAACTTTACATGATAACTATCTAAGATAATAAGATACTATAATATTAATTACAATCAAACTAGTTTAATATAAGATATGCACATCAATTAAGGATATGCATAATTAAGGGATATAATCCACAATACTTTGGTATATGTAGAATGAAGGAAAATATATAAAATCGTTAGATATCTTTTAATAATATCTAAGAAGATTTTTTTTTTTTTCAAAAATCTTATTTTTTTCTATTTCCTTTTCTTTTCTTTCTTCATCTTTCCTCAAAACTCCCTGCTGGAGGTGCTTGAGCTCAAATCGGTTTTGGATTTTTCAATATCATATTGAAAAGAGGGGGAAAATTTTGGGTAGCTTTATGGAGATTTGAAGATAAGTCCGACGACTGCTAGTACGCTACGTCGGAAGTTTGGGTGGCAATGGGTGAGTGCCGGTGAAGTTGTAGCCAAGTGAGTCCGTGCAAAGAAGATGATGAATAGTGATGAGTAGGGGCTTAGTCCCGAAAGGAAGAACAAGACCGAAATGTCGTCGTTTTGGCATCTTAAATCGAGATAATTACCAAAAGTGTCTTATGCAATATACCAATTTAGTCCTAAACCATTCAATTTGACTAATTTAATTTTAAATCTTTTATAATTTTGTCAATTATATTCATTTCGGCCAAACATGCACACCAGCTGTTCTACATGGCATGACCAGTATTGACATGGACAACTTTAAAGCATTTTTTTTTTTTTCCGAATGTTTTTGAATTTTTTTCTTTCTTGGTTTTTATTTTTTTTAACCGGTGAGGGTCAAGGCCTCGACCACTAGGAGAGTGCATTGCAAGCCTTGGCTATTGTTGGTGATTGTGGGAGGGCCGTGATCTCCTAGTTGACCATAGCAAGGGCTCTCAAGCCCGGAGCCAAACATGCACACCAGCTGTTATACATGGCATGACCAGTATTGACATTGACAACTTAAACTCATGGTTCTTCGAAGAGTTAGACCCTCAACGTTCATCGCGTTCCACAACTGCAAGAACACTATCTGAAAAATAAATCACTGGTCACATACAACAATTAACACTTTCAGCTTGTTCGATTTCCGTCTCCCCTTCTTTGACTTCCGTCACAACCTAACTTTAGGTGAACCACCTAGAGTTTGGTTAATGGATTACTAAGTCTAAATTTAACTCGGGTTTTTCCAAGCCCATACCAATTCGTGACTTAAATTCAAGTACTTAGCATGCAAAATATTATTATATAGATGTCGTCACTAATCTATCCGCGGGATTAATTTGGAAAACCAGTAGGGAGGGAGATTTACTTTACCCTGCGAATCAGAAATTGTGAATTCGGAGACTTGGCTACACTAGACTTCTCTAATGCTACCATTCTTTTTATTTAAGAATAAGTGCATTAGAAATCCTAAAATTTTTCATGAAAATACAATTAAGTCCTAAAACTTTCAAAAAATGCAATTAAGTCCTCAAACTTGTCATGAAAGTTCAATCAAATCCTAAAACTTTTAAAATGTTTAATAAAGTCCTAAAACTTGTCTCGAAAGTGCAACTAAGTCCTAAAATTTTTAAAAAGTGCAATTAATGAAATGACTTAGATTGAACCACTTTGATAAGTTTTAAGACTTAATTGCACTTTTTAAAAGTTTTATGACTTAATTGCATTTTGTAACAAGTTTTATGACTTAATTGCACTTTTTGAAAGTTTTAGGACTTAATTGCATTTTCATGACAAATTTTAGGACTTCCAATGCACTTATCTGTTTTATTTAAAAAAAATAAAATACATATATCTTTGCAGGTAGTCAATACTTATTTTAATTTACTTTCCTAACATATGAGGTGACAATACAGGTGCGCAAACCACAAATTTAACATCCAAAAAAACAATAAATAAATTATGGGACTTACTTCATAGCAACGAAAACATATGTCATATTAGGCAGAATTCACATCAACAACCTTACATATGATTTATATTTAACATGCAATCACTCAATTTTTTTTTAGGATTTTCTCTTGTTTAATGAAATCTAAGCTATATGCCATGCAATTTAACTAAATGGTATAATTCCAATGACGAGCAATTTCAGCCTTCTTATCCCTTCCACACCCGCGCTCCTTGTCAC